>JAQNBH010000013.1:31689856-31959856 GCA_028752905.1 Cladorhizidae sp. MBARI D1340-BT2 | reverse complement strand
CACACCAATATTACTATCCCACCCCATAACTAGACAGTGTGTCCATCCACACCAATATTACTATCCCACCCCATAACTAGACAGTGTGTCCATCCACACCAATATTACTATCCCACCCCATAACTAGACAATGAGTCCATCCACACCAATATTACTATCCCACCCCATAACTAGACAGTGTGTCCATCCACACCAATATTACAAGACTCCATATGTTAATGTTCCCTCGCCGATGGCAAATGGAAGGAGGGGGGTGGTAAAGGTAAAGACCTCCACAAGTGTAAACATTAGACGTCTAGCCACTTCACACACGTCTACTATCAATAAGCAGCTACATTATTCTGCTGCTGATTGGCTCACAAGCTAAGAAGTGAGCCCTCAGTTCCCCCCACGGATCTTACTACAAGAAGTGGTCTGATACACATGCAGAACAGGTATTGTATGGCGCTGCTCGTGTCCTCTTACAGCAGTGGACTAGCATGCTACATTTTCTTCGCTTTGCAGTTCTCCTGTGCAGCTGTTACCACCGAGGCCTTGAAGGAGTCTCTAGCTGATCCTCGACAATGGCACTGACTTAAACAATGCATGCTAATGTGTACAGTAGGAAGAAGTTCCCGAGGGCTGAAATTTTAAATTTAAAATTTAAAATAGCAAGACGCATGCATGCACTTGAATCCTGTTTAAGTCATGTGATAAAGTTACAACAGCAAGTGTCATTCTCGCACCCTCCACCCCCTCTAAGGGTCTACCAGCCAGCCTAGCAACGACAGAAGCAAATAAAGCATTTGCATAGCGATTTTCAGCAAAGACTCCATAAAATAAAAAATTGCATAGAATCCAACGACCATTTCAATCATCAACTTTAATTTTATACTCTCTCGACGTTTCGACCAGATGGCTCCAGCCTTCATCAGGAATAATGACTAGATCTAGATGCTCCAGCCTTCATCAGGAATAATGACTAGATGCTCCAGCCTTCATCAGGAATAATGACTAGATGTTCCAGCCTTCATCAGGAATAATGACTAGATGCTCCAGCCTTCATCAGGAATAATGACTAGATGCTCTAGCCTTCATCAGGAATAATGACTAGATGCTCCAGCCTTCATCAGGAATAATGACTAGATGCTCCAGCCTTCATCAGGAATAATGACTAGATGCTCCAGCCTTCATCAGATGCTCCAGCCTTCATCAGGAATAATGACTAGATGCTCTAGTCTTCATCAGGAATAATGACTAGATGCTCTAGTCTTCAATCAGGAATAATGACTAGATGCTCCAGCCTTCATTAGGAATAATGACTAGATGCTCTAGTCTGGAATAATGACTAGATGCTCCAGCCTTCATCAGGAATAATGACTAGATGCTCCAGCCTTCATCAGGAATAATGACTAGATGCTCTAATCTTCATCAGGAATAATGACTAGATGCTCTGGTCTTCATCAGGAATAATGACTAGATGCTCTAGCCTTCATCAGGAATAATGACTAGATGCTTCTAGTCTTCATCAGGAATAATGACTAGATGCTCCAGCCTTCATCAGGAATAATGACTATATAGATGCTCCAGCCTTCATCAGGAATAATGACTAGATGCTCCAGCCTTCATCAGGAATAATGACTATATAGATGCTCCAGCCTTCATCAGGAATAATGACTAGATGCTCCAGCCTTCATCAGGAATAATGACTATATAGATGCTCCAGCCTTCATCAGGAATAATGACTAGATGCTCCAGCCTTCATCAGGAATAATGACTATATAGATGCTCCAGCCTTCATCAGGAATAATAACTAGATGCTCCAGCCTTCATCAGGAATAATGTCGAAACGTCGAGAGAGTGAATTAAATTCAAGTTGATTATTGAGAAGGTCAAGTTGTAAATTTTATTATGCCAACTGAGAGTTCATCAAGAGCATACAACCTGCTTTTAAAAAGCCCCCTCTCCCCCTTTTTTTGTCAAATGTTTCAACAGAATGCTCCGGTCTTCATGAAGGCAAATGAAACGGAAAAAACACAACACACAAAACAAAAAAAACACACAACACATAATTATGCTCACTAAAGTTGAGCCAAAAGATTCTAGTGGTGTCGTTCAAGCTTTTAGCTAGCTAACCTTGATCTTCAAAGCTCTGGTATGCCAGGCCATGAAGTGGTCTCGAATCCCCACCATGTCATGTCTACATCACTCGATGGCTTCAGCTGTGGCTGGCTATGCAACTACACATTCATTGAGCTGTTGTGGCTGTTGTAGAGGTACACACAATCTTGCCAGGGTGTGCAGCCTCGCTCGCTAATACCTCGAATTAGACTTTCAGCATGTGAGCTCCTGCGTAGCTTTCCAGTAACGTCGACCAAAACTCGCTTGCATGGAGGGGGCATCAGAAGGCAACAGCCTCACTGGAGTTGTAGAACCTCTGACTTGAGGACTATGCACAAACCAGTCCAGTTCTTGACATGGCAACCGCTGACCTAGAGTAGCCCTCACCGCTGCCACAACTGACAGCTTCTCCACCGTGCTAATTATATAGAGAACAGCACAGCTAGTGGAAAATAAAATTATTTAAACATGGACCAACAACAAAGGCTATGTAAACCACACATGTTTAGGGGACCCTTTACCTATTGAAATCATGCACATACGTTTACGTACAGAGAGGAGAGAGGAAGGGAGGAGAGTGGGAGGAGAGTGGGAGGGAGAGAGAGGGAGGAGAGAAGAGAGAGAGGGGAGCAGGAGAGAGGGGAGGGGAGAGAGAGGGGAGGTGGGAGAGGTGAAAGAGAGAGGGGAGAGAGACAATGCCACAGTCACAGTCACACGATAGTATGTAGATCTCTGCCACTGACCGCTAGAGAGCATATACATTAGTGGGTCAAGTGTCTCTTTGCCAGTATCAGAATAATAATGACTACACATGTATACATGCATCCCAGACAACACACAGGTAGGAGGGAGAGAGGATGCAAAACCACACCCTCCCCACCTTTCAAACAGTCTACAGACTCATACATGTTACCGGTATGGATTATTCAAACTTTGAGTCATTGGTATCGGGATAAAATTACCTACAGAATGGAACTTGAATCATCTCTAAAATCCATCCCAAACAAACTATCTGAAAGCCTGAAGGCAGAGGCTAAGCACTACAGGATTGTTTACAGGAGATTTTACAAGCAGAGGATAAGCATTACAGGATTGCTTACAGGAGATTTTACAAGCAGAGGATAAGCATTACAGGATTGCTTACAGGAGATTTTACAAGCAGAGGATAAACATTACAGGATTGCTTACAGGAGATTTTAAAAGCAGAGGCTAAGCATTACAGGATTGCTTACAGGAGATTTTACAAGCAGAGGCCAAGCAGGATTGCTTACAGGAGATTTTACAAGAGAGGCCAAGCAGGATTGCTTACAGGAGATTTTACAAGCAGAGGATAAGCATTACAGATGTTTACAGGAGATTTTACAAGCAGAGGCTAAGCATTACAGGAGATTTTACAGGCAGCCGCTATACAGGCAGCCGCTATACACGAGATATTACTTGTGCTATACAGGAGATATTACTTGTGCTATACAGGAGATATTACTTATGGATTGTAGATCAACAAAATTTTATTGTCTCCACAATTGAATTTTTCTAGGTCAATTTGTTAATTACCTGCAATCTGTTCATAATACAACTTAGGTGAATTCTTGCCTAACTCTTTGACAGTCAGCACGCGAATAATTATTGCATTCCCGTGCTCATTGAAAATTGAAAAAATGTAGCTCAAGACCCGGCATAGTTGAGAGGATATTTGCTAGTGAGCATTTCTAAGCAACTCCACAGCCTTCAGCACTAAGTAAGTTTGCCAGTTTAGCTATAAACAGAAAATAAATAGCTAGTAAATAAGATCAATGTGGCTTCTAAGCTTTAGCTACTTACCTTCGTGTCCAAATGGTAGTTTACAATTGGATGGTCTGAACAACAACAAATCTAAACTTTGCTAGTGCCAAATCCATGTTTAGTTTCCATAAATAGTATAAATAGTATTATAGACGACATAGTACTTATTACGGTCACACCCATTCCAGTATTCTAATTAGTACCCGGCTGGGTGTGGTGACTAACCAAGAGAGTGGTGACGAAGTTCTGGTTGCATCTTGCTCTACGAAGCAGAGCCACCATGGAAGGTAGGAAGATCTAGCTGTTTAGTGTCTAGGTAGCTAACTGCTTGGCTATCAACAGCCCAAACTTATTTCCTAAAAGAAGCCCAGAATTACTTTGTACTTACCAAGTTACTTTGTCTTTTGTGGCAAATCATGGTCGCAAGCTAGCTAAGCTCGAATAGAATGAGCTGTTGGCTTTTACTAGAGCTGACACACCACAAACAATAAATTATTAAACCTTTGACATTTTTTGGCAAAACCGATTACTGCAGAATAATGTGAATATATTAAGCACGCACTCACTATTTTCTCTCTACTCCACTCAACATTACACTACGTACTGTATAACATGAAGCTAGAATGAAAATGTTGTTGCATCGTTGAATAATTGTTATTAGAATGTCCAGCCATTTAGTCAGGTGTAACACAAAACAATGTCCGACAATACAACACACACACACACACACACACACTCGCACATGCATGAGATAAAGAGAGTCAACTGTGTCAGCAGAGTGAAGGTCGTGGTAGAGCTTGTGGAGTATATAGTGCTCGGGAAGGAAGTGAAGATTGTGAAAGAAGCAACAGAAATCAAAGATTCAACTTGGCAACAGAGTGAAGGTCGTGTTAGATCTTGTGGAGTATGTAGTGGTAGTAGCTAGCTAAGATAGGTAGATAGATACATGTAGGTAGCCAGCTAAGATAGGTAGGTAATTAGGTAGCCAGCTAAGATAGGTAGGTAGTTAGGTAGCCAGCTAAGATAGGTAGATAATTAGGTAGCCAGCTAAGATAGGTAGATAGTTAGGTAGCCAGCTAAGATAGGTAGATAGTTAGGTAGCCAGCTAAGATAGGTAGATAGATACATGTAGGTAGCCAGCTAAGATAGGTAGATAGTTAGGTAGCCAGCTAAGATAGGTAGATAGATAGCCAGCTAAGATAGGTAGATAGTTAGGTAACCAGCTAAGATAGGTAGATAGATAGGTAACCAGCTAAGATAGGTAGATAGTTAGGTAGCCAGCTAGATAGTTAGGTAACCAGCTAAGATAGGTAGGTAGTTAGGTAGCCAGGTAGATAGTTAGGTAGCCAGCTAAGATAGGTAGATAGTTAGGTAACCAGCTAAGATAGGTAGATAGATAGGTAGCCAGCTAAGGTAGGTAGATAGATAGGTAGCCAGCTAAGATAGGTAGATAGTTAGGTAACCAGCTAAGATAGGTAGATAGATAGGCAGCCAGCTAAGATAGGTAGGTAGTTAGGTAGCCAGCTAAGATAGGTAGATAGTTAGGTAACCAGCTAAGATAGGTAGATAGATAGGTAGCCAGCTAAGATAGGTAGATAGATACATGTAGGTAGCCAGCTAAGATAGGTAGATAATTAGGTAGCCAGCTAAGATAGGTAGATAATTAGGTAGCCAGCTAAGATAGGTAGATAGATACATGTAGGTAGCCAGCTAAGATAGGTAGATAGTTAGGTAGCCAGCTAAGATAGGTAGATAGATAGCCAGCTAAGATAGGTAGATAGTTAGGTAACCAGCTAAGATAGGTAGATAGATAGGTAACCAGCTAAGATAGGTAGATAGTTAGGTAGCCAGCTAGATAGTTAGGTAACCAGCTAAGATAGGTAGGTAGTTAGGTAGCCAGGTAGATAGTTAGGTAGCCAGCTAAGATAGGTAGATAGTTAGGTAACCAGCTAAGATAGGTAGATAGATAGGTAGCCAGCTAAGGTAGGTAGATAGATAGGTAGCCAGCTAAGATAGGTAGATAGTTAGGTAACCAGCTAAGATAGGTAGATAGATAGGCAGCCAGCTAAGATAGGTAGGTAGTTAGGTAGCCAGCTAAGATAGGTAGATAGTTAGGTAACCAGCTAAGATAGGTAGATAGATAGGTAGCCAGCTAAGATAGGTAGATAGGCAGCCAGCTAAGATAGGTAGGTAGTTAGGTAGCCAGCTAAGATAGGTAGATAGTTAGGTAACCAGCTAAGATAGGTAGATAGATAGGTAGCCAGCTAAGATAGGTAGATAGTTAGGTAACCAGCTAAGATAGGTAGATAGTTAGGTAGCCAGCTAAGATAGGTAGATAGATAGGTAGCCAGCTAAGATAGGTAGATAGTTAGGTAGCCAGCTAAGATAGGTAGGTAGTTAGGTAGCCAGCTAAGATAGGTAGATAGATAGGTAGCCAGCTAAGATAGGTAGATAGTTAGGTAGCCAGCTAAGATAGGTAGATAGTTAGGTAGCCAGCTAACTAGTAGTTCCCGCAAGTTCCCGGGTAAATGCTATTTTGTTCAGATTGGTACTTGTGAGGAAAAACACACACTAAAGCAAGCTTAAACAAAGCTAATTACCTTCTTCGCCATCATCACAGTCCCTACCTAGATCCCTAAGGTCAACTATATCTGGTCTATAGAACATACATGTAATTGCTTCAATAATAATAATAACAATAATAATAATAACAATAATAATAATAATAACAATAATTAAGAAAGAGTGGATTGATCCGAAAACAAGACCTTATACAAGTTGACAACAACTAGTTTAAATGACCCTTTACCATCTAACACCATGCGCTTCATTAACACATTTTAAAAGGAGGCAGGTGACCACAATCTCGAATGTCGTCTAACCAGTTGTGACCTTACGTGGGTACGTGCTCCTTTCCTTTCTTTTCGACAAGTCAATCCAATACAGTCGTTTCTTCCTGAATAAGAACCATCTTGTTCTTACTAGAATGGTGATTTTAAGCAGACTTCTTCTAATTAATCGGCTTTTAGTTTTAGTTGTGGACTTGAATCGGAGTTATTGGTACTAAAATATTTCGAGCGGATCTGTACTGTGCGCAAATTGTGCGGGGAAGAAAACAGAGATGGATCCTTGAAGATTTCAAAGGCTTCCCCAGTTTTTTTGGTCCACCCATTTACATCACCTTGGTGAGGGACTTCAAGGCACACGAGATGACATGTGTTTTTGTTTGTTTTTAACTAAAAGTGGCCAAGTTTTGCTCTGGAGGGTTTAGTCTTTAAAAAGTGGGCCAAACTAAAACTCAGGGAGCTTTATCTATGCTTTATCTATGACCTCCCTATTAAATATGAAGTTTCAGAGATAAAGTCCATCCTTGAGATTCACATTGATTACATTCACATTGATTACATTTAGCTTGTACATTATCTCTTGCAAGCAGCTGCATACCCCCCCCCCCCCCAACTCCTCAATATTCCATTCCCCTAAGCTAATGCAACCCTCAACGTGCTTCAGCCATCACTTACCTCTCTTGAACTTCCCTATCAGAACATCCTTGGGTCCTGGTCCAAGGGTTTCTGCCTCACTATCTTGGGTTTCCATGTCAATTTTGAGCATACCCTCCTCTCCATCCATCATACTGTGCTTAACTCTATCTCCTTCCTTGCTCACCAACTGCATATTCAATGCATTCATGAAGTCGGGGAGATGGCGTGGGGGAGTAGGAGAATTACTATCTTCGTCCTCTTCGTCCTCTTGTTTTATAATAAGTTTATTCCAGCTTTGGTTGGAAGGGTTTGATTCCATGTCTCCTCCACTCAGCTGGTGTATTTTTACTGAAATATTTCTTGATGCTTTGAACTTTTGACCTGTTACACAATATCGCGCGATTTCCCCAAAGGGCCTAGGGGGCGGGGGTGTTGGAAGGGGGGCGTTGATGCAGTGTGTAGAGCTGTGTGCGCTGGCATACTAGCGATCTGATTTACGAGGTTAGATGCTTCAGAATTGACAGCGAGGGAGCGTCTTCGAAGTAATATATCTTAAGAGGGAGGTGACGCAAAAAATTTTTTTGCCGCTACAGTTAATTTTTCTTCTATCATAGTATAATATACATATATATAAGGTGTGCAGACAGTAGGTATGCAGAAAGGCTCTATGAATTGTTAAGAATGGAAGGATCACACTTCAAGTTTCTTTCAAGTAATTCGGAAGCTAAACAGAAACTGCTGCAGTCATTTTGGAAACGTCGTCTTCAACAAAGACAAGTCTTTGTCAGCGAACAGAGATGCCACTCATTTGCAAGTGAGATAATATGGGGGAACATGCATCCACATGACAACAGCAACCAACATTACCACTGTGATGTGTGCTCCATTGCTGGACGTGGATTAGGCTGTCCAACAGAAGATAAAGATATGAATGTGGTGTGCCAAATGCCTGGTTACCAAGAGAAAGCAAGGGAAGATGCCTCATCTAGTTCCTCTTATCTGTCTATTCCATGTCATTGTAGTTCTATCAACTTTGAGAGCAAGCACAATATGAATGGTGGACTTTCGGTAGCTCACATAGGAAATAGCCATCTTTATTCTCTGCATGGGAGATTAAATACAGCAGTAGCTGGTATCCTACTCTCTTTGCTGCCTGGAGGGATGCCAAAATCAACTGTTACTCTCAGGCTAGGTTTTGCACTCATCTTCTTTCTTTTCTTCTGTTTATCATCCTCCAATGCATCTGCAATACATACCTCTCAATCCCTGGACAAACCTCATTCCAGCTCCCAGACTTGGATATCTTCACAGCTAAAGTTTGATTTGCATGACTCTTTAGAAATTGAGTCAGACGTGACCGCTTCTAAATTTGAGTTTCCAGAATTGGTGGCTTTGACAGGAAGATTATTTTGGTACCAGATACCTGTGGAAGCATTTCCGAATTTAGAAAGAATATCACATTATAAGGTAAGTATAATGCTAACCTGAACTTGATGTGCATAATCTACATATAATCTGGAGGTTAATTATATATAAATAGAAGCTGTACAGAATAGAAGCTGTATAGGCAATAGGAAATTATTATTATTATTATGGGTGGTCATTTTTATTAAAAAAATTCATTCTTACATACAATTAAATTCATTATACATACTCAAATGTGAGGTCTTTGTCTATCGGTGACCATATATATATATTTGGATTAGCTTATGAAAATATATAGCTGACTTCTCTATAAATATTGTAAGTCCTAGCACCCCCTCTTATGCTCACTGCTTATCCACAGATTATTTTATCTTGTTTTGAAGTATATAGCTAAATTCTGTAGGTTATATATTAGTTTCTGATGTTCTGCATAGATTATTTCTGGTTTAACATTGCCATATTATTTTGGTTCTCAACTATATACTTTTCTTTTGAATAAAACAGCATGCTAGCTAACTCATGGTCTCATTTTTGTGCTTCACAGGCTACTTTCCCCTGCACATGCTCAGCTTAGTGTTGGTAAAGGGTCTAGCTCAAACTTCATCTTTTGCAACCCTCTTTCGAAACCCGTATCCACCACTTGTTATTGGTTATTAGGCAAGGTTGAGATTATCTCTAGTCGATGAGCTCATACATGGTGAGGCGTGCATGCAAACCCAAGCTGTGTTTGAGCTCCAAGGCGCCTAATGACGAATTTATGACACCGTCAAATAAAAGAAAATAATGTCATATACATTTTCAATTATGCCAATTATGCCAAGTCGGAGCAAAGTGGCAATGTCATAATGTTTGAATGACAACTTGGTGACTCGGGCAATTACTTACCAAACACGGATCGGGTGGGGGGGGTAGGGGGGGTAGGATATGCGATATAGTATATAAATTGTGAGAAATGCATTGATGGTTGGTATGATAAATATACATTTCAGTTGCATCAAACTAGCTCACTTTAGCCAGTGCATCTTATACCAAATTAATTTCCCCTCTTAGGTTACTGAAGCTGGTCGCAGTGACCCACCATCCTGGCTCTATCTAGATGCAAACATCCCTGGACTAGTACTTGGTGTACCCCTCAACTCTCAAATTAGTCACATCTACATCAGCATCGAGGCACATGGGGTAGAAGCCCACACCCGCAAGCAAGCTGCTTTCAATGAAATCATCTCTATTAATATCACCAATACCTCCAGATGTGATGGGGTTGCGGAAACTACAAAGAACTCATCTAGGAGAAACACCTTCGATTGTTCCTCAAAGGGTAACATCATTTTTAAAAACTTTGTCTTCACAAGAGAAATTGTTAAAATGAACCCACTTGAGAGAGGTAATCTTTTCTTAGGTGTTGCTAAGCTTCTGAATGTAGATACAGAGGATATCTCCCTTCGGGAATTGGATGCCTCGCACATAAATGGTCTTAAGTTGTGGATCCAGCTCGTGAAATTTTATGACCATAAACAGTTGGGCAAAGCCACCATCCTTACTGTGGCCTCAGGATGTAGCAACAAAGATAAGAATGAAGAAGAGCATGTAGAGTTAATTTCTCACCTCATACGAACCCTCAAGCAATCTTTCACTTCTTGTCAAGATGGACTGTCAATACATGGGAGGGTGGAACACTTGCTGAGGTGTGGGGCATGGTTTGTGAATCAAGCAGGTGTAGTAATTTCATGCTCAGAAGATCCACTAGTAGAAACGGTGCACCCATTGAAGGAACTTAGTCATCATCGGGTGAGGAGACAGGTAGTGAATATTGAGCCTGCTGAGGAAAATTCCACCTCTGTTTTATCTTCAATTATGAGCCCTCTATCATCCATGCTTGAGAGTAGCAAGACAGGCAAGGTCCCTATGTCAATGAATTCTAGTTTGGAGATTGTGAGTATTCCTCTGGATAGTAGAAGTGCAGAAAGCCAGATTCGGAATGCTACCATAGCATTGACTAGAGATGTTGAAGTTCAAGGCACACAATTCATAGGCAGCGACGATTTATCTAGTCAGTCTACTCATGTGATGCTCCTAACCAGGGTGGTGCCATCATCTGAACCAACCAATATCATTGGACCACCTTCCTCCTCACTCCACACTTATCCCACACTCTCCTCCTTTCATCCAATCCCACTCAAACCAGTGTCATCCTCTTCACGACAAACATACACGCCCATCACAGATATCTCGCTATCGATGATGGAGGAGAGTGTCACGGTGCTGGCCAGTGAAGATGAAATGGAGATAATAGATTTGAGTGATGTCACTATCATGGAAATAAGCAGCTTGGTAGGCGAGATATCCATCACTCCCTCACTAACTTCACTCACTCCCTCGTTAACCTTCTTCATCCCCTCACTCATAGATGACCTCTCCTCCATAGCTTTTCCTTCATCTTCAGATTTAGTTCATACCATGTCGACCTTGCTATCGACGATGGAGGAAAGTGTCACGGTACTGGCCAGTGAAGATGAAATAGATTTTAGTGATGTCACTATCATGGAAATAAGCAGCATGGTAGGTGAGATATCCATCACCCCCTCCCCTACTTCATTCCCCCCGTCATTCACCTTCTTCATCCCCTCACTCATAGATGACCTCTCCTCCATAGCCTTTCCTTCATCTGCTCCTTCATCTTCAGATTTAGTTGATACCATGTCGACCTTGGTCTTTGTTGATGATTCATCTTCCTCGGCCAATTTCTTCTTCTCTCCAACATCTTCCATTGAAGTGGTTGACACCTCACTTGTCTTTGATTCAAGCATGATAAGCCCTTCTTTATCATTAACATCTAGTTTATTCATGAGTGATATTTCCCTCATGTCCATGAGTGATGCATTCGTCTTTCCCACTTCAACATCTTTATTTAATACGCTTTCTATTACTGAATCTCTGCAATCCTCTTTTGCAGCACCAGATTCTAATTCTCTCTCAAGCATGGCTTTCGTAGCCACACCATCAGCCACACCCAGTTTTGATGAGACAGAAACTGTGGCATCCTTTGATGTCTCATCTGTCCAGATAGAAATGAGCAAAGATGTAATATCTACCGGAATAATATCTAGTTCCATTTTAACAGCAAATGAAGGTCAAAGTATTTTTATGTCTGACATTGTGTCTCTGGCAGACTCCACAAGGATTACCAAGGATGATACAAACACCTTAATGGCTATAGAAACAACCTCTGAGACTTTTATGTCTCTAACCACAGACATTTTTCCAGAATTTACATCTGCCTTGATAGATGCTTCATCCCTTGTTGTAGTTGACACACAAATACCATCAGGAATGGTCACTCCTCTCACTACTTTCATTATGATTGATTCTATCTTCTTCACAACTTCTGTTGATGCCTTACTGACGAGTCATTTTATTCCAGTCATGGCCACTCCTTCAGTTGAGATCTCAATTTCAGATGATAATCTCAGTAATTTCATGACCAATGTCGTCTCTTTGTCAGAGTTTCTAGAGCCTACAAGGACAAGACAAGAAGAAAATACAGTGACATCTGCAACCACCACAGAAGACGATCAAACAAGCGATGAGACGTTTTTACCTTTAACGACAGACATTGCTCGAGAATTTTCATCTCTCATGGTGGACATTTCATCCGCTATTATAGTAGACACAGTGATATCATCAGCAGTGGTTATGACTGATTCCATCTTCCTCACAAGTTCTGTTGATACCATATTATCCAGTACTACATCAATTTTTATTCTAGTTATGTCCACTCCTTCAGCGGAGATATCCATTTCAGATGATGACTTTAGTACCAATATAGTCTCTCAAACAGACTTTTTGGAGACCACCAGGATTAGGGAAGACCACACATTGACTTTCATACCGGCTATGACCACAGTTACGGACGAAACATTTGTAGTTGATGGATCTAGCACTGCGGTTTTCTTAACTCTAACTACAGACAGTGTCACAGAATTTACATCTGACTTGGTAGAAAGTTCATCTATTGCTGTAGTAGACACACCACCACTAACATCTATGGTCACTTCTCTTTACACTTCCATTATGACTGATTTAATCTTCCTCACAAGTTCTGTTGATAACTTGCGTTCCAGTGCTACATCATCTTTTATTCTTACCATGCTCACTGGTACCTCTGAGATCTCAACTTCAGATGTTGGCCTGACTATCTTCACGTCTGATGTTGTCTCTCCGACAGACTTTCTGGAGTCCACAGGGAGACAAGAAGACACAGTGACATTTATTTTACCTGCCACCACACTTACAGATCATGATACAATCTCTGAGAATCTCTTGCCTCTAACAACAGACATTTCTCGAGAATTTACATCTATCATGGTAGACATTTCATCTGCTATTGTAATACACACACCAATATCATCCGCAGTTGTCACCACTTCCACTATGGCTGATTCAATCTTTCTCACAAGTTCTGTAGATGTCTCACTGTCCGGGTCTATGTCAGCTATTGTTCCTGTCATTCCCACTGACACTTCTGAAATATCTATTTCAGATGATGGTGTAAGTACCTTCATATCTGATGTCATCTCACTGACCGACTTGCTGAAACCCATGACGATGACGCAAGAAGATGCAGTGACATTCACACCACTTGTGACATCAATTATGGTTGGGGAATCAAGCTCTGAGATTATCTTACCTTTAACCACTGACCAAGAATTTATGGTAGATGCTTCATCTATTGTTGTAGTGGACACACCAATATCATCTCCTTCTATTACGGCTGATTCTACCTTCCTCACAACCTCTGTTCATGCCTTTCTGTCCAGTGCTACGTCAACTTTTGTTCCAGTCATGTCCACTCCTTCAGTCGATATCTCAGTGTCAGATGATAGCCGAAGTAATTCCATGACCAATGTCATGTCTTTGTCAGAGTTTCTAGAGCCTACAAGGACGAGGCATACATTGACATTTACACCACCTGAAACCACTATTTTAGATCAAACAGGCTCTGAGACTTTCTTACCTTTAACAACAGACATTGCCCAAGTATCTGCCATGATGGACATTTCATCTGCTGTTAGCGTAGACATACTAGTATCATCAGCAGTGGTCATGACTGATTCTATGTTCCTCACACGTTCTCTTGATGGATTCCTCTCCAGTGCTACACCAACTATTATTCCTATCATAACCACTGGTATAGCTGAGATCCCCATTTCCGATGATGGCCTGGGTATCATGACATCTGATATTGACTTTCTGACAGGCTTTTTAGACCCCACAAGCACAACACCAGAAGGTACAGCGAGACTAATGTTACCTGCAACCACATTTACAGATGTTGGAACAAGATCTGAGACTTTATTGCATCTAATGACAGATGCTTCAGAATTTTCATCTACCATCATAGACATTTCATCTGTTAATATATCAATATCACCAGTGATTACTACCCTTTTCATTTCTAATTCCATTTTCCTCATGAGTTCCGTTGATGCCTTGCTGACTACTGCTACGTCAGCTTTGATTTCTGCCACGCCCACTCCTTCAGTTGAGATCTCCATTTCAGATGTTGATCTCACAATTCTCATCTCTGAAGTTGTCTCTCCAACGGATTTCCTTGAGTCCACAAGGATAACACATGAAGATACAGTGACGTTTATGCCGCCAGCAACCACAGTTATGGTTGATGAAACAATCTCTGAGAATTTCTTTCCACTAACAATGGACACTGCCCCAGAATTTACGTCTGTTATTGTAGACACTTTATCTGCTATTATAATAGACACACCGATATCATCTGCAGTGGTCACCACTTCCACTATGACTGATTTGATCTCTCTCACGCACTCTGCTAATGACTTGCTATCCAGTGCTACGTCGGATATTGGTCCTGGTTTTCCCACTGGCACGTCTGAGAACTCTGTTTTTGATGATGTATTGAGTATTTTTACGTCTGTTGTGTTTCCAACAGACTTTCTGGAGCTCACAAGGACAACACAAGAAGATATAGCATCAACTACACTTACAGATGATGTAACATTTATAGCCAAGGAAACAAATTCTGAGATTTTCCTACCTCTGACCACCAGCTCCGTTCCAGAATTTACACCTGTCATGATAGATGCCTCTTCTAGTGTTATAGTAGACACACCAACGTCATCAGCAGTGGTCACTTCTCTTCCCACTTTCATTATAACTGATGCTATCTTCGTCACACGTTCAACTGATGCCTTTCTGTCCAGTGCTACATCTGCTTTTATTCCAGTCATGCCCACTCATTCAGCTGAGGTCCTCACTTCAGATGATGGTCTAAGTGTTTTCACGTCTGATATCATCTCTCTGACAGACACTCTGGAACCCACAAGGACAAGGCAGAGAGACGAAGTGACATTTATACCACCTGAAGACACAAGTATCGATGATGAAACAGTTGTGATTGATGAAACAAGCTCTGAGTTTTTCTTATCTCCAACAACAGGCATTGCCCTAGAATTGATGTCCCTCACACCGATATCATCAGCAGTGGTCACCACTTTCATTATGACTGACTCAATCTTTCTCAAAGGTTCTGTTGATACATTAATGTCCAGTGCTACATCATTTATTATTCCTGTCAAGCTCACTCCTTCAGCTGAGCCTTCCATTTCAGATGGTAGTCTAAGTATCTTCATATCTGATGTCATCTCTCTGACAGACTCTCTGGAGCCCACAAGAACAAGGCAGAGAGATGAAGTGACATTTATACCACCTGAAGACACAAGTATCGATGATGAAACAGTTATGATTGATGAAACAAGCTCTGAGTTTTTCTTATCTCCAACAACAGGCATTGCCCCAGAATTGATGTCCCTCACACCGATATCATCAGCAGTGGTCACCACTTTCATTATGACTGACTCAATCGTTCTCACAGGTTCTGTTGATACATTAATGTCCAGTGCTACATCATTTATTATTCCTGTCATTCTCACTCCTTCAGCTGAGCTCTCCATTTCAGATGGTAGTCTAAGTATCTTCATATCTGATGTCATCTCTCTGACAGACTTTCTGGAGCCTACAACTATGGGACAAGAAGACACACTGACATTTATGCCAACTGCAGCCACAGTTATGGTTGATGAAACCAACTCTGAGACTTTCTTAACTACGTTGACAGACATTGCCCAAGAATTTACACCTGTCATGGTAAACACTTCTTCTGTAGTGGACATACCAATACCATCACCAATGGTCACTTCTCTTCCGACTTCCACTATGATTGATTTGATCATCCTCACAAGTTCTGTTGATACCGTACCACCCAATGCTACATCAGCTTTTGTTCCAGTCATGTCGTCTGGCACATTTATTTCAGATGGTGGTTTCAGTATTTTCATATCTGATGTTGTCTCCCTGACAGACTTTCTGGAGCCTACAAGGATGAGTCAAGAAGATACAAGGATCATACCATCTGCAACCATAACTATGGGTGATGAAAAAAACTCTGAGACATTCTCACCTCTAACAACAGACATTAGCCCAGAATTTACATCTATGTTTGTAGACATTTCATCTACTATTGTAGTAGACATACCGTTATCATTAGCAACGGTCACCACTTCCATTATGACTGATTTGACCATCACAAGTCCTCTTGATGTGTTACTGACAACAGCTTTGATTACAGTTATGCCCACTTCTTCACCTGGGATATCCAATTCAAGTGACAGTCTGAGTATTTTTATGTCTACTATTCTGAAGCTCACAAGGACAACGCAAGAAGCTGCAATGACATTTATGCCAACTGTGACCTCACTTATAGATGATGAGACAGTTACAGTTGAGGACATAACCTCTGACATTTTCTTACCTATGGCCACAGACACTGCCCTAGAATTTACATCTGTAATGGAAGATGCTTCATCTAGTGTTCCGGTGGACACAACAATATCATCAACAATGGTAACATTTCTTGCCACTTCCATCGATTCTATCTTCCTCACAAGTTCTGTTGATATCTTACTGTCCAGTATGCCAGCATTCACGTCCACTCCTTCAGCTGAGACTTCTGTTTCATTTGATAGTTTGAGTATCTTTATACCTGATAATGTCTCTCCAACAGACTTTCTGGAGTTCACAAGGACAGGGCTAGATGATCCAGTGACTGCAACTACAGTTATTGACGATAATTTTTTTAATGAAACAAGCTCTAAAATTTTCCTACTTTCGGCTACAGATGCTGATTCAGAACTTGTTGAAGACATATCACCTACTGCTGTAGAAGAAATTACAGTATCATCACCAATGGAAACTAGTCTTTCCACTTCTGTTATCTCTGACTCTATCTACTTGACACGTTCCATTGATGGATTACTCTCCACTGCTACATCAGTTTTCATTTCTCTCATGCCCACTCCCTCAGATGAGATCTCCATTTCAGATGATGGTCTGAGCATCTACATGTCTAATGTTGCCTCTTTGACAGACTTTATGGATCCCACAAGGATGAGGCCAGAAGAAACAGTGACAGTCGTCATACCAAATGTGACATTTATAGTGGATGAAACAAACTCTGACAGTATCACGCCAGTAAACACAAACATTTCCCCAGAAATTACATCTGTCACCATAAACACTTCATCTGTTGTTGTAGTAGACATGCTGATACCATCAGCAATGGGCACTTCTCTTCCCAATTCCATATTTCGTGATTCAACCTTCCTCACAAGTTCCGTTGATCCCTTCGCTAGCACTATGTCATCTTTTACTCCGGTAATGCCCACTCCTTCAGCCAAGATCTCAATTTCAGAAGATGATCCGAGCATCTTCTTGTCTGAAGTTGTCTCTCTGACAGACCTTTCGGAGCCAACGAGGGTGAGTCAAAAAGATACAATGACATTTTTGCCATCTTCAACCACAGATATAGATGATGAAACAAGCTTTGAGATTTTCTTCCCTATGACCACAGATTTCCTCCCAGAACTTTCATCGGTCATGGTAAATGCTTCACCTGATGTTGGGTTAGGTACATCTTCTACAATAGTCACTGATTCAATCTTCCTCACAAGTTCTGTTGATGCCTTGCTGTCCAGTGCTATGTTGTCTTTTGATATCGTTCCTGACTCTTCAGATAGTATTGAGCAAACTCCAACATTGATTCCTGATCCATCTGAATTTGAGTCCAGTCCACCAACCACTGATTTCGTGATGGTTCCAGAATCGTCTGTTGTATCACCTCTACCACTTTCTTCCTCTCCTTCCTTTTCTATCTGTGAATTCATAGACTGTAACAATGGAATCTGTCGAGAAATTTTAACTGGTTTTACCTGTGATTGCTTCTTGGGTTGGGAAGGAGATTACTGTGAGAAAGATATCGATTTCTGTGAATCATATCCCTGTGATTCTCTGATGTCTGTGGCTTGTGTGGATGGCAACTCAACTTATGCATGTAAATGTCAAGTTGGTTATTCTGGACAAAACTGTTCCTTTGATATCAATGAATGTGACCCTAATCCATGCATGAATCATGCAACCTGTGGAAGCAAAATTGGTGGATTCACTTGCACCTGTCAAACGGGTTTTACTGGTAGTTTGTGTGAAGTGATCAATCCCTGTGAACCAGAACCTTGTCTCAATGGGGGGATCTGTAATGTGTCAGATTCAGGAAACGTCTTCTGCAACTGCCCCCCAGAATGGACAGGTTTTAGATGTGATAACCCTGTTGATCCTTGCTTAAGTTTCCCATGTGCCAACAATGGCATTTGTGAAACCGTTTCTCTCAATTATGGCTTGGCGGTGAAATGCTTATGCCATCCAGGATTTGAAGGTAACTTTTGCGAGGATATTAAAGATCCATGTTTGTCTCAACCCTGCTTGAATGAAGGGGATTGTTCATCTCTGTCTCCAACATCATTCAATTGCACATGCCCACAGGGATTTGTAGGAACATTATGTCAGGAATTGGAGGATTTTTGCTTACTTAACCCTTGTTTCAATAATGGCTCTTGTTCTCTTGACATGGACAATATGATCAACTGCAGATGTTCACCAGGATATGAAGGATTCCTCTGTGAGAACAGAATTGACCCATGTCTATCTAGCCCATGTATCAACAATGCTTCCTGCACAAATATTTCTACTGGCAATGGATTTGAATGTTCCTGCTCTCCAGAATACACTGGTTTGATCTGCGAGAAAGAAATCAATCCTTGTGAGAATTCTCCCTGTTTCAATAATGGTACTTGCACTGAAATCACTTTCAATATTTTTACTTGTGTCTGTAATGAAGATTACAGTGGGATGCTATGCGATGTGCTAATCAGTACTTGTGATAGCAAGCCCTGCATGAACAATGGTTCCTGTATTAGAATGTCCTCTGAGAATTTCACTTGCTCTTGTCCAGAAGATTACACAGGATCACTTTGTGATCTACCAATTGACCCTTGTGATACCATGCCTTGTATGAACAATGGCTCCTGTGGAAGATTGTCTTTTGAAAACTTCACTTGCTCTTGCCCAGAAGATTACACAGGATCACTTTGTGATCTACCAATTGACCCTTGTGATACCATGCCTTGTATGAACAATGGCTCCTGTGGAAGATTGTCTTTTGAAAACTTCACTTGCTCTTGCCCAGAAGATTACACAGGATCACTTTGTGATGTACCAATTGACCCTTGTGATAGCATGCCTTGTATGAACAATGGCTACTGTGGAAGATTGTCTTTTGAAAACTTCACTTGCTCTTGCCAGGAAGATTACACAGGATCACTTTGTGATGTACTAATTGACCCTTGTGATAGCATGCCTTGTATGAACAATGGCTCCTGTGACAGATTGTCTTTTGAAAACTTCACTTGCTCTTGCCCAGAAGATTATACAGGATCACTTTGTGATGTACCAATTGACCCTTGTGGTAGCATGCCTTGTATGAACAATGGCTCCTGTGGAAGATTGTCTTTTGAAAACTTCACTTGCTCTTGCCAAGAATATTACACAGGATCACTTTGTGATGTACCAATTGATCCTTGTGCTAGCATGCCTTGTATGAACAATGGCTCCTGTGGAAGATTGTCCTTTGAAAACTTCACTTGCTCTTGCCAGGAAGATTACACAGGATCACTTTGTGATGTACCAATTGACCCTTGTAATAGCATGCCTTGTATGAACAATGGCTACTGTGGAAGATTGTCTTTTGAAAACTTCACTTGCTCTTGCCAGGAAGATTACACAGGATCACTTTGTGATGTACCAATTGACCCTTGTAATAGCATGCCTTGTATGAACAATGGCTCCTGTGGAAGATTGTCTTTTGAAAACTTCACTTGCTCTTGCCCAGAAGATTACACAGGATTACTTTGTGATCTACCAATTGACCCTTGTGATACCATGCCTTGTATGAACAATGGCTCCTGTGGAAGATTGTCTTTTGAAAACTTCACTTGCTCTTGCCCAGAAGATTACACAGGATCACTTTGTGATGTACTAATTGACCCTTGTGATAGCATGCCTTGTATGAACAATGGCTCCTGTGGAAGATTGTCTTTTGAAAACTTCACTTGCTCTTGCCAGGAAGATTACACAGGATCACTTTGTGATGTACCAATTGACCCTTGTGATAGCATGCCTTGTATGAACAATGGCTCCTGTGAAAGATTGTCTTTTGAAAACTTCACTTGCTCTTGCCCAGAAGATTATACAGGATCACTTTGTGATGTACCAATTGACCCTTGTGGTAGCATGCCTTGTATGAACAATGGCTCCTGTGGAAGATTGTCTTTTGAAAACTTCACTTGCTCTTGCCAAGAATATTACACAGGATCACTTTGTGATGTACCAATTGACCCTTGTGCTAGCATGCCTTGTATGAACAATGGCTCCTGTGGAAGATTGTCCTTTGAAAACTTCACTTGCTCTTGCCAGGAAGATTACACAGGATCACTTTGTGATGTACCAATTGACCCTTGTAATAGCATGCCTTGTATGAACAATGGCTACTGTGGAAGATTGTCTTTTGAAAACTTCACTTGCTCTTGCCAGGAAGATTACACAGGATCACTTTGTGATGTACCAATTGACTCTTGTAATAGCATGCCTTGTATGAACAATGGCTCCTGTGGAAGATTGTCTTTTGAAAACTTCACTTGCTCTTGCCCAGAAGATTACACAGGATCACTTTGTGATGTACCAATTGACCCTTGTGGTAGCATGCCTTGTATGAACAATGGCTCCTGTGAAAGATTGTCTTTTGAAAACTTCACTTGCTCTTGCCAAGAAGATTACACAGGATCACTTTGTGATGTACCAATTGACCCTTGTGGTAGCATGCCTTGTATGAACAATGGCTCCTGTGAAAGATTCTCTTTTGAAAACTTCACTTGCTCTTGCCAGGAAGATTACACAGGATCACTTTGTGATCTACCAATTGACCCCTGTGATACCATGCCTTGTTTGAACAATGGCTCCTGTGGAAGATTGTCTTATGAGAACTTCACTTGCTCTTGTCCAGAACATTACACAGGATCACTTTGTGATCTACCAATTGACCCTTGTGATAGCATGCCTTGTATGAACAATGGCTCCTGTGGAAGATTGTCTTTTGAGAACTTCACTTGCTCTTGTGCAGAGGGTTACACAGGTGTGCTATGTGACTTCAAAATTGAACCTTGTTTCTCTTACCCTTGTCTCAACAATGGCAGCTGTAGGGAACAGAATATCACAGAATTCATTTGCATATGTGTCAGTCATTACTCTGGGGTTTTCTGTGAGATTCCTCCTCCAAACAGATCACCAGTTTTACTCAATCCAGTCAAGACACTATTTGCCACTGAAGGTCGGTTGTTTAAAAGCACTCTACCAATACCCATTTTTTATGACCCTGACACAGGTGATTCCAGCTCTCTTACACTAATGCTGCTTGACTCTAATAACCTGTTCTCTAACACCACTTGGATCCAACTCAGCAGTGATGGTAGCAGCCTTGAAGCAATCCCCACCTCAGATCAGTTAGCCAGGGTAGGAGTGATTACAGAACATGTCTTTATTCTTCGTGCTACTGACATGGAAGGTGATTCGAGTGACACTTTTGTGTTTGTGATGATATTTCCTCAAAATCCTCCAGTCTTAAACCTCCTCACAATTTTCATTGATGGAGATTATACCTTATTCAGTCAGACACTCTCGGATCGACTCCTATTTGTCTCCTTGCTTGCATCATTTGGAAATAGGGATGGAGGAGTTTCAGATTCAGATAATATATACTTGAACCAGTTCCAAAGTGGTATTGCTGTCACTTACAGCAATCTTTCCATTCCCAATTCCAACTGCGCTGATTTCATGGAATGGGTATTCACAGTGTACTCTTTTGAAATGTTGCAGTACACTCAAAGTTTCTCGGACGCAGTTGAACCATTCACTCTGATAAAGACACCTTTCTTTGAGGGGCCCTGTAATATATCGGATGGAAATGTCTCCCAAACATCCACGGTTGGTATCGTGATCAATACAGGTCCCCCAATCCTACTTCTCTCAATTGTTGTACCCTCAGCAGTAATTTTTCTTCTCAGTCTCATTGTTGGACTTGCTTGCTTCATCCTCTACCAGAGAAGACGGTCAGAAAGAAGGAAACTAACAACTAAATATATGAAAAAAACGTTCCTCCACCGAAGACCGGTTATCTTGTCGGGTGAGCTAAGATTACCAGCAAGACGAGGTTTTCCAACAATACTCCCTGGAGAGGTTATTGTTAATCCTAAGAAGATCAGATGGGGATGGAAGGAAGTAACAAGACGGGAGGAAGAGGAGGGGGCATGCATCCTTCGTCTGGAGGCTGTAGGAGTTAGTGACGAGGAGAGTGAGGAAGATGGAGAGGACAGAGAAGACAGAGAGGAGAGGGAAGATGGAGAGGAGAGGAAAGTCAGAGGGAAGAGTTTGCTTTACGAATCCATCCTTTCCTTTTCACAGCAAACAGTTGACCTAACCAATGATGACCCCCCACCAGAATACAGCCTACCTCCACTCTATTCTTGCGTCAAAACACATGAAACATGATATAACGTGGCACTGTTTATATATTATTTTACTGCTAGACTATAATTATTATAATTAGGTCCTCATCTGACAATATGCTCACTCACTCATGCACTTAAACAATTTCATTTTAGAATTTTTAATAAATGAAGATGAGAAAGCACAAAGTTAGTATTTGAATGGGAGGGGGGGAGGGGGGAAGGGGGAGGGGCTATAAATAGGGTTATAATGTTTGCACAATCCAACTCACATGAGTCAACACATCCTCTTTGAATCATGGATTTCGAAAAGATCAAAATGCCTAAACACCATAGAGAATTGATACCAACTTGATGTTATAATGGTATGATTTTTTTGCGCATCCCTGGACCCCTATATACTGATTATTATTAAAAATAATGGCTTATAAAAACTGGGGACCAAATTCCTTCCCTAGAGCACAATCCTAGTGTTATATCAATACTGCACAGATCACTCCTAGATTTGGGTTTCAGCTAGGGTTACAGCCAGGGTATGATGGTGGTATCAATTCTCTATGGATTAGGACTAGGGAATTAGCTAGGAGTAGGTGATGGCTAGAGCAATACAATCTAACAGTGTTCATGATGTCATTATGAAGGAGTTTTGTTCACTGCTATTGGGTGCCAGCCAATTTTTGTCAGTACAGTAGGAAGCCAGTTATCCTAACACATTGGGACCAGAGTGTGCTCGAATATTCAGATAACTGAACTAATGTCTTCCTTCAGCTTGTCTTTGCTCCTCACAAATCGTGGACAGCCAACATTGTATTCGGCTATTACTCTAGCTAAACTTCTCCCATTCTTCACATCACAGGGATTGAACTCGCCAGGATAACCTTTTTTTCGCCCTCCTAGAGCCACTATCCCACTTCGACGGAGCAATGCTGGCAGAGGTTCACGTTATGCGCATGCATGGAGTAATTTTGCCCTCGTGCAGCTGCTGAAGACGACCGAAATACTTCGCTATTCATCGGCAACACTTTCTCGATAAAGAAAAAAGGGGAGATGTGTAAAGACGGGCAGATCAACATTAGTATGTGTGAAATAGCAGCTTGAAGCTATATAGCAATATTAATAATTTAATTCTTCCGTTGAGCCTTGAGAGAGCACGAAGTACATATAAGTAACAAATGGCAATGACTACTGAAGAGAAACACCAGGAATTAACTACTTTAATGGTTGAATTAACTACTTTAATGGTTGAATTAACTACTTTAATGATTATTACAACAAAATGTTAAGTTACAAAGAGAGTTTGTTTTGGGGGTTGTGTTGAGAGGCGCCAAAGGCATAAATGGGACCCTAGGTGCCAAACATCCTAGCCCTAGCCCTAGCCCTTAACTAACTTTTACAGGAGGATTACCTGATCTGATTGGAAGTCTCCCATTATCATAATCCGATTGTTCTAAAAGTAAGCTTATCAGCAGACAAACCGACAACACACTTCTTTGCAACTCAAACACATATTTTACCCTCACAGGCATGAATATTGTGTTAGCTGTTGGTCTTTGAATGCTAGATTCTTTGCCATGATCACAGAAAAAGCTGGAGGCATGCAGAAAACTGAAGCAGATGCAGGAGCATGTGCTCTCATGTAAAGCTGTTAATTACATACTTTACTGTATGAACTCTATATAATTATAGCTTAAAAGATATTATTTCTCTGTATGCTCTCTTTCAATACTAAAAATGTTGTATAGGTATAACCAAGCAAGCTGAAATGACTATCAGGCAAGAGCAAGCCTTACCCTACAAATTGAGTGTTTTTATTAATGTGACAACATATTCAAGCATGGGTCTGAAAATAAATTGAAGAATCTATTTTTTTAATATATGTAACTAATATGAGAGGTGACTTTCAGCAACATTCAACTCTTTACTGGTGTCTGATATGCAGTGGGAAGAAGATCTCCTTTCCCTTATGCACTTATCTGCTGATCTAAGAAGTGAAAAAGATAATACACATCTCATCCATGCCAAAGTAAGAAGTTGTTGGTAACCATGTTTGCTAGATGCTTATAGAAACAGTTGCTTCTCTGCCCATGCCTCCTCCAGTGATGGCAAAGATCAAGGGTGTGAACGAGGTCTCAACTTCACAGATTCTGTCACATGGCCCTTTTTTAGACTCATGCTTTCTGAATGTGACTGGAATTCTGGTATGATGCTAGATTGGTGTGTTTGGGTAAAAAAAAACTCATCAAAAAAAATCTGGCATCATCCTGTCTGTTTGTATTTGCTGACTAAGGTATGATGGTTTGACTTGTCTGTGGATCAAGTGATGGCTCTCTTTCAACATCACGACTCACCTCACTGAGCCAATTGGCTGTAAGATATTGGATGTCATTGTGCTCTCATGATGTCCATGGAGTAATGACATTGCATGGTCATGAACGGCACCCCAGCTCAAATAAAGTGGGCTTATGTATATAAAGGAATGGTCTGTCACTGGAAAATTGGCCAGGAAATTTTTGGTTCCCCCCCCCACTTTGATCAAAATTTTCATGAAATTTTGGTTCCTTTATCCTCTCTTTCTCTCTCTCTCTCTCTATATATATACACACACACACACATCAGGATGCTCATATATATAATATTATGTTGAATTAATTTTTTGTTTGAATTATTTATTTTGTTGTTCATTTTATTTATTACTTATTATTATTATCATCATCATCACAATAATAAGAAGGCCGAGTCTTTTCAGGTTTCACACAGATCTTCCATGAAATTGGTTAGCGCAGACTGTCTGCGAGTAGAGTGATGATCCACTGTTGCAGTATCTGGTGACCCCTCCCCCCCGCTTTAAAATGACCCCCAGTCACTGTATCCTGGTTCTCAGTGACCTACTGCAGGATGGAGTGGCCTCCCTTCTCATCAGTGATAGGCTGAGGAGGCAGTTCATTTTAGCATAAATAGAGCTAGATGGAATAAAGCATCTGTTATTGGACCTATCTCAGGATGGAGTGAGTTGCGCAAGGAAACAGTGACCATTGGTGTACTTGACTGTAACCACTTCGCTATCCATGATCTTTCAGGGATGCAGTTTATTTTAGATACTATGATTTCAGTGAGGCAGACAGCTGAGGATTGCATTTTATAATAGCTAGGGAAAATATTAGTTAAGACCTATCTGAGAACTTTGACAGAGAACAGTGACAGTAACCCCTCCTACCTCTGATTGGAGTAACCTACCCCCGAGACCTGTCTAAGCAGGTATTTCAGGTGCAATGCATGACGGGTGATGTAGTATCTGGTAGCCTCCCTTTAACCCTGAGGGTCACTTTATCCTAGTTCTCAGTGACCCTTATTCACTGTATAGTGACCTATCTCAGCGTGATGGGGTGACACTTCTGTCACTATTTGATGGTCATCTGGAAGGCAGTTCATTTGAGCAGAAATAGTACTAGATTTCTGAATATGGCAACTGTGACTGGAGTAGTTATGCCAGGATATTAGCTGTGACCTATCTGTCCCTTTAAAATGATCCTGTGGTCACTGTATCCTACTTCTCAGTGACCCCGGTCACCAAGTATTAGGATATAATGACCCAAGGAGTCACTGTATCCTAGTAAATATATCAATAGAGGTATAATTATAGTGATTTTCTTGCAGGGAAATGAAGTCAATTTTCACCACTAAAGTAATTGGCATCACATATTTTCCTGATCGTATTATTCCATTTTGCATTACCTCTGGCCATTGCAATGAAAATGTAATAACAACGGAACCACAGTCATTTTGGTAATCGTTAAAGTCTTCACCATGTCAACAATCGCTAGCTATGAATCAGTGTTGACCTTATACTACTTCCTGCCCAAGACAAATCACAGCAGTTGCCATTGACAGAATTTGGATATGCTTTGAATTATTTTTTTACAGATGAAATCATCTTCTTGTGCCTGCCTGAGGTTAATTTCATACAAGACTACTCTATTTAGGGAACATCTTATCTCTTTTCCTTGAAAATGCCTAGCATTTGGGAGACTAGGAACATTTCAAATGAAACTGATTGGGCATACGATCCAATACCTTGAAAGCATGCTCCTCCACAAGCAACACAAGTGTTCATCTTGCATCTGGAACTAGAACAATAACATTATATATATATCACATTCCATGCAGCTGTGGGAAAGTCTATACATTGGAGAACAGAAAAGGTAGAGACCAGAGTAAAAGTAACATTCGATGCAAGCAGACAGGAAAACTTGATCGCTAAACATTCATGCCATCCAATCTTGTTGTGAGAAGACTTCAAATGAAGGGATTGTCGACTTGTGAAGGAAGCTCTGCACATCCACCTCAAACCCAAGGATCAGAGCTTCAGCAGAGATGTAGGGCTTTACTAGCTATAATTTCTGGATCTCAACTATCAAGACTGTTATAACCTTGTTTAATACCCTAAGGTTATAGTTCTTTCACTCTTCAACGACCGTGAAAGTCCTTAATCAACTAGTAAACTAACAACCGAAGACAACAGACATTATAAGAAGACATCTTGATTTCACTATCTGTGCAACACACGTGACACACTAAAAACGTTTATTTAGAGTCCGGACTATTGAATAATGTCATACAATTCACTTAATTATAACATTCCTCCCTTCTTAGTTTATAAGAGAGTAAAGATAACAAATTCACGATAATTATCAGTTAAAACACTGATCCCTTAAAACGATCAGGAGGGGGTCTGTTTCGGACAGACCTGCGCAGTACTGTTGTTGACTCACAATCAGGGATGTGTACTGAAGTGTTGTTATCATCCACATTATCATCCACATTAACACGGGGTAAGCGAGGAGAGCTGACCATGGCTGACGTAGCTGAGTCGGAATGTGGAACACTCCCTTCAGGGGACAGTTTCAGTGTCTCTGGCACTTGAACAGGAATATCATGAAACACAATTGCAGGTCCAGACACTTGACCATTTATAGTGCTGGATCCTAACTCGCTCTGTCTCTGACGTATGTTATCCACATGACGACGTACGACTCCCAAGGTAACTTTAACTCGGTAAGATAAAGGTCCAGTGACATGCTCAACAACACCAGGCATCCAGGTTACATTCTTACACCTGAAATCTCTAACAAAAACCTTGTCACCCACTCGGAAAACGCGATCCCGTCCGGTGCTGCCATGTGTCCTCTTACGCTGGCACGATTCCACTCTCTCTGACAAGTCAGGATGAACCAAGTCTAACTTGGATCTCGGTCGACGACCCATCAGAACCTCGGCTGGGGATAACCCTGTCGTACTGTGTGGCGTTATCCTGTAGCGGAACAAGTATCTCGATAGCTTGGACTGCAGTGATCCACCTTCCATCCTCTTCAACCCTTGCTTGAAAGATTGCACCGCCCTCTCAGCCAACCCATTCGTGGAAGGGTGGTAAGGTGCAGACGTCGTATGCTGAATACCATTCACTTGGCAAAATCTCTGAAACTCATCACTCATAAATGAACTGCCATTATCAGTGACTATGGTCTTGGGAAGACCATGAATAGCAAAAATACCTTGCAACTTCTCTATGGTGATGGTGGACGTGATTGAACTCATAATCACCACATCCATCCACTTAGAATGAGAATCGACCAAGACTAAAAACATGTTACCCATGAACGGGCCAGCGAAGTCTAGGTGGATACGGTTCCAAGGCTGCTTTGTTACTTCCCACGGGTGCATCGAGGCCACAGGAGGTTGCGGTCGTGATTCCTGGCAAACATTGCACTGCTGTACACATAACTCGATTTCAGAAGTCATGTCTGGCCACCAAAAATAACTTCTTGCCAGATTCTTCATACGACTAATTCCTAAATGAGTTTCATGTAGCTGATCTAGCAAACATTTCCGACCAGGCTGGGGTATAATCAACCGTGAACCCCACAGTAAACAACCATCCAGAAGACTGAGTTCCAACTTACGAGACTCATACGGTTGAAATTCTCGGTCAAGCTTCACTGACGGCCATCCACACATTACAAACTTCTTCACCCTTGAGAGAAGCGGATCTTTCTCAATCCATTGTTTCACTTCCTTGGAAGAAATCGGGGTAGACTCAAGGTGAAGAACCAATTGGTTTAACTCAGCAGGAAGACAATCAGAGGATGTGACAACTGGGCTTGGCAACCGACTTAATGCATCCGCATTAGCAAGCAACTTCCCAGGCTTGTATTCAATACGATATTGATATGCACTCAATGACAATGCCCACCTTTGTAGACGTGCTGAGGCAAGGGGAGGAATTGCTTTCTTTTCATTAAACAAATGGTAGAGTGGTTGGTGATCAGATCTAATGACAAATGATCGACCCCACAGGTAAGAATGAAATTTCTTGACACCAAATAGGATAGCTAATCCCTCTTTCTCTAATTGAGAATAGCCCTTCTCAGACACAGTGAGAGTCCTTGAAGCATACCCAATAGGACGTTCGGTTTTGTCTTCCAAAACATGTGATAACACGACTCCCAATCCATAAGGAGATGCGTCACAAGCCAACAATAGGTCCTTCTGAGGATCATAATGGACCAAAAGTGAATCACTCTGTAGCATTAGCTTAGCTAGTAAAAATGCACTTTCTTGCTTTTCCGTCCATTGCCATCTGGAGTCCTTGCATAACAAGGTGTACAAAGGGGCTAGCTTTGTCGAGAGATTAGGAAGAAACTTGGAGTAATAATTAAGTATACCCAGAAATGCTCTAAGCTCAGTCACTGACGTCGGAGCACGGGCCTCTCGAATGGCTTTTACCTTCTCCAGAGTTGGATGTAGGCCTTCCTTATCAATTATATATCCAAGATACTCGACCTTTGAAGCCAGGAACACACATTTCGATTTGTTAAGTCTCAGGCCGGCTTGCCTGAGCTTTTCTAACACCTTCTCCAAGTTAGCAATGTGCTCTTCAGTGGTTTTTCCAGTTACCAGGATATCATCCAGGTAAACTGAGATACCAGCAAAACCCTGAAACAAACTGTCCATTACCCTTTGAAAGATCGCAGGGGCTGATGATACCCCAAAGGGTAACCTATTGTACACAAACAACCCTTTGTGTGTATTAATAGTTAGGAACTTTTTACAATCATCCACCACTCCTAACTGTAAATAGGCTTGTGATAGGTCTAATTTCGAGAACCTTTCACCACCTGACAAAGCTGAGAAAATATCCTCCACACGAGGTAAGGGGTACGACTCCACATGACATGCTTGATTAATAGTCAGCTTATAATCACCACACACACGAAGATCACCATTGCGTTTTAACACAGGCACAATCGGAGCTGCCCAATCTGAAAATTGAACCGGGGTTATGGTTCCCTGTTTCTCCAGGCGTTCCAATTCTTTCTCCAACTTTTCTTTCATCATATAAGGAACATTCCTTGCTTTACAGAATTTAGGTTGAGCACCCTCTTTGACATGAATCCTTACTTTAGTGCCCAATAAGGTACCTAACCCATCGGCAAACACAGGGTAGAACTTGGCTAGGAGTTCTTCAACCTTATTATTCATGCTAAACTGATGAATCTCGTGCCAATTCAATTTAAGTTTAGCTAACCAATCTCGCCCAATGAGGCTTGGCCCTTTTCCTTTTACAACGAACAACGGAAGCTCCTCCTCCTGGTGGTCAACCTTAGCAACCACCACTACCCTGCCAAGTACAGGTAAGATCTCACCAGTGTATGTTTTTAAGAGTACCTGGGATTCCTCCAGAGGTAAGGTCACTCCCGATCTCTTGATACCATTGTAAGTCTCTTCGCTCACAATAGAGAATGCTGCTCCTGTATCAATTTCCATTTTCACAACGGATCCGCACAAGTTCATATGCACGAATAATGGCTTGGATGATGTGTCCGTTACTGTGAACATTCCATAAGCACCATCTTCCACCAATCTAGACTGCTCCTCCTCTACGTAATTGGTACTAGTCGAACGATACTGTGACTTTGAATTATCCTGTCCTCTTGACTTCATTTTCGAGCGACACACCCGGGCGATGTGTCCTTTCTTTTTGCATGCTCGGCATTCTGCTTCCTTAAAACGACAGGTATTGGCTAAATGACTGTCACTACCACACCTGAAACAAACACACTTCTGGAAACGAGAAGTAGTAAAAGGCTTCTTAGATGCCTTGCTATGAGTGAACAAGACAGAGGTTCCTTGAGCTCCCTGCAACTGTCGTGTGTCTCTCTCCGCAGTCTCCATTGTCTGGGCTAGTTGTAAGCTACGTGAGAAGGTTAAATCAACTTCTGCTAACAGTCTCTGCTGTACTTTCTCATCGTTGACACCGCAGACCAGCCTATCTCTTAACATCTGGTCAAGAGTAGCCCCGAACTCACAAAATTCAGAGAGTTGTCTTAGTGCTGCCACGTAATCAGCTATGGACTCATTCTTAGCACGAACTCGAGAATTGAATTTATAACGCTGCATGATCACAGAAGGTTTGGGACAGTAGTGCTTAATAACTAACTCCACAAGGTCAGTGTATGCGATCTCTCCTGGTCTGGTAGGGGAAACTAAATCTCTAATGAGTTGGTAGGTCTTGGAACCACAAACACTCAATAGTATAGCTCGCTTCTTGTCGGCCTCAGTCACACTGTTTGCTACGAAGTACTGTTCCAGCCTTTCTACATAGGCTCTCCAGTCCTCGTGCGCTGAAGTAAAGGCAGACATTGAACCATGCACGGCCATCTCGAAAACTCTTTTCGTAATAATCCGTGTCGATCCGTTATAATCCTCGTCGCCAAATGTTATAACCTTGTTTAATACCCTAAGGTTATAGTTCTTTCACTCTTCAACGACCGTGAAAGTCCTTAATCAACTAGTAAACTAACAACCGAAGACAACAGACATTATAAGAAGACATCTTGATTTCACTATCTGTGCAACACACGTGACACACTAAAAACGTTTATTTAGAGTCCGGACTATTGAATAATGTCATACAATTCACTTAATTATAACAAAGACTATGCACAACCACACCCACTATTAATCGTTGCCATGGCAGAAGTATCATGCATCATCCTAATGAAGGCCAAACATGATCGAAATTGGACAAATAATATTTTGGTTAGGAAGAGCAAGGAAAATATCTGTTAATATATGACATCTATGCTTTTGTTGTTTTAATGAATGTTATTATCCATAAACAACCCTCCAGACTTTGGTAGGTGCATCATATCAAATGCCAGAAAGCTCTGCTTAAAATAGTACACCTAGGTAACTATTGTTATCACCGTCATTTTGGTGATACTGACTATCTGATTCACAATTACTTAGTTTATTTGAGCTTATGACCATTTCCAAAACAGGCGATAAACAATCCTCTTCTTAATAACCATCGACGTTTCGGCTAGATGGTCTAGCTTTCATCTAGTCGAAACGTCAATTCAAATTGATTATTGAGAAAGTCCATTATGTCAACTGAGAATGTGGTGAGAAGTAATTTTCAATCTCAGTCAATAGTCCAATAAGATCAAAACCAACCTAGCTAGTAACACTAAGCATTTTCATAATAAAGCATGTAGAATGGGAAATCCTAGCTACTTAAAAGATTCCAGTGAACTTGCTTTCAAATTTATAAACTTATGACAACCTGGAATAGTGAGGGGTTGACATAGAAAATTATGTGAGTTGAAGGTCAGATACCAAGAGCTGGTGAAGCCAGAAGCTATGTCTCCAGAGAAATTTGTTAGTCTCCAGAGGGCTACAATCTATGAATTGTCCTCCATATAAAGTCAGCTATGGCCTAGTTAAACTCTGGAAGAAGTAGCGAGTGGACATCACTAGTGCAGCCCCTAGTCGCTGGCGGTATAGGTGTCCTCCTCGAGCTTGCTACCGGTCAAGATGAGGATAAGCGGTTCACTCCAGAATGGAGGTGGTGGGGGTTTACAGAATCGTAAACAAGTCGTGAGTGGGGTGGAGAGAGGGTGTTTACTAAATAGGTGACTGGGAGTCACGGGGTCACTATGTTTGAATGCATGAGGTAAGATAGAGAAGTGTTCAATATTTATCACAGCAGCGTCAAAGATAAGTGCAGTTATAGCTACGAGACATTGTTTAGTATCAAAAGAGAACAAAAAGACTTTGGAGCTATACATCTAGTCAGGTGTGCAGAAACTAAGGAGCTCCCAAGTCGTAATCACAAGATTTTTTAAGATGTCACCCACTTAACAAGGTGATGGGAGAATAATTTTTTTATTGGACAAATCTGACAAATCTGACAAGTCTCTTAGTTCCTGTTTTGTTGTTGTCATTATTGTTTCGTTTTTCAGCAAATTTGTCAATTTTATTTTGTATAATTATAAATAAGGTGGTTATGATATATATACCCACACATAAATAATTATGTGTTAAAATCTGTGGATTATAAAATGTCATGTAATTAAACTTTACTATCTGTCTCAGCTCTGGGGTCCTCGCTACTTTTCAGTCTTCTAGCATGACGGTCCAATTTAATCTACACAGAATAGCAATAATTGTGAATAAGTAATATCAGGGAAGTGAGTGTGTGCATGCATGTGTGTGAGGGGTGGGAGGGGGGAATTGAGAAGATCAATAGCATCCTCCTTCCATATGCTACATATATTATGTGCATACTTCTGGCTTGACATCCAACAGACGAGGTCTAGCAGAACGAAGCAGCAGCTGTCTCTCCAAGTGGCTAGCCAAGGACTTGTCTGGCTTCAGAGGCCGCTCCAGTTGAGACTGCAGGAAGAGAGGGGGGGGGGGATATTGCATATAAACACACATGATGCATTGCCACAACAGACAGCATAAATTTTTTGAATGGACACACGCACAAAAGAAACCGAATGTGCTCCATCATCTACACTGAAGTTTGTTAAAACATTCCAAACGAATAGATTTTGAACGTTGAGTTTGGAACCACCTGAATGGTTGTTCAGGCTGAAGACTGCATATGTTACAAATGCTTTACACATCTATAAGTGATCTGTGTGATGGAGGACCATTTCCTGAAGGTAAGTAGTGACTGCGAAGTCTACCTGAGGCATGTTGTTCTACATAATTATACAGATGGTATCTGGCTTGTGAGCTATGCAGCGTATATCATACAATGAAGCTATGCATCTCCAAGACCAGGCACACCTCATGGCTACACAACATAATTTGATCAATAAGCCCAAGACCCATCTAGTCGGTGTAAACAGAAGTTATTCTCTTGTTGTATGTTTAGACAACCCACTGTTATATACCTATTGCTATTCCTAACAATATATTTCTTACTTTATTATTATTATTACTAGTCGATACCGCAGAGACTGTTTCGGTTATTCTTTTCTACACAATTAACACTGGAAACCACTAATAATAATTGACCATACATATGTTATGTATGAGCTATAATAATGTTTACCTATGTTGGATGTGAAGAAGAATCTTTATGTTCTCTGTTGGAAAATATTTGCTTAGCCGATTGTTTCCACAAATGGTCTTTGCAGTGTTTGTGGATACTCAGAAAATGGAGGTAGACTAATCTTGCCATTGGCAGCAGTTCAGGATCTCCATATTAAACCTTCAAGCATGACAGTGCTCGCAGTGTTTGTGTGGACGTTGGCACGAGGTAGAAGTTTGCATTGTTAAGACTTACACTTGCACTTCTTCTCACTATATAGTATCGGCCTTTCTTTGTTCAACTTTTGCCAGATGTTTTTCTCTCTCTTTGCTGATCTGCTGTCACTACACCTCTGCCTTTCTCCGTGCTGCTCTGTCGGACATATTCTCTCCTTTCCAGCTCCTTGTTAAATATTCTGATACTTGCTCTAACATTTTCGTCTAAATCAGCCATCTCCTGTCTCTCTACTGCAATAGCTCTATCTCAGACTTACACACTTCACAGGTTAATGAGTTGCTGTGTTGCACTGCACATTCTCAATAGTGGTACTCACACACCCACACACATGGACAAGTGTATTATTAAATAGAACTGACTGTCTGGAACTGATCTTTAGACGTGAGAACACCAAAATTTTACACGAGCCATATTCCAGGACTATAGTCATCAGGATCAGTATGGAATCTAATGGCAACTGTTTAATTATAGCAGAAATGACTGCAGGCATAACTTCAGCTGGGTCTGATTTTGGAATTGATGACAGTACTTCAGTTTCTCATAGATAGATCCACAGCTATGCAATCAGAAACAATTCTGTCTAGTTACACTTGAAATCACACTTCTTCAGAGTAAAAAATTGAGTTGATCGAGTACTTTTACAGTTCCCATTGAGAAGATTGATGTGTCTTCTCTACACAATTGGTTATCTGTAGTTTACATCACAGTAAATTCCTTTCAACTGGTCTCTAGTCAGGTCCTGGATATAGATTGATCACACTAAAATCTGGCTTATGCTATAATGATGATTGTGATCCAACATTTTTTCTTGAAACTGGTTCTCCATCATGTGAGATTTAGCATCTTGCCTGAGAATGTCAAATATTTTATGGACCTCGCTCTTCAAGAACAAACAAAATTGGAGAACTATGTTAAGTCAACAATAACTTCTGGGAGTTGTCAGCTTCTAACCCACTCATAATCATATTTGTTCTCATTCTGATTATGAATTGTTAATGACTTCAGCAGCGATGAGAGTAAGAGCTTACCAGGAGAAATGCACATTCTTGTGTAGCATTGATACTCATGGTAATCTTTCTCTGTTTAACTCTGCTAAAGAAGAATGGATAACTTATAGCCCAAAACTTACCTTCTACTTTGCAGCTAACAATGTAACTACTGAGGGAAAGAAGCATTCAAGTTTCCTCATGAGCTTTGGTAATTCTACCTTCAAATTAACTCACAACCTAGTCGAAGACAGCAGCTAAACTCAACCTCCCATAGTGATCTATGCAAACTTCGGGAAGCCGAATCTAGTACACAGTGACCTACCGCAAAGGTTAGCTGATGGTAGAGGTGTCCCTGCTCGATCTCACTACTTCGTGTCAATATGAGGATAAGAGGTTTTCCCGGGAAGGTGGGGGAGGTCACCAAATACTGGGGGTTACCAGATCCTCCAACACCGGCCCGCAAACCATCTATGTCATTGTAGGTGATGTAACTTACCACTATGACAAGACCCATTCACTTTGGTTACAAATGACGTTATTTTGGCACAAATCATTGCACCCTGTTCCCAAATCCTTTTCCCTTCTCAACCTCACTTTTTCTGCACCTCCTTTATATTTCTTTGCTTTTCTTTCATCCATTTTTTAATGGTCATTTCAGAACCGTCAAGTCTGCTAATTTACACATGTGAACCACCAGTGCATGGTAATGTAACGAAATAATGTAAATAAGCCACTGGCTCAAGCTTTTAAATGGGCCAGAGTTTTTCAAGCATTGGCTTCTTTTCAGATATTTCTGCGAAGTGTAAACAGGGGTGGTTATTCACAGATGGGCTACTTTTGAGTTGGCTTCCCCCCCCACCCACCCACCCAGATTTTTCAGTTCATGCATAAGCATTAATCAACCTGTAAGTTGGATGGGCATCAATGATTAGAATGAATAAGCTCTGGGGCTTAATGATGGTTTGATGGGCCAGTGTAACCCTGCGTGGTCATGGCACCGGCCCATTTTAAGCACCGGACATCTGAGCATTTCCTGGTACACCCTAAGGCCAGTCAATGCCTGGTCAAAATCCAGCTGAAGAAATGAATTAGCACAACCATGGAGGCAAGACAAAGACCTCAGACTCCCCTAAACAACCAGGTACTGTTATGCGTTACTAGAGTGTTCATCCTGCTACTGACATGCCAACTGAGCAACTGTCTTGCGAGATTAACATGTACGGAAGCTGATAAAGCCACTAAAACCATTTTGCACACTTAATAATATTTAGTGTGTTATGCAGATGGAAGATATTCAGTTTCTATTCACATAAGTGCATCATAGGTGGAATATCAGCAGATCCCACCCCTAGGCCTCTCGCCATAAATACCTACTCACCACTTTGTTCCCATCCCTAGCATAAGCCACTGCAGCAGCAACAGTGGGGAACAACCTTTCAGAGCTGTAGCGTGAGAAGAATCGATTCCTGTGGAGGGCATGGCAGAGGGGTGTGTTTGGTGCAGCAAGTAACACCTGCACACCTATAGAGTCGTACTCGGATACCACCTACATGGATCATACGTGACAGATCTTAAATAGCTAGTATAGAGATTATTATTTCAAAATTTTGTATAAAATAGCAACTGCAAATGACGGGAAAAAATTATAAACAAAACCCATTATATATTAATTATGGGGAGTGTAGTACCACACTCTAAATTGGTTTGATCCTTATTTTAGAATGGTAGATGCCTAAAATACACACATCGAATATCAGCTAAAGCTCACTTCGTAGCTTCCAAGTATCTTCAATGGTAGTTTCAGCTGGTGTCAGAAAAAAATCATATTCAAGGATTTTGTATCTTCTATTATTCTTTCTACTCCCCCCCCCAACATACACACACATAACTTGTATACAATAGCATTATAACTTGACTATGAAAAAACTCCAAAGCTGTCCACACATTGCAGTCCTTATCTATGGACGTAAACCACCAGCGAATTGGTAAAGTACCTACCACCAATAAACACACTTGTTGGTTTGCAATATTGAGCCGAGCACCTCATCTGTTCAGCACATTCTGTTCAGCACATTTTCACTGCGGATTGCCAAGTGCAAAAAGACCATTGGCAGTCCAGCTAGAGCACATGGTGTGCAATATTTTGAAGCCACACTGGTGTACTAGGAAAGAAGTGACTTTCGCTCTTCTTATATAATAGAAAGTTAAGTAAAAACAAACTAGAGCAATATTAACAGCTGGTCTAACAAACTTGGTGAAGCTATTCTGTTTGTTAATAATTTACAGTAGTACTCTTAACAATAACAAGAAGGTACGGCATGTGTTTATCTGTCTAGTGGAGCACAGAAATAGCATTTAAAAGTCCAAGAAAGAAATTCGATGAAGTTCTTTACTTCTCAAGTAAAATATATATAGAAACAGCAACAAATAAGGCAACAAAAACAACTTGAACAAAAACAAACAAACAACAACAACAACAACAACAATAACAACATGGTCTGACCTGTAAAATATATATATAGCGAAGGATATATAATATATATATATATACAGGGAGTAAAGTACACTATTGTATATATATATATACAGGTAGTATAGTACACTATTATATATATATATATATATATACAGGGAGTAGAGTATACTAATATATATATATAGGGAGTATAGCACACTACTATATACAGGGACTATAGTACTATATATATATATATATATATATATATATAGGGAGTATAGTATACTAATATATATATATATATATATACAGGGAGTATAGTACACTACTATATACAGGGATTATAATACACTACTATATATACAGTTAGTATAGAACACTAGTATATATATACAGGGAGTATAGTACACTACTATATATACCTGGAGTATAATACACTACCTATATAGATAATTATATATGTATACATAGGGAGCATAATGCACTACCTAAATATATATATACAGACATGCATAGTTCATAAGTGTGTACAAATATGGATGAACCAATTGGTCAGTTTTAGCTACCACAATCCCACAGCAACCTGTAGTATTATCCCACAGTGTGGGACCTGTGTATATCAATATCCCCTAGTGTGGGACCTGTGTATATCAATATCCCCTAGTGTGGGACCTGTGTATATCAATATCAACTAGTGTGGGACATGTGTGTGTATATCAATATCCCCTAGTGTGGGACCTGTGTATATCAATATCCCCTAGTGTGGGACCTGTGTATATCAATATCCCCTAGGGTGGGACATGTGTGTGTATATCAATATCCCCTAGGTGGGACCTGTGTATATCAATATCCCCTAGTGTGGGACATGTGTGTGTATATCAATATCCCCTAGGTGGGACCTGTGTATATCAATATCCCCTAGTGTGGGACATGTGTGTGTATATCAATATCCCCTAGTGTGGGAGTGTGTATATCAATACCTGCTCAATCATTGCCATCCCCATGGTGTCTGTGAATCCAATTGGTGCACAGTCTATAATAATAGTGTGATAGGCCAAACCCTCTTCCTCTTCATCCTGGAGGACATCTCCGTGCGAGTTGGGAGGGGAATCTCTGTGAGGTTCCACATTACCCACTTCTTCTGTCTCTCCTCCTGTTTCCTCATTTCTTTCATCATCTTCCTCCTGCTGGAGAAGGATCTGAGAAGAAGAGCCACACTGAAACTTGTCCTTGAACTTGGACAGCTTGTAGCATTGGCTCATCATCTGATGGGAAAGAATGGTGGAGTGGGTAAGGGAAGGGGAATCGGAGGAAGAGAAAGGGGAAGGGGAGAAAGAGGATTAGGGTGTGGAGGGGAGAGAAGGGGAAGAGGGGGAGGAAGGGAGAGGAGAGGTGATAAGGGAGAGCGAGGGAGAAGATATGGAGGAAGAGGAAGGAGGAGGGGAGAAAGAGAGAGGTGATGAAGGAGGGAGAGGGGATGGAGACAGAGGAATGGAGAGAGAGATAAATGAAGTCAGGAGGGGATGGAAGTGAACTAACCACAATCAGTGTTTAATAAACCTACTACAAGTACAAGTTGGACTGTTAAAAAAATAAAACAAGAAAGAAAGTCCGCAATGATCGAGAAAAGTTGGCAAAATATTTCTTGATCTCTCGATCTCTCCAGTGCCATACTTTGTTCTAACAGTTCCATTACCTTTGCACACCCCTTCTGGATGCAGCCTTGAGCCATCCTGGGAGCCAGGTCCTCCGCATTTATTCTGGTCTTGATGAACAATTTGGAACGGAACACAGACACATTGGCGAAATAAAGAGGAGAGTTGAACTGGTAGATGTAAATACCGCGCACCTGAACGACCTGATTAATAACAAGATAACAGCAACATTAACAACAACAACACAACACAACAAGAATAAACAAAAATACTGCAAAACCATAGCGATCTTGTACAGAATGCACAATCAGCACATGCTCAGCCTGCACTTGCACAATCAGCACATGCACCATTTCTCACACACCACCATGAATCGGTAAAGGTCAGTTAACAGTGTTGCAAATCTTCATGTCACACCACTTCACATCACACCACTTTGCTTCATTTTGTGTCACACTACTTCGCATCACTTCGTGTCACACCACTTCACATCACGGTTAGGTAGTTTACAATATTGGTTTCATCACATCACATTGCTTCGAACTATTGAAATTAAACTTTCATCCGGAATTACAAACTCCACCCAATAACTAATGGAACTTCAATCTCTAAATAACTTGTGGGATAAATCCATATAAGGAGAGTTCCTCACTGCCTCTATCAACCTTTCCTTATTCGTATCTCCCCCAAGAAAATTAACGAGTCATGTTGCTAGTGCGAGTGGCATATTGTGAACTGGCCTTAAGACTTAGATAGCCCTCTCCTACACACCACAGTGAGATTTAGAATGCAGCTCTTACATATCACCATCACTCAGTGAGACTTAGAAAGTCATGCATCTCTTACACACCACCATCATCAGTGAGACTTAGAAAGTCCTGCATCTCTTACACACCACCATCATCAGTGAGACTTAGAAAGCCTTGCATCTCCTACACACCAACATCACTCAGTGAGACTTAGAAATCCTTGCATCTCTTACACACCACCATCACTCAGTGAGACTTAGAAAGTTTGCATCTCTTACACATCTCCATCACTCAGTGAGACTTAGAAAGCCTTGCATCTCTTACACACCACCATCACTCAGTGAGACTTAGAAAGTTTGCATCTCTTACATATCTCCATCACTCAGTGAGACTTAGAAATCCTTGCATCTCTTACATATCACCATCACTCAGTGAGACTTAGAAAGTTTGCATCTCTTACACATCACCATCACTCAGTGAGACTTAGAAAGCCTTGCATCTCTTACACACCATCATCACTCAATGAGACTTAGAAAGCCTTGCATCTCTTACACACCACCATCACTCAGTGAGACTTAGAAAGCCTTGCATCTCTTACACAACAACTATCACTCAGTGAGACTTAGAAAGTCTTGCATCTCTTACACACGTACCACCATCACTCAGTGAGACTTAGAATGCATCACTTACACACCACCATCACTCAGTGAGACTTAGAAAGCCCTGCATCTCCGATGCACCACCATTACTCAGTGAGACTTAGAATGCATCTCTTCCACACCACCATCATTCAGTAAGACATAGAAAGCCGTGCATCTCCTACACACCACCAATCAATGAAGTAACTACAGGGGTGGGATACTCTGTCTGCCTCACTCACTTCCTCCATATTTTACACATCTCTGAACTATTTGCATGTAACTTTTAAGTTCTTCTTGCAAGCACTTGACTTACTATGTACTCCATAACAAATCCTCACTTCCTCCCCAGATCTATGGTAGTGCATCATTATCATAACACTACTGCTTCCCATCAGTTTGAACAACAACAACAACAACAACAACAAATGGGAGGAGGAGATGAAGAACAGCATGCATCTCGTGACATAATCAGCTGAAAGCTCGTGGCTTTGTGAACAATGACTTCTTTATCTGCAGTGACATTTCCTAGGAGGTATCCCTACCAATGTACTGATCACAAAGGTACTTATTCTGTGGTGAGATTTCCTGGGAGGTATCCCTACTAATATACCAAACAAAGGAAAGCGTCAATTAAAGTGTGAGGTTACCATTTGCTAGGGACTGTCCCTGTAGATACAATGGCAAGACTAATTCAGGATGAAAGTTAATAATTTGTGTCCTGTTGCCATGGTTTCCACATGTGCATTACGTATTATCACCACTTCACCCCTTCCAATAGAGTTCTTGAGAATATAATTTCACAACCACAAGACTATCACATGACTAAAGCAAAACATAGATACCTTAAGTTCTTCCGCATCGAAGCTCTCGTCTCCGAGCTGCTTCGGTGGATAATGCCACGCCTTTGCTTCACCCAGCTCCGGGGAAAAGGGAAGGATGGTTTTAAAGACGACAACTAGAATATTAAACACTACGCCAATCCCCAGTCCGATATCTAGACCAATCAGGAGTGTGGAGAAGAACACAACCAGCCACACCAGCTTTGGAGAAAAAGAGGGAGGAAGGGAGGGAAGGGGATAGGGGTAGGTGGGGAAATTTGGGAGAAAGTATGCGAAGAAAATGAACGTGTGATACTTGTGTGGGTGTGTTTATTAATATTTCCTTACATGTATGCTCCCTCACATGTCCGCTATCAAGCATGACCAACTCAACATCCATTGATATAGCAGTCAACTTACCATGTCAGACTTTGCTAGTTTGAAGTACTTGTGGATGTCTCTCACTTGCAAATAGAGGCCTTTTAAAGCTACAACCACTATGGCTGCTAGGGCAGCCTAGAGGAGGTTGGGGAGCAGGGGGGAGGGAAGTAGCAAGAAGGGAGGAGGAGAGGAAGAAGGAGGAGGAAGTGAGTGGGGAGAGGAGGAGGAGGAGGGGGTGGGTGGGGAGGGGGGAGATGTGGAAAAAAGAAGAAGATAATGAGTGGGGAGTAGGAGAGAAGGAAGGAGAGAAAGAGAGAGAAGGTAAAGGGGAGAGGAAAAGGAGGGAAGGAGGAGAGGAGGAGAAGGAGAGGATGAGAAGAAATAGTGGGCAGAGGAGGAGCAGGAAGAGAAAGGAAAGGTGGGGTAAGGGGAGGAGAAGGGATTGAGGTGAGTAAGAAAGAGGAGATCACACAAACAAAGCTATCACATTTCCAATATTGGTAGTCGTACAAGACAGTGTCTAAGAATTACTTTAAAGTACAAGGATCAATTGCCCTCTGCAATATCTACATAAGAAGAAGACAGGATGTAGTTATATACTCCATGCTGTACTTTGCACTACATACCTCGCCAGAACTAAAGCTTGCAATAAGAAGTGTACGCTAATTAGAATTTTCCCTTTACTTACTCTCATGCAGTCATCTCTAAATTGCTCAAAATGAACTGTACTCTGACCCGTATGTGTACGCAATACACAAAAGCCTTGCAATAAGAACTACTAGAAAAATATAAAATATTGCTCAGAGTTCCAGAATGAACAGAATGCCTGAATCAGTACGAGAACACTCTCAACCTACAGGAGGAAGAATTCTCTGCACTCAGTTCTTGCTGAAACAGGACATACAGTATTCTTCATTTTTCAAATCTCACATTTGGTAAAGGACCGAAGAGAACGCCGAGGAACAAGATAACGATGATGACAATACCAGAGGAGATGAATCCAACGAGCTGGGTGTGGCCTCCTGTAGCATCCTGGAGCACTGACCTGCTCAGAGAACCAGCCGTCGGAAAACTGCCAAAGAGTGAACCTCCCAAGTTCATCACACCATAGGCAAATAACTCCTGAGGGGTGTGAGAGGTGGGGAGTGCATCTTCTCAATGAACACTCAGTTGACATAGTGGATTACAATGACCTTCTCGATAACTCACTGGATGTTTCGGCTAGAGAGTCTAGCCTCCATCCTGGATGTTTTGGCTAGACACTCTAGCCTATCAGCTAATGGAGGCTAGAACGTCTAGCTGAAACATCCAGTGAGTACATTTAAATTGATTATCAAGAAAGTCATCGTAGAATGCAATCTTGTTTTGTTAACCATCCATCACAAACAACAACAATAGCAGCAACAACGACAACAACAACAAGTGTTGAAATTTGTAACAGACTAAAGGTTGATTGATAAAAGCATTCACACTCCTCATGCTGAGAGAAGGCCAGCAGGTGAGTGCCCCACCCTAAACCATGCCCCCATAGAGAGCACAACAGTGTTGGTTGGTCAGTCCTGAGGCACAGCATCATCACAATACAAGGCTGTGCAGGTGAGTGCACCACCCTAAACCATGCCCCCATAGGAGAGCACAACAGTGTTGGTTGGTCAGTCCCGAGGCACACACAAGCAACATAAATGCAAGATGAAATTAATGAATGCCTTCCAGTTCCCTCCCCCTAAAGGCCCCCTGCGAGGAGTCTTCCCACACATACGAATATTGAGCAGTAAATGAATAAGTTGACAACACAATGAGATTAGTTCTGCAGCTGCCTAGTGAGACTCCACCCTACCCACTAATAGATCCTCGCCCCTTTAATTAGGCCTATATTGTACCTGATCGGGATGAATGGAATATCCATTCTTCTTTGCAAGTAGCTTAGCTTGGGAGATGTTAATTATAAAGCTGATGATGGCTATGATAACGGCGTCCATTATTAGTTCCTGGGCCAGGCCAACATCCGGACGGGTGACGACAAAACTGTACGCGAGTGAAAACAGCAGACAACACAACAACAGAAATATGATCATGTGACATTCCTATGAGCATCACATGACATACCATCTACCAGGGGGAATCCCACCCAAGTTTGATATAACAGGAAGAGCGAATTTGTGGCTCAACCCTGCTGCGTACGATACAGAAGTTGCCAAGGTAACCTAGGGAGGAGGAATAAGTGTCAACCACAAATTAGACTTGAGGCAAGAATCACTTCATGGAGACACATGGTTTCTCCTAGAACTGACATCACATTAAACATGCATAATATCTTCATGGTCAACTCCACCCACCACAATAAGTTGGGCGGGAATGTGCAGAGGAACCTTCTTGACTTTTTTGTGCAGAAATCTGTTCAGGAAGTCGACAGAGATGAGGAGGAGGATGCAGATGATGGATGTGATCAGAGCTGCCAGGTTTATGTGGCCAGTGAATATCAGCTCAAAATACTTGAAGGTCCTCTGAGGGGGAAGGGAATGTAGTAATGAGATGGGACTGGCTATGCTAGAAATTGAATGCTAGACAGATGATGTAGTCAAGGTGAGAGCAACAACAACAACAACAACAACAACAATAAGAAATAAATAAAATGAGGCAAAAAATATTCAGTTGGCATAGCAACCCTAGGTATATCTCTACACTCACCCTAGGTGTGCATAGCTATATCTCCTACACTAACCCTAGGTGTGCATAGCTATATCTCCTACACTAACCCTAGGTGTGCATAGCTATATCTCCAACACTAACCCTAGGTGTGCATAGCTATATCTCCAACACTAACCCTAGGTGTGCATAGCTATATCTCCTACACTAACCCTAGGTGTGCATAGCTATATCTCCAACACTAACCCTAGGTGTGCATAGCTATATCTCCTACACTAACCCTAGGTGTGCATAGCTATATCTCCAACACTAACCCTAGGTGTGCATAGCTATATCTCCTACACTAACCCTAGGTGTGCATAGCTATATCTCCAACACTAACCCTAGGTGTGCATAGCTATATCTCCTACACTAACCCTAGGTGTGCATAGCTATATCTCCAACACTAACCTTAGGTGTGCTTGCTATGCCACTTGCTACAGCTGCTTCCATGTCATCAAAGCCAAACAGGAACTTTAGCTGAGTGGTAAAGATGGTGAAGGCCGCTGCTGCAATGTACCCACTGACAAGAGGATCGGACAGGAAGATCGTGATGAAGCCTAGCTTCAGCAGACTCATTAGTATCTATGGTTACAGCAAGTGATGGGATAAGAGGGAGGTGTGTCATGTATAACATTTTCATATATAACATGTTTGTGTGTTTGTATGTTCACTACCAGTCCCATCCCCTCCTCACTCTCACTCTCCTTCATTAATCTCCCCACTCTCCACTCCGTACGTCTCTCTCCTCACTATCACTCCTCCTATTTCTCAACCACATGCTTCCATCACCTATTCCTCTTGTTCCTCCTCCCTCTCCTCCTCTTCCTCTTCTTTCTCCTCTCTACAGCGGCTTGGGAAATTCTAAGATGGTCAAGCTAGGAAGTAGGTGTGGTATGGGTGTGGTTTTACATCAACACAGTAGCATTATATGCACATTGCTGGTGTAATATTTTTGTACTGCAGAAATAAGTTACTAAAATGATCAAAATCTACTTGCCTCCTAATGACCACACCCATAAAGTACTGGAAGTAGTCCATCCAAAGCCTGCTTTCCCAGACTGCCAGAGCCGCTCCAGTAAGGGGTTCACAATATATCATATTGCATCACATTCTATATTTGTCACATTGCATCACATTGCAATAGTAACTGTATTTGTCGCACATTGCATTAGTAACTATATTTGTCACACCGCATCACATTGTATTTGTCACATTGCATCAAATTCATTAGTGACTATATTTGTCACTATATGTCACATTGCATTAGTAACTATATTTATCACATTGGATCACATTGCATTAGTAGCTATATTTGTCACTTCGCATCACATTGCATTAGTAACTATATCTGTCACATCGCAGGTATTGCATTGAGCTAGTCACAATAGCTATGGATCTTTTCAGCGCATACTGAAATTGAACTTTCACCTCGAATTATGAACTCCACCTTTACTTTATTGATGTCATGCTCCTTGTTTTTCTAAATCGAGCACACTTTCTAGCCAAGGATGTTGATGTTGAAGCAACGTATTGTTGGATCCAGACTGCCAACACAGCACATCAGCAGCCCTGACGTACAAGCAGGAGCCTGCAGCAGAGGCTATCAACACCTCAAGAGTTCAAACCAGACTGGCTCAGAACAGTAGAAGTGTGAACCTCCATTTCTAGAACATTCTTTAGACTTATCATCTCATTGGTCAGACATTACATCCATGAGAATTACTGTATCATAAATGACCATATATAGTCATTTTGATCAGGGCCTGGGCTTTTAAGCCCAAGGCTTTAAGGCTGGTTCACAACACGACATTGGCCGAGCGGAGCGTTGCGTTGCATTGCATTGCATTGCGTTGCGTTTGTCGGTTCACAACATAATTAACGCAACGCTCCGCTCGGCCAGTGTCGACCTTTGACCCTATTCATTTCGAACCGCGCGCGACAGCACTGACAACAACGAAGAAGAGTTTGATTTAATCTTGCTATTGACTAGTAGGAGACGAAGAAAGCGGAAGAGAAGGATGTGAGTACGCCCTATATTCGCTCGCTGTACCCAGCATGGAGATTAGAACAATCTCCTACAAGAGATGAGGCTGTCTGACCCCGAGTCATTTCAGATATTTGACGATGTCTAGGGAGAGGTTTGACTCTCTTTTAGCTGAGGTATGCTTGGTATGCTTTGTATGTGCCATAGTGTAAATAATAAAAGTTACCTAATTATATATATATACCATACCTGACCTATCACAGTCATGACAGCTCTGTCAGAGCTGATATATTCCCAGGTGAAAGGTTGGCACTCCTCTGAGATTTCTTGCTACAGGCAACTCACAAGTATAGTGCTAAAAAAATTATAATTTGTTGGGTCTCTCTGTCATGAAGTATCCTCTATGATTTTGCAGACCTCACTGACCTTCAACTTTCGTACAGGACGATAAACAGTTTGTACCATCGACGAGGAGCCATGTACTGGAATGGAGTCCATATCATGTGCTGGAAGCAGCAGAGTTCCACCCCCCCCCCCTTTGTACCTTGTTCATTATATAAAGTACAATTGATCTTGAGGTATTCACAATCCGCTGCTTCCACGAGATGCTTCAGGGACTACTTCTCAAGCACAGCTGGAGAAGCCCCCTGGCAATACAACTATGTTTTAGCATACATAAACACACTATGCTTGCTAATAATAAATTGTCTTGTCTAGTAAATATTTTCAACATATCACACAAAATTGGCTTAAAATAATTATTTTACATATTCATGATAATTGGTAGGTGGTGGGGAATAGGGTTCTTGGGGAATTCAATGTTCACAAATGATGTGTCAAAATGATGACAGAAAACAGTGGCCAGCATGAAATAACCATGGACCTGCATCACCCTCTTGGGACTCTTCTTCTTCAGTTCCCTTACATACTGATCCCTCGGTCTTCCACTTTTTGCAACAGTGTTCTGAGGTTAAAGAATGGCCTAGCTATAACTAGCTATATAAAGAATGGCCTACCACCGGAAAGAGCAACTATTACTCTATATGACGTCCAAAAATTACATCCGGAAACGCCCGATTAGTTAGCGAAAATTGCGTGCAACTACCGACGGTTCGCGGTTTTGACGACCTAAAAATGAGTGGATGTTTAACGCTTAAAGAAGTACTTTCCCTGGTTTCTAGCGAGAATTTTGCTCTCACTGAGGATGAGTCAGAGGAAGAAGAAGGTGAAGAAATATGTGGCTACCTTGGAAATGCAAGTTCTGATCGTGCAGCAGTGCATTCTTTAGCCGCTGTAGTTGACCCACTTTAGACCCTCAGGATTCTTCCTTTTGCTATAACCAGCTCTCTAGTTATAATGAAATTGATCAGGAAGCCTTCTCAGGTTAGCTAAAGTATCTACATATTTGTATTTGCATGTTCTTTCTCAAATAGTTGAATTTCAATAACATAATAAACCATTGTATTGCTGGGCTATAGAATCATATGATCAAATTTTGTCAAAAACCCTCCGCTATATATTGCTATATGCCTAAATTATTATGACTAATGTTTACTAAATGCTAACTAAATGAGTAAATATATTGTAAACATTTTTTGTTGATTAAATGTTAGATATTGATAGAGAAATTTAGCATAATGATATTCATATTTTGTGGTTGATAATGTGGTTAACTAATGAGATCACATTGTTTATAAACAATGGTGCTATCACATGACAAAATTACAACTGATATGAATGGATTGCTGATTTTATAATGATTTTTTTTGGTATCTGGTATACTTTAGGAAAAATGTCCAGGAAAGTCAGCGGTGAAAGGGTTAATATCCTAGAAATAGTAAAAACCAACGGATGTCTAGTTTAACATACTGTATCCTCACTATCACAAAGTATTTTAGATTCCAAATTAAATCGATGTCTACAAAAACCTACTAGATCTGTTTTATCTTATCTGTCAGCACTTTTAGAACTAATCCTATTCAAGCCATATGATGCAATGTAATGCATACTAAATTGACGTGTTACACCACATCACATCATGCCACTAGTGTGTCAATATTGTGAACCAGCCTTTGTACTTTGTACTCCTCCCCCTCCTCCCAAATCCACCGCCTCCTCTTCTTCCTCCTCACATCTTCCATTCTCTGATTTCTCCCCACCCCATTTCTTCATTCCTCACCATCAATATCCCAACCAGTAGACTGAGAGTCACAGCTATGCTGACTTGCATTTCTTCGCAATCACTATGGTAGCAAGGATCATCTGTATGGTTACCAGCTGTCACGTTGATCTGATCCACGGAGCAAATGTCGAGACCTTGCGTGATCCTGGTGATTGCATTTCCAGTCATCAAAGCCACCACCGGAAAAGTCCCTGGAACGGAATAGAATGGAGTGGAATGGAATAGGAAAGGAACAAAATGAGATGGTAGGAAAATTCTATGCGGTTTATTTTATTCCATTTATTTCATTTATTTCCATTTATTTATTCCATTTATTTTCATTTATTCCATTTTTATTTATTCCATTTTTATCCCATTTAATCCATTTATTTTCATTTATTTCCATTTATTCCATTTATTTTCATTTATTTATTCCATTTATTCCATTTATTTTATTTATTCCCATTTATTTCATTTGTTCCATTTGTTCCATTCATTTCCATTTATTCCATTTATTTATTCCATTTGCTCCATTTATTCCATTTATTGCATTTATTGCATTTATTAAAAAACTCAAAACAGACAATTCAGACAAGTAAGAATCACACCTTTAACCCTTTCACTGGCAGATTTACGGAGGACATTTTACAAAAATTGACACAATTTCACATAATATTTTTTATAGAGGACCTTATGAAGACAAGTACCCAACAACTATATATCAGGTGATAGCTGATGCATGAAGGGACGTTATGTTAAATTTTTGTTGCTTAGCAACAAACCACAGAAATGTGAATATTGTTATAAGAGACAGGAAGTAAAATAAAAGGGTTTATATCGGGTTTATATCATCTCAATTTCATATTACACATGAAACCAGCAATGTTAGCTGGTCAACTTTTGGTCAACAACAACAACTGTTTGTAAAATAACCTCTCCTCCAACCCTGTCTTCTCCTCTGCTGCTTCCTCATCCTCCTCCTGCAGCTCCATGAGTGAAACTACCTTCCCAGGAGAAATAGTTCTTACTATTATGCTAGTTACTAGGCTTTACTATACAACTCTTATCTATTCTTACCTTGGGGGAAGTCTTCATGACCATCGCTATCGTCTGAAGCTTCGCTTGGCAGAGTAGGGCGATCTATACTTTGAAAACTTGCTTCGTGGTCGGTGCCAACAGCTTCTGTTATAGCTACCATAGCATCACTGTCAACTACGCCACTTCCCAGGTAAGCACAGGCACTTTCTTCCTCTCCTTCACTAACGTCAATCTCGGACAGGCCGAAGTCATCCTCAAATAGGAAGTCTAACGCTTTGTCTCTACTCTAAAGGAAGTCGCCATTTCTTCTTCGAGACCGGGAATTAACCGGAAGTGATGTTTGCTGGCATGTTTACTTCCCTTTCCTCATTCCGTATTTTCCTGATATTCAGGGGTATATTAGAGGCATGCTTTGGGCATATTCGTACAATTTTTGAAGTTAATACCGCGAACGGTTAATTTTTTATGAATTGTTTCGTCGCGGTTAATCCGTTTTCGCGACTTAAGTCGCTTATGCCAGTGAGAGGGTTAAGAGCAATGCTGCTCTGTGTTTTCTCGAATGGTGGTTAATTTCCTGAAGCTAACACCCTGTCTTATTTCCGGAAGGGGGGATGTTTCAACTTTGGAATTTCCTATTAGCTATACAGCATAACCAGTACTCCAGTCGTATGCAGCAACAGAAATTATAGCCACAGTCAAGCACATTCTTACCAACAGAGATGTGCTTAGAGGAGCCTAGGAAGGAGTAGAGGAGAACAGGGATGAAGGAAGAGTAGAGACCGTAGACGGGAGGAAGAGAGGCCAGCAGAGCAAACCCAATTCCTGGAGAGAGAGAGAGATGGATGGGGGAAGAGATGAACAAACAGCATCATATTAACAAACAGCATCATATTATGAAGATTTCAGCATGTACCTAATATTATAACAATGAATATGATTGTTAAATTTAACTATTGGCCTGGTCTTATAATAGCTGAAAGCCTGATACAGTACTAATATATACATTATTAATGCCATCATGATTTTGTAGTGCTTGGGTCAGGGGAAGCTGCTAAGAATTGTATGCACTTGTACTATTCTAAACTGGTGCAAAGTGAGCAACCTCCTGCAGCATACATGCAGTGGGTTGGCAAATTCTGAAACAGAAATGTCCATGTGGAAGTTTGGCTGTATTTGGAGGAATTTTGTTAGGAGTACAGTGGACCCTCAGGCACACAACATCATAACAGGTTCTCACTCCTGCCTTCTAGGATTATTCAGCCTCATTAATTCAAGCCCACTGCTACAGGTACATTGTACTTCAGACTTTGCCAGACTGTACAATGGGCTAATTGTACTAGCACTAAAAGAGCCACATTTGCAGTTGTATGTTAGTGCAGCTGCAAGTCTGACAGATCCTTCAAGTTATGAAGAAAAACAACCAAGAACTTGCGTCACGTGACTTATAAGTGCAAGCACATGTGTGCATTGCATTATGGGCTCTAAAGGGTTAAAGGCAGAACATGCACCGCAAAGCAGGCCTGCAGGATGACTATTGTGAAAGCTAGAGCCATGGGGGATATTGCACACTATCATCTGACGTTGCCAGTAGTACCACTTTATTCGGTGCCTGCTTGGCTCCTCCCTACATTTTTAGCAAAATGGCGACCAAGCAGTCGCCATAAGCTTCCATTTCTGCACCAACAGAAAGCTGCACTCCACTCTCATCATCATCTCCATGGTGGCCTGTCTAAAAAGCAACAGGCAGTCTATAGAGTTTGCATGACTGTTAACTTATGAATTCCATTATAGCACTTCTTGTAGTTTATTAGACACTTCCTATAGTTTACTATATAGGCACTGCTCAATAGCCCATACATACAAGCGCAGTGCCATTCCCTATATTATCTTGACCTATATTCCAAAATGGCAGATGTCAAAACACGCATGCATGCACGCACACATGCACACACCAAAGCTAACATCTTAGCTAAAACTCATCCTGGCAGCTTCTTTGAATCCTGAGCAATGGTTTTGGACAATTCTAATCTGAAAACTACTCCCATCGTGCCTCAAGTTCTTTGCATCGATAGTAATCCAGCAGCCTCCCAAAACCAGTAAAAACTGGGAAAATTATCTTTAATGCCCACTTGCACACCATAAATCTAGTCATTATAAAGACTCCAAAAATCTAACTGAGCTGAGTTAGCATGCAGCTGCACATTTGAGTTGCAAAGAAGTGACCAGTTGGTTCTCTGAGAAGTTTGATCTTGTGATAATTAACAGCACAAACCTTCAAAAAAACCAGGTAGCTACTTATGATGCATGTATCAATTTGTATAAACCATAAGTATGTGGTATAGTTGGTAACAAACATGGTAAAGACATCTGCTATGGTTGGATAGTTATGCAGTTGTCCTGAACTGATTGGATAGTTGTGTAGTTATCCTGAACAACTTCTTGAAGCAGGTTGCTTGCCTATTAAAATAAATAAATAAATAAATATTTTTTAAGGGACAAAAATGTTTTTATATATGAAACAAGATTTCACCAATACATCCACAGACATTTATAGGACCCTTCACTTATTAAATAATGAAGATCAAGCTCTTTAAAGTAAGTATTATATTTCTCATAGACCATCAAATATTTTTGGGGGTTTAGGAAAATTGTGTCTTGTGTGTGTGTATGTATATGTTTATATGTACAACATACACACACACACACTCATATGGAGTATATATATACTAGCACTCTAACACTCCTATTTCAAAATGGTGGAGCAAACCCCCAAAGCTCATATACCACTCACATCGGCAGCTTCTTAGCTACCTAAAGAGATGACATAAGTTAAAATTAAAAAAGACACCAAACTGTCACGCCCCCTTCTCTGTAGTAAGCCAGCAGCACAAAATGATTGAGTGCAAAACAAACAACAACAACAACAACAACAACATCAACCCTGAAGTTCATATTCAAGCATTCATCTTTCTGTTTATCTTTTTTGACTTGAGTGCAATAGGTCCCTTCTTTATTCTTTTCAGAATTTATAGCATCTCAGGACTCCAATTCACCTCCACAACTGATCTGTTTGTCAATTGTGGAATAAAGTGGTCTAAGGGTTGGCCAATGGGTTCTTTGATGATGCAATTACGTGCAGTATATACTATAATCCGAACGAATTACCCACACTCATTTCTACTGCTAAGTTACTTTCTCTCCTGCTAAGTCCAAAGGAGACTGCAGCTGATCCTGTAGCACAATATCTGTTGTTTGGTTGACAGAGTTATCCTGTGCAACTGTTACCAAGTCCTCGAAGGAGCTGACTCTACATGGGAACAGTCAATAACAGCAACAAGACATGGCATGTGTTGGCATGTGTAGCATACAACAACAATGAACGAGTTATAAAAAGCCCTGGAGACCCTGAACGTGAAGCTCACACTAGTGCTAGTCCTCCGCCACTCAACTATAACATACAACAACACAAACAAACAAACAAATGAAACTTTAAACAAGAACAAAAATGTTTCTAATGCCTTTTGGTAAAGCCAATACAGTTATTTTTAACTGAAACAATTTTTTCCCTTGTAATATATCTACATATATATACACATATATACACATATACACATATATATATATACATGTACATGTACATATACACACATATACACATACATATACATATATATGTACACATATATACATATATACACACGTATGTGTATATATACACATAAATATATACATACATGTACATATATACACACTACATATATATACATGTATATACATATATCACATATATATATATGCATATATATATATATGCATATATACATATATAAATACACGTGTATATATACAAGTATATACACATACTTATATATTCATTATACACATATATATTACTGTATATGTTTGTAATAACACGTCCCTACCAGCCTACTACTTGCTATGGCCTGCAAAGTAGGAGAGGAAAGAGGATGGCCATAAATATAGGTGGAGGGAGGAGCTGGAAGAATGATGATAATTAGATCAGGCTAATTTAAATGGTATTAATTAGATAGAGCTCTTGGAGGTGATTTACTTACACGTACAATGGACTTTATTAAAATGTTTCTTTTAGTCTCACTCTTCATCTTTCTAGTTTCATTCCTCCTTCCTCTCCCCCTGTTCTTCCTCCGTCCCCTTTCTCCCCTCCCTTCCTTTCCTCCCTAACTTCGTACCTTGTGGCACATGGGTCACTCCTATAGTCACCCCCGCAATGCAGTCTCCAATCAGCTGCTTGGGTGTGTACGTCCATACCCAATGTAGGAACGGGATGTGAACACAAAAAAATGTCTTCCACTGGCCGAGAGTGAGGGGAGGAAGGAGAGCATTGCAGAGTGGCTGTGGGAGCAGCTGCCAGCAGAAGTTCTTCACCTGTTGGAGTTAAAAAATAATGATCACACACACACAACAAATAATTAGCAGATGTGTATATGGCATACCTTATGAGACAATAGATGGATAGTAATTCCCTTTGATGTGAAGAGGTCCCAATAAACTACATATGTAGCTAAGAACACTTGTGGCTGGCCAATAAAAGTCGCTACATGTGATGAGGTCTCAATAAACTACATACATATGTAGCTAAGAACACTTGTGGCTGGCCAATAAAAGTCTCTACATGTGATGAGGTCTCAATAAACTACATACATATGTAGCTAAGAACACTTGCGGCTGGCCAATAAAAGTCTCTACATGTGATGAGGTATCAATAAACTACATACGTATGTAGCTAAGAACACTTGCGGCTGACCAATAAAAGTCTCTACATGTGATGAGGTATCAATAAACTACATACGTATGTAGCTAAGAACACTAGTGGCTAGCCAACATTCAGAGCATCTTGCAAAACATTTATCAACTTTTACGTACAGATTCAATCGCAGATTTTCACAATATTGCTTAACATCCACTTCTTTACTTAGGTATTACAGAAATTTTTTACAAGTAAAAATACTGATGGTCACTATCCCCGTTTCCAGGGGAGGTTGGGTTCAGGAGATTTTTTAAATCAAATACACACACAAAAATTCATGCCTATGTAATCATACCTGGATCGAGAATTATGCATTGCATGCATGATAATGATCTTGTGAGAAAAAGCAGTGCAGAGTTCACCTATCTCTTCGAGTTGGAGAGCCTGGCTCTCCTCAGTTCCTCAGGCATACTCTGCTCCTCATTGTTCATTTCTTGCTCCAATTATCATGAACCGGTATCTGTCTTACCTGGTTCCATCATTACTCTCTTAGCAGCGCAATTAAGCGCATGTGCAGGATTACAATGTTGTGGTTCATAAGCACATGTATACAGAGGCCTTTTATTGCTCCTTCTGATGAATATATGTATTGTACGCCTGAGACAAATAGGATCAGCAGTGTCTCGCTTTGTCCAATGACAATATGTTTGCTCATGGGAAACATACACTCAAACAATTTCAAACGTTCAGGACATGAACTTACGCACACTGGTAATAGTTTCTACTAATCGGAAAAAATCACTGTTTTTTTTTTAAACAACCGGATTTAGTCCGTTTTTCGCAAACGGGTCACATATTGAGAAGCAACGATACGATTATGGGACGAGACAATACGATACGATTATGGGATGAGACAATGTGATGGAATAGGATCTGGTTCTAATCCAGCATTGAGCATCAGACCAATCAGAATGCTAGAATTTAGCACGTGAGGGATGAACTGCAAAGTCAGCTGTTTAGATGAATAAACATTGTGGCATTTGTGGGTGAGAACAAGCTCACTGGAGCAATGAAGACTTCTTGAGCTTGGTGCCGATATCTGCTAAGCATACAAAGTAAAGGACATTGCCTTGCCTGGAAACAGGTGGGAAAAGTCAAGTTGAAAGCATTACATATCTGCCGGTAGATCTCTAGCTGATACAGCCAGCTAGTGGCTTTGAAGACGATAGCACTTGGGTAGCTAGTAGTTCGATAAGTAGTGTTATAAGCCTGTTGTGCTGTTAGCCATCTAGTCACTATAGCTGGTTTAATAGCTCTAAGCTTGCTAGCTGGTGCAGCTATATATTAGTGATGTTACATAGCTAATGGCAATAACTCCTAGATCACACCTACCATAATGTGCACGCAAGCAGGATCTGGAGTTGCTGCTATCCATTGACGGTGAAGTGGAGGTCGAAGTTCAATATTGCTTCAGTATCGTTATACTGTGTACAATATGATGATACGATGCAATACAATGGCTGAGCATCATATTGTGAACCAGCCTCATTCTGCCTCCTTCCACTTAATTTAATTTCTATAGCCACTAGACTAAGCATAATTAACACTACAAGCTTAGATAGAAAGCTTAACAAATATACCTTGGAGGCACTTGGCAACTGCTCGGTTACATCCCTATAGATCAAATTAGTCCCAGACTGGTCTGGTAGTACTTCCTGCACCAACGGCTTCTCATCGGAGGAGCTCTGCACACTCTTCAGATGCGCATCAACTGAAGAGAGAGTAACTTCAAACTCACTCACACCTGATGCGATAATAAGTCAACACAAACGATTAATTTGCATGAGAGGTTTGCACGATGTAGGTACATAATTTAATCTTTGAAATGCAGAGTCCCTTGGGACCACCATCACACCTTCAGTGCAGTACAAAAATAAACAAATAAAAATAATGACAGTAAATTATGTAAGATGACTTGTACTGTAATAAACTCTACCACATAAATATCCTATTAATATTGTATGTTAAATGAGTTGTACTACTTGGTTATGGTGGAGTAGGAGGAGGCCATATCTCAATCCCTTCCTCCTGTGCCAATACTTCGCTATACAATGCAAAATGCACCCACATACTTTCCACCATATAACTGAAGACTCACACCCTTCACCTCCTTCCCAAGGAACAATCCCACTTTCCCCTCAGTACCCATACTCCTCCAACAGGTATATCATTAGGCATCTGATTGAGTCAACCTACATAAGCCTGCCAGGTTGATTCAGTGTGTATCAATGGGTGAGCATTGCTAGATTTCTGAAGAGCTCAACAGCACTAGCTACCTATATCCACCCATAATTCGGCTAAACAATTACCAGCCATATCTACAACCGCATGTAAACTGATTAATATAGGACCTTGGTAGTCTATGTACTGAGAAGCGATGCGGCGCCTCTTCCTGGAGCTCTCGAACCGGTCGGAGCTACTGAATTCCTTAGTCCTCTTGGACTCGGCGTCCGCTCCGTCAGCCATAATGACACACCCCGCCGCAATCCGTGAGGGCTAGCCACATAATTGCTTGTGCGGCATTCTGGTGGCTTTGTGGTAGTTCAGGTTTCCTAGGGTTTCCTGCCTTATTTTGTGCTCAACGATTTTGTAACGGTACTGCTTCAGTGCACTAGCAAGGAGTCTTTCTTCTTACTTCAATCTGGGCAAAGCACCAATTACTCTCAATTTGTTTACTTGTGTTTTTGTTTATCATGCTCTTATGAGCTTTTTGAAGTGTCCACAAAATCTTGCCACTATAATAATAGTAGCTGCCCAATCAACAAGTAAGTCATTTAGTTCTCTTTATTCAACAGGCTAAATCCGTATATGGAGAAGAGATGGTAGCTAGTTAGATTCTAGATGGAGCTTTTCTCTTCGATGCTCACCAAGTTGTACTCCATACTGACCAGCATGACTCATGCGCAACTAAATGGTTTCATATTTCTCTTCTTGGCAAGAGGGAGACACTATATGTTGACCATGCAGATATCCTAGCAAGTAAGTCTCCACCAGTATTTGCATCCTAGCATCTACCCACAAACAACAGACCAGACCTTGTCATCGTGCGGTAACCCTCGGATACCTTGGTTGTTCAATTCACATAATATTATTTGTTTCCAATTTTATTTGTATTCATTGGATAAAGGTTCAGGGGACCAATCAGATTGTTAGATCATTGGTAACCCATGACAATAGAGTAGTGCATTGGAAGTAGCTAATGTAAGATTTGAAGGCATTGCTGGACTGTGCGAGAAGGAAGAGAACGGTAAGAAAAGCTGTTATACATACTTAGCTATATACATGTGCTCTATATATGAGATTGGCAATGGATCATATGCTTCACAGCTAAGATGCAGAAGTGATCTCATCAGTGAACATATTCCTGAGAGTGATGAAATCCCTCACCTTCTACAGTACTCTCCATTGTTGTGTACAATGTTCATTAGACACTGCAGTTTTTAATGCACACTAAATGTACCGTTTAAACATCCACAAAACCACATTTTCTTTCGTCATCTCTTTCTTCTTGAGTCACACTGTCTGCTTAGTCTAACGTCTACTTGGATCAGAGTCTAGGTAAAGGTGCCCTTTAACTGAATCATCTGCTTGGTGTTTCTAAAGTAATTTTTATAAGAAAATGATGAGGTTAATCTGAAGTAATAAAATATTTCTGATAAGCCCAGAATACCATTTGTTGTGGCAGTACAATCCATACCCATTGTATGTACTAGGCTAGCTAATAAAGTTATCCACCCATAGTAAATGCTTAATCCTAGCACCACCCCAGCTATAGAAGTAGCAAATGTAGGATTTGTTAATAAAGACTGCATTGCTGGACTAAGTGAGAGGAAGAAAATGATACGGAAATGTACATCTGCTGTTGTATAGCTACATGTTCTATGAGATTGACAATGGATCATATATACTGCACAGCTCCAGCAACAGCTGAAATGATGCACGTCATCTGAATGTGTTACAATTTAACAAATAATGAGGGTGGGATTGATTTTTTGTTACCGTCTTGAAGCTTATAATGCTACTCTTTAGAAAGAGGTCCTCTAGGTAAAAAATTGGAAAATTAGTTTTCCGTTATTATTATTATTTTTTTAAAGAGCTTTAGTATTACTAAAGAAAGCACTGGTTCTTTAAAATGATGTTATTAATGACCAGGATCAATTCACCCTTAGGTCCCTCTGAAAATGGATTAAAATTTCTTATGGGTGCATGACCTTCCCAGAACCCCTAGCCCCATTTGTTTTATGCTGGTTATGGTCTGCCGTTGATGTAATATTTTTGGTTTTGTTAAATTATGACAAACACAACATTATTTCTTACAAAATCTACTTCAAGATTATCTTTACCTCATAGAATACTTTTAATTTGGTGTACAGGGATAGGATGTTTGGGGCTGTGCAGATCTATGTCATGAACTCTACCCTATCATAGATGCCAACATCAGTTCTATTTTGGGTATGCCAAAACCATGGCCCTTGGAGGGTGAGCAGCAGAGGGATCTTCTTTTGCCTCTCTGTCTACCACTGGTCCTCAGAGATTGTGTCTTGTCTGTCTACTGGCTTAGGTTGGTGTTAAGGCTAGGGCTAGGGCTAATTCTGGTTTAGTCCTGATCCTAACATAACTAGTTTTAAAAAGAAAAAATTGTTACAAGCTTGTGATTCCACGTGACTTACAGATATCAGAAGCAAATTATGAAGCTTGAGCAATCAGAGATTCCAGCATTTTTTCTTTGCCATATTCTGTTCTATTGACCTTAGAGATCTGTGCTCAGGTACACTTCTCCTTCTCCGCAACTCCTTAAAGCTCTTATGTAACCTTTGTACTTAAAACTAGTTTCCTCTCTTCCATTCTTGTGAACCATGACTTAGTGCTGGCACCAAGTTCAATATGTAATGATAACGAGGGTAATACTAGTGCGACTAACTTTTTGGTTGGTACTATGATCAGCGCCGTGTATGGCTATAGTGCTGGATCTTATCTACAATCCTAGTCCTACTGTATGCAGTCCTAGCCTCCCTAGCCTACATAGCAGTAACAGAGGCTTCAAGTGTGTCTACTATAAAAGCGATTGATTTTTAATTAAGGATGTATTAAAATGTCAGTTATTCTATTTTATTAAAGGAAATAAAAAACAAGGTAGCTAAATGTTACCAGAAAGAGCTCTGCTATTTCTTTAATGTAAGCAGAATAGTTATTTTTGCAGCTAATTGTGGCTCATTCTTTTGTTCAAGAAAAGATGATTAATTTCGTCATCATTATCAGGTAAATGTGGGGTCACTTGCCACTGTTTCCACTCATTTGGTTGTTGATGACCAGCATCCTTCACAAAGATCTTTCATTAACACATAATACTTCTTTATCAGTAATTTTATCTCTATAATTGTGACTTAAGTCGCACAGCTCTCATGATCTCATTAGACAAAGTAAACTACAAAAACTGTATAAGGCAATGGCCAATGGATCACACTCATCCTCGATTCAATCAAGGTACCGCGTTGTTGAAATTACAATGAATAGGTCTTTCAATTTTTGTTAGTGAAGGGATATCATTCCTCAAATGATGTTTTCTACACAAAATAAGGATGGGTCAAGCATTCTCCTGGAACTTCACAGGCATTATCACTTGATTGCTTATTTGTTACAGGACATTCACATGCTGCAGGTAAAATCTTGTCCTTGTGATGTGTTTATAAGAGCAGCTGTTTTTATGTGGACCATATGGATGTTTTCATCGGGATAGATACCTTTTCACTTTTTGATTTCCCACAAGAAAAAGGTGAGTTTTATTTGGTTATAAACTATAGTTCAGCTCTTTTTACCTGATTATCAAAAGAGGAGCTTTTATGGTTGGGGAAGATCTAGTCTGAATACCACTTTGCCTGGCTAGACAACATTAACCTAGGTTGTGCTTTTGACGGTGGAAGTCGTTTAACTCTTTTCCCCCACTTCACTGACAGAAAAGGTCTCGTTGCAATAGATACACATAAAGCAAAAGTTTCACCTTTGTCGCTTTTTCACGACAATACAAATGCTTACATCACAAATGTAGGTGATTATTATAACCGACAATCAAGTATGTGCACGAAATAACTGTCAGATTCGTATGCGCCACGCATATGCTTTCACATTCTCAATGTATAGCAGGAGAATGGGTACCGTAAGGATAAAAAAATAAAAGAAAATGCGCACACATTTATCGTGATCAACCTAATGCTGACATTGCAAGTTTCGTGATCCTAGCTGTAGCTAGAACTTGAAAAGATTAATGAAGTAGCTTTGATAATAATTTAATTGTTGTGTTGAGCCTTGATATAGGCCATCACTAAGTACGTACAAACAATAAATGACAATGACTACTAGAAAACAACAACATGAATAAACTATTTTAATGATTATTACAGCAAAATAATGAATTACAAAGAGTTTGTTTGGGGATTATGATGGGGATGGGGTGGGTGGGGGTGGCGGGGAGGAAGGGGGGGGAGGTGCCAAAGACATAGGACACTAGGTATCAAACATTAAGTATTTCCTCTTCTCCCACCATTTGAGCACATTTCTCATTACAATTTTGTCTACACTATCCAACACTTCTTCCTTCACCCCTGCTACTCATCTACCCAACATTAGGCCTACTCGCACTTCATCTTCATTTCTCCATTCTACCACCCACTCTTCAGAACCTTCAATGCCCTCAACCATATCCAACAATCTTTCTCGATCACCAACAAACTCCCCACAGTACAACAAGAAATGCACGATATCTTCCACAACACCTTCATCACATAGTTCACATCTACCACCCCGGCACATACCACACCTCACCTTGTCACCCAAGAGTCCCGCTGATGCTGTCCTTAACCTAAATCTCAGCCTCACTTACCCTGTATTACTGAATCCTCTTACATATCTTTCTTATCCAAACTCTTCTTTAGCTAACTTATACCACTTGAGACTTGATTTCCCTTCTACTTCTTCCCACCACTCTTCCTTATGAACATCCCTTACACAATTCCTCCATGTCGCAATTGAGCCTACTATCTCCAATGCTCCTTCCCCTTCCAAACTTTCTTTTCAGCTCACAAAACTCTGCCCACGTGACCAACCTGGACAGTCACTTAACAGTGCCACAACGTTTTTCACTAGCCTATCTTCACTCATTCTCTGCAACCTCCATCCAAATAACACTTTCTTTTCTTCCCTTCTCTGCTCCAGCCTCCTCCAGCCAAAGTCCCCTCGTACTGCCACCCCTGCAACTGTATTACTCCCTCCAACCAGTTTCCTCCCAACGCTCTCTTGAATTCTTTCCAAATTCTTGCAGGCTGTCTTCCCTCCTGTCCACCATACTTCATATGCATACTCTAGACATGGCCTAGCTAGCAACTCCCATATTAGTTAACCCCTGTTCGTGTCCATTTCCCCGTTTACCCTGATCATACAACCAATTTTTGCCCTCCATTTCTCTGCCTTTTCCTTCATCTTCTCCAAATGAACATTTCCTCTCATCCCCCTGTAAAACCACACACCAAGTTATTTTTACAAAACGAAAGGGAGGCTTGTATTACTTATCTTTTCTGGATCAAGCATGTGTTGCTTCTATCACCTTGCTATCAATCGAGTAGAAGAGGTGAAACCCCAGACAAGCGAGGCCAGTTGTTCTGCCTACACTATGTTTTGTAGTACCTTTGTAAAATATACAAGCCATCTTGTTTGTGGTCAATTTACTTGTCTAATTGAGGCATTCTTGATCTTAGTGCTGACATGGATTATAACACCGAAAAATCTCTCTGAGGATGCGCATGTGAAGCTGGTATGACCAACACCATCTGCATGAAGCTATAGGAAAGTTGTAGAGCTACATCTGGTTATAGCAGTGGTTGTAGATCAAGTTAGGATGTTGAATATTTTGTTAAAACTATGTGATACAGGTAAGATGACTAACACTGAACATTGTTGTCATTGTCTTTAGAATATCCATAATTTACTAAATGTGGTCATGTGATTGTTGGTAATTATGTAGCTATCTATCTTAGTTCACCACATGTTGAAAACTCTGAAACTGTTGTTGGTGGTGCTACTCAGCTTGAGAACTGACCTAGCAACATTTGCAAGAATATCATGCAAACCAAGTTATATACATGCTAATAAATGATTACTACACCCAATTTGCAATACCCAAGCTGATGCACAGGGTGAAGATGAATCTGAATGTGAATCTGAAGAATCTGAACATGCATGTCATATCCATTACATATGTTGTCAACATTGAGCCCCCAAATTTTTGGTAATCTCTCGGCCCCTCAAATTGTGAAGTGTCTGTGTGTAACTGGTCAGTTTGTGTATGTTTGTGTATGCAAGTGACTGCAGCCTAAATATTATTCAGTTTTCTATTGCCAGGTGGTAGGTATGCAACTGGTCAGTATTTCTATGTGGCAGATATAGGTGTACATGTGTATTAACTATGGGAAACTAGATCTCATTTGGTGGTTTGGGTAGGAAGCATAGTGTGAGTTAATTTAAAAAATGTACGTATTTCAAAATCTTATTCTATCTGACTTCCAATAGTTATGGGCTAGCCGCTAGAGCAATGTCAATTGTGCTGATACCTGATAATAATGCTCAGTATATATGAATGTCATTATCTGCAAGTGAAGTAACCCATGCTAGTGTAGCGACTTGGCTTTCCCCCCGCAAACTTTGAACTCATGATGTAACTGTAGCATGCACACGCACGTGATACTTCGATACCTTACCTGTCTTTATTGAGTTGCATTATTGTTTGCTAAGATTCAAAAGAATAGGAGTCTTACGAATGGTCGCTTACCGACTCCTATACTAGCATGTAGTATCACATGCTAGAGCACCTTTCCCCTTTTTTCTGTTTTTCTCCATCAAGTTGGAAATTTTTTCACAGTAATGACATTCAGACAGTAAAGACATTCAGATTTAAAAAAATTTTTTTTTTTAATAGTAGTAATGTTCTAACTACTTAATTAACCACTTAACAGCACAGTTACAAACCATCCCTCCATGGCCTCCCACTGACTTCAACATGGACACCACATTCCCCCTCTGAACAGACACTGAGAGATGCTGTAGGAGGTACGCACTCCTCCCTGGCCTCCCACTGATCCCAGCACAGGAACTGGTTGCCCTCTGAAAAACCACTGAAAGATGTTGTAGGAGGTACACACTCCTCCCCAGCCTCCCACTGATCCCAGCACAGGAACTGGTTGCCCTCTGAACAATTACTGAGAGATGCTGTAGGAGGTACGCATTAGCCTTCACCCTGTCCTTTGCTGTACTTTTCATCACAACAGGAATGCTCGAGACAGTCTCAGAAGGAATGAGTAGGGCCTAATTTTGTGCTCAAAATTCTCCTTCCTCCTCGAAATTATGTAAGATGACAACTCCATCAGTTGTCAGCACTCCACTTGCTTGCTGCTTCAGATGTGGAGGTGATCTTCCTGGTCAAGCAATGTTGTTTTATTGATCACTATGGCTCTAATCTCACTACAGATGATATCTCCAGTCCTTCATCCTCCTCCATCTCATTGATGAAGAGAGGGTTGTTGATATGGACTCCGCAAAGCTTCAATCTGAGACAGGTGGTGTCGTCAGGTTTGAGTATCTCCTGGAAGTTGACAACTATTAGGCGTGTAGCTGGCTAAGAGTCTGGGACTTTGCCCTTGATCGTGGCCCCTCCGGCACCTCTAGTGCATTGGCTCTACTTAAACAGGAAATGCCCCATTCTATCATGTGGGCAAGACCTCCATGAAATTTTTTGCAGGAGCCTACTTCTTTGCCTCTCACACATCATCGATACCTCTCAGATTGTCATGGTGCATCCTCCTTGAAAACAGGTTCAAACAACATCTTTGAAACTAGTCATACTGCAGAGCTGATTTTTAAATGTCGGTCTGTAACTATCTTTTCATGTTTGGTATGTTTGCTCTTTATTTCAAGCTAATCGGTTACTGTTTGGTATCATATGTAGATAATTAGTAGCTATATACATGTCTTCCTTTAAACCAGGGTATAACATTGATTGATAGGCAACGTCAAAACATTGAGGCAAGCACATCTATTAAGATGTCCATAATTTCCAGACAAACTTCTTGCTGCTTAATTGGAGGGGACTTCTAGTAGTGCAGCTAAATCCTTCATGGCCAATGAAGTTCCAAAACTCTTTCTAAGTGAACTTCCATCGTGCGAAGGATGTCCCTATCAGAGAGAATTCACCAGTCCTACAGAAAAAGCAGTGCCTTAATAGTGATTCTGTTGCAAGAATTTTTCTCAACATAGGATTTTTCACCATGAAGGATGTCAAAATAGTTCTGTAGGGAGCACGCTTCTGAGGTACAAAGTCAAATGCATACATACTTGAAAAACCGTCGTTAGTTCCTTCTTAGTTATTTAATATTTTTAGTATAATACTTTACAGAATAGCGAATTTGGTGACCAGTAATGATGGTGAAATAATCATAGAGAAGATAAACTGACGGACTATAACTAGCCAAACATAACAGGATGAATGAGATTTGTAGGAACACTTGGAACATGAATATAAGTACATGCATTGACAGAACATGAGTAACTGCTGCAGGTTCGATGCTCTATCCTAAAACCAAATTGTACTGCGATTCATCACCTATGAAAGCAATTAGCTTATTGCAAATCAAGCGCTCAAACACTTTTGTGGTCGACCTAAGGAGAGAAATAGGCCTATAGTTGGTAATAGACCCACGATCGCCAGACTTGTAGACTGGGGTTATACCATGAACCTTCCATTCAGCTGGAAATTGTTGCTCATCGCAAACAATTGAAAGGCCATGCACAGTTCTTCAAAATGCTTGGACTTATTCCATCCAGGCCTTTAGTTTTGATGGTGTCTGGATTTGTAAATACCTCATACACATCAGACTCACTAATTTGAACATCACTGATAGAGGGAGTCCCATAAGGTAGATCATTCCAGGGTGGGAGAGAGCAATTACTCTCTGTAAAAACAGAGTGAAATAAGTGTTGAAGAGAGCAGCTATATCTTCACCCCAGGAGGCTCTTTCTGAACCATTATGTACAGTGGATGGGATGTTACTACTTTCCTCAGGCTGCCTACATACTTGTAGATTTGAGAACTGTTAGAAGTAGCTAAGTTGTTATTAAACAGGTCTTCTTTGCCAACTGCGTCATACCTGAAATTAACCTCAGATTTGATTGGCTCGGATTCCGCCCACATTTCTTTTCGATGGACTTCGAAGAATTGGTGTGAACTTCTTCAATAGCACTCTAGGTTTAGGGCTATGGCTAGGGTTAGTTCGCCCCAAGAGATTGGGTCTTTCTTAATTTGGTCTGGACATTGGTTTTAAAATGTGACTTTGAGAGGCGTTGTTCGTGAGTTTAGAGGATGGTTCAGGACTACCATATAGCCAGGGTTTTTGACAAAAAACCAAAAACATTCGAAGTTTTCACGGACTTACACTAGACGCAAAATATTAAATCTTGATACTGCTGAGCCTGTTAAGGTCACCACATACACTACAGCACAGTGTGAGACTATGTAACAGTAACTAACACTAAACAGTATGTGTCCCGCTACTCAAGGAGGGGGGAAGGGAGGGGACCAAAGACCGTTCCTCAGCTCACCATACAACAGTTCCTTTCTCCTCTGCCACTACTTCCCTACCCAATACATAACACACTCGCCCACCTCCTCCATCACTGCATCACTTACTCCCTTCACACCTTTCCCCAACAACAAAGCCACCTTTCCATCCTTACCCACTCTTCTATGTTTATCCAGCCACTGTCCAGCCCCTACATATTTGTGCACCTCATCCACCAATAGCAGCCAACCCCTCTCGAATTCATTACCTAAAAGTGACCCACGTCCTCCCTTCCTCCACTATCACACATGATACACCTCTCATCCCTATCTATCCCACATCTCTTCTTATCCTCTAATAACCCAGCTGATGTAGTACTCAGTATAAATTGCAACCACACACCTTCCTGACTATGCATGGACCTCACATACCTCTCCACCCCTGCACCATTCTTTGCCAATTTATAAAACTTCAGCGTACACTTGCTATTTACTTCCTCCTTCCAATCCTTCTCATTTCTCACCTTCATTTTCCCCTTCCACTTATGTACTGACCGAACCTCGTTGTTTAGCTCATATTTTCTCCTCAAGATCTCATATTCTTTCCACCATCCGATTCCTCCATCCTCTCTTCTATTTTTACCAATCTGCTCTGTTCCAATAACTCTAATCTCTTACCAAACAAAACCTTCATCTCTTCACTCCTCTCCTCTATCCACCCCATATCTCTCTGTACTGCCACTCCTGCTACAGGTACTGTACTACTTGCCCCCAACAATCTCCTACCCACTCTCATCTGTGCAGACTCCAACTTCTTGCAAGCATTATGTCCTCCTGTCTACCAACCTTCGGCTGCAATACTCCAAACTATAGGTCTCACTAGAAGCTCCCACACCATTCTTCCTCTGTCTACTTCCACCTGCCCATTCACTTGACCCATCCATGTCTTTCCAACCCACTTTTCTGCCTTCTTTGCCGTCTTCTCAAACTGACCCTTAGCTTCCTATCAAACCACACTCCCAGGTACTTGAATTCTTTGACCTCTTCCAATATCTCCTCACCAATCCTCCAAATCACTCCTGCTTCCTTTTCCCCTACTACCATGACCTTTCTCTTCTTGCTATTAAACTTCATCTTTTAAGCCTGTACCACATCCAACATAGCTTGCAGTTCCACTCCTGAGTCCGCCAGAAGAACAACATCTTCTGCATACACATAAGTGCTCCACACCAGCAGCCTTCCACCTAGACTCCTAACTCAGCTCTCTCCAACTTCTCTGCCATTCCCATCAAATAAATATTGAAAAGAAATCCCTGCCCAAGTCCATTCTCCACAGCGAACCACCTTGACTCCCTTTCATTCAACATCACTGTCATCTCCACCCCACTATACATTCCTACACATGTCCTCACAAGTTTCTCCTCTACTCCATACTGCCTCAACTTCTGCCACAGTTCCTCCCTCCACACACTGTCATATGCTTTACTTATGTCCAGGAAAGCCAGATATGAAGCTTTCTTCTCACTCTTCCTCACTTCACAAACTCCTCTAACACCAACCACTGGTCCAAACATCTCCTCCGACTCCTAAATCCTCCTTGTGCTTCCGTCAAAATCCTATCTTCAGCAAACCCTCCCAACCTCCTCGCCAACACTCTCGCAAACACCTTTACCACACTACAACATAATGCAATTCCCCTACTTCGTCCTCATTGCCATCCTTGTGGAGACGTACTAGGAAACTCCTCTTCCAGTCTACTGGGCAAGTCCTCATCACCACATTCATCACCTGCACCATCACCTCCACCAACTTTCTACCTCCATACATCAGCTTCTCATTCAACATTCCATCAGGGCCTGGTGCCTTTCCTCACTTCATTACCTCTACTACTTCTTCACGACTTACTTCTTCACACATACCCACTCACATCTCTCTAATTCTAGTACTATGGCAACCTCTTTTTTCCTCCCCAGCTCTTCCCCAGTGTTTTGCCATCACCTCCAACACCTCGTCTTCATCCTACTATCCTTCCCTTATCATCTTCCACTCCTTTTTTTAAATATTTCTCTCCTTCCTCTTGGCTCTTAAATCATTCCAAAACAGCTTAGAACTATAGACCAAGCCTGCTCTCTAATCTTATAGTTCTCTTCCTCAATTCCTTCTTCTCTTTCCTAATAGTATTTTTAGTCACCTTCCCTTAAGAGGGTTAATTCTTTGTAACATTTGCGACCTCACAACTTTATCTTTTATCCTTTGCAGGTAATTTTAGTACCAACTTGTAGCTTGTTCTTTGTGCTTTCTAATATAATTTCTAAGATGTACAATTTGCCTACCTCCCCGGTCTCTTAAAAAAATTTCAGTCATAGAGATACCACTAGCCACTTAAAGAGTAACCACTGAGGTATGTTATGAATCATCTAAATCTTAAAAAAAGTACTAAATATGGATCGAATATTCACTCATAAAAAGTGATTGTTACTTTTAATTACTTTTAAAATTCTACTCATAACACAGATCAAAGAAAGAGCTTTAAAATAAAAGTTGAAATGTGACCACTGAAATATGATTTTTTTCAATAAAAAACACTTTTTGAGATTGAAGTTGTTGTAATGGTAAATTTTTCTATCAAACGCACACAAAAATGAAATCCATTGGTAAGTAGTGGCTTTGAAAAAAGCCGGTAAAAAAATAAAACAAAAAAAACCCTCAAAATTGTCCAGAACCATATCCCCCCCCCCCCTCTTCCTGCTCCTCCAGCATCACCCTGTCTAGATGTAAAGCCCGCCTTCTCCTCTTCATCTGCACCTCTGCCTTCATCATTGATCCAGACACCCGGCGATGGTCCTTGGAAGAAAGGTTCTGCGTGGTGAGTGGACTTCAAGCCGTTCTCCTGGAGAGCTGTAAAGGGAACCTGGCCAGTGTTGAAGGAGATCACTGCCAAATCATGCTGTGGTTGCAGAGCAGAACTCAGTCTTCGGACATCGTTGCCAGATGGTGCTGTTGAAAGACTCATTCTGATTTTGAGTTGCTCCCAATACATATCGCTCCATCAGGATGTTATTCAAAGACTGCATAGAGATGAGGAGCAACGTCTGGATGAATGGTGGATAAATGAAGAGGAGGTGACTCTGACACAACTGCATGGCTGAATTTTCACCAGGACCGCAGCCAACTAGGGTGTCGTGGCATCCCGTCCGTTCACTGTGAATGATAAAATATCACCCACACAACATCTTTCATTGTAGCTGAGTCACCAACATTAGACCTAATGGCCTTGCCATAGTATCTAGTGAGCAGCTTGACGGTCTTGTCGGTGAGTCTTCCCTTCCCCCTCATCTTCATACGCTCACTCCTCTCTAACCAGCTTCTCCTTGTCCCTGAGTGCTGTACCCATTCTGTTCTGGTCATATATAGCCGATACATTCGTGCTTGCTCACTGGACAGTTAGCACCATAGGGCTTCTCATCAGAAAGCAGCTTGAATGTCTTGGAGTCACCATCAGAAATCATGGAAGTGTATCGGAACTTGTACAGCTCTACATACTGTTTCTAGATGTTGAGGGCTCCATGAGACTCCATTGCTGATGATGATCCACTATAATTGGCCTCACAAGATCTATACCTGATGCTCCTCCCACCATCCAAGAATTCCTCAGATGACTCATCCATGTCACGATGAGCTGTGCAGACCTGGCAGCATTTGCTGAGAACTTCAACATCCAGAACTTTCCTCGTATCCCAGGAAGTGACTACCACAACTCCGTAGAGGGACTGGAAGCCTCGCCTGGCCCAGGTGCCATCACAAGTGACAGTGATGTCAACAATATCGTCCTCAGATGCATCTTTGCGAGCTCAGCAGCAGCAGCACCAAAGGAGACCTCTCTCTCCTTCAGGGAGGCAGCAAGCAGCTTCCTATTGTGCATAGTGTAGGCACGCTTTGTGATAGGAGGTGACATGCCTATCAGGCCACAAAAAGTCTCCAGACCAGCCCGCCCCTTGCCTATGCCTCTCATGGCAAGAACAGTTGCTGTTCACCTCCAAATCCTTCTGACAGTAGGAGTCAGTGATGGCACAAGACTTGCCACAAACGCTACAAGTAACACATAGCTTTGAGACTAATCCCATCCCATTCTTCCTGTCTTCAGTGACGGTCAGAGGTGAGCCACAGCAAGAGAAGGTACTGACTGCTCCCTGGAGACTTCCCAGCCTGATCACGTGAAGGTCCTCAACTTGAAGCGCGATCATCTTACTGCTTGCTGTCTGCACTGGCACCGGAGAAACAAGGTAAACTAGAGGGCTCAGGAAGGCTCTCAGAAGACTCTGACTTCCTTATGAAGAGCTTGGAGCACTTACGCTTGTAGCCTAAGCGAACTTTCTTCGTAGCTTGAACTTGGTCAGCCCCTTTCTGAGGTAAAAAACAAAAGCAAAAAATCTCCTCAGCATGTGCAGTAATTTTTTTATCATGCTCTGAACTGAGCAATTACTAGGAATATGAGCAGTGGGCTCTATTTTGGCTCTTACAGCTTCTTGAAAGCCCCAGCGGTTCAGGAGAACTATCGATCTAGCGGGTGGGGTGCATAGATATCATAAAGCTCGCTGTATCTTCAGAAGGGAGCTTCCAAATGCTCCCAGATTTGGAAATTAGCTAGAATAGGTGTGTAGGTACATTTATATATATATACATATATATTACCTTCAGCAAATATGACCCCCTTAAAAGGGGTTGAATTTGAAAACTACTGAGAAAGGTGCCTCCAGTTGGCTGACATCTGATGGAGTTCGGTTTTGCCATCCACAAAGTAGCATATGATGGCTTTGGCTCTACGAGTATGGCTGGCAGCCTTCTCATCCACCATCACACTGCATCTGCGGGACCAAATTCTCCACCGAGCACTGCTTTCATGACAAAGAGGAGTCTGGAAGATTTATTATTATTATTATTTTAATTATTATTTAAGAGGACCTTCAGGGACATTAGAGTCTTAAATCCTCATGTTCCTTCCAATAAACAATCAACCTTGGCTTCTTGTTATAGGAAACATGAGAGGCTCAAGAAAATAACATATGACTGAGTGGGGGTGAGAGAAGTTGAGCACACTTCATTCACTCTATTAGTTGTCTCAGCTACTGGGCATGGCTAGGGAGGCAACAACTTTTTTAAAAACGCCTAGCATCCCTTCCTTGCCACTAAATGGGACTGACGTTACAACATAACAATTGTCTGGATGTGATGTCCCCATCGTTCTTACTTCTTGGTCAACCACGCAATGCATCAGGGGTGCTCATTCAAGTTGTGGGTATGCCACTAAACCTTGACTTCCTATGGACCTCATCAGTGCTGAATCTCAACTAGTTGTGCATGCTGTTCAGTTGTATCACCCTCTCTGTGTATCTCTTCAGGGCCGCGCCTAGCGCGACCAACGAGGCATTGCACCGCCTCAAAATAATTGACTTCCTGTTGGGATTGTAGCTCTAATTATAAGATAAAGCGAGATGAGTAGTGGTTCTGATGCCGCAGAGAAGAGTCTGAAGGACATGGAGAAGGAGATCACATGTTCGATCTGCCTGGAATACTATACCAATCCCAAGGTTCTCCCTTGCCTTCACTACTACTGCAAGCAGTGCATTCTAAAGCTAGCCCTCAGGAAAGGCAAAGACAAGCCCTTCTCTTGCCCCGAATGTCGCAAGGAAGCCACCCTCCCAGAAGGCAAGGAAGACAACCTCCAAACAGCTTTCTTTGTCAACCGCTTTAAGGAACTGTATGACAAGTGGGAGAGAGCTCTTAGCAAGGAGGAGATCAAGTGTGAGATATGTACCACTTCTCAAGTCAAAGCTGAAGCTTTTTGTCAACAATGCAACAAGTTCATATGTGCGAAATGTGTCGAGTCGCATCCAAGGATGAAAGCCATCTTTGACAACCATGAAGTTCTTTCTCTAGATGCATTTAAAGTGAGAGGTAAAGACATCCTTACCAAAAATCCCACTGAGAAGTGCCAACCTCACAGAAAGCCACTGAAGATATTCTGTTTTGATTGCAATCAGTTAATTTGTCTTTACTGCACAGTGAAGGATCACAAAGACCACAACTTCGAGTTCAACCAAGCGGCAGCTACAAAGAAGAGGAAAGAGCTCATGGAGAGCTTGAAGCCTCTGAGAGAAGTGGTAGCCAGTCTGTCTGCTGCTATGGAGGAGATACACACTACGGAATGTGAGCTGGTGGCCCAGGGGCAGTCAGTTTCCACCAAAATCGAGACTTCCTATGAGGAGCTCCACAGGATTGTGGAAAGAAGCAAGCAACAAATGTTGGAGGAGGCCGCAAGGAAAGTCAATGAGAAGATAGAGAACCTTCAAAGGCAAAAGAAGAACATGTCTATTTCTGGAGCAGAGTTCCAAGGTATTGTACACTACACTGAGCAGTGTGTTAGGCACTGTTCCGATGATGAGGTCATGTGCATACACACTGAGATTGGGAGTCGTATCAAGCAAAAAATTGAAGAGCATGGTGAGCTAGGAAATAACCATATCCCAGTAGAGGAGGTGGACATAGGGGTGGAGGTGAGGTGTGCTGAGGCCCTGGAACAGCTCCTCCACACCCAAGCTAATATAATTCAACTCCCAGTTACACTTGTCATTGACAGTACAACCAACAAAGCTGAGGTCAGCAAGTTATCAGAAGTTAACATGTACACTACTAAACTGTGCAACAACAAGCCAACAAAACGTGCTGTTCAAGTAGATTACCATCTGAAGTGTCAGTACAGTGGAGCTCTCATCCAAAGAAGCATCGAAGAAATAGGAGCTGATCACTATCGCATCCGGTTCATACCAACTCTCCGTGGACAACACAAAGTTACAGTCTCAGTTGATGGGCTGCAAGTTGTAGGTAGCCCCATCTCTGTATTTGTCTCCATTTCTCCTACTCAGCTAAGCCAGCCTGTCAAGGTCTGGGGTGGTATAATAATGCCTAGTGGTATCACTGTCAACTCAGTTGGAGAGATTATGGTCACTGAATTAGAAGGAGATGTGGTGGTGTTGGGTAAAGATGGGGAGAAAATGAGAGGCATCAATCGCACAGAGCATCAACTTCAACTTTCACAAGGTATTTCTGTAGACAGTGAAGACAACATCTACTTCACTGATCTAGACACTAATAGAATCTTCAAGTCGAACAAGAACTGCAGCAAGGTTCAAGTGCACCGAGTCCAGCAAGAGAGAGGTCCAGGACATATCAATATTGTAGTAGTTGGAGATGAAGTGATGGTTACTGAATGCTATAATGAAGGTAGGATCATGGTGTACAACCAACAATTGAAATACGTTAGACAAATTGTTGGTGCAGATGAAAAGACATTGTGTTACCTATCTACCGACAGTCATCAAAATGTATACACCAGTGTCCCTGGGAACTTGAGTATTCAAGTCTTCAAAAACAATGGTGAATTCCTGCGCTCTATTAGCTGTGATGAAAATGGTTTGAATAGGTTGAAGTGTCCATATGGTGTGTGTGTAGCTGGTCAATATGTCTATGTGGGTGATGTAGGTGTGGAGAAGATTGTTGTGTTCACCACTGAGGGAGATTATGTCACCTCATTTGGTAGTAGATACTACGATGTTGTGTGTGTTGATCGAGATGGGTTTATCTATGCTTGTTTCTGTGGATGTACCAAGATTAATATATATTAGCTTCCTACTGTCAACAATATTCATTTCCTCAATGTTTGTAATGAGAGACTTGCCCAGAGACTTCATATGAACTAATGTACTAACTAGTGTCAGTTGATCCTAGCAACATTACTAGCAGTATCAATATCATTTATTCACATTCACAATGCTGGGTCACATTTGTGTTTTATAAAATGTATTCGTGGTGTATACTCATGTATATACAACAACTGTATGAAACTGGCTAAAGTGAAACCTCAAAGGTGAGGTGGTGAACCAATTATAAACCACAAGATTGTTCATGAATTGTTCAATCAGTATGATGTGTTTTGGTGTTATGTGGTGTCTCGTTCTGTGGTGTTTATCTTATGGCCTGTGACCCCTGTGGTTCTTTGCTTATCTCAGTCCTGTTATTGCAAGTAGTTAGTATATATATGTGTGCTCAATTTTGTAAGATTGTCTGGTTCTGAAACCGATATTTGTCAACCACAATGACATAAGTCCTACTTCTATCTAAACTCACAAAGTTGAGCTTTTCCACAGGTGTTTTATTGTGTGTCATCAGATAAATGTCCACGGCTGAACTTCTTCCCTAGAGACTGCTATTATATGGTTTTGTCCTTTTTCAACAAAAGAATGAACAGGCATCACTCTTTGCAACCATGTAACACACATATAAATATGTCTTTATTGCTACATGTGAATGTTTATAATACTAAATCTATTTTTACATATATTTATGAGTTGTGAGAGGAGATGGATAATGAGGAAGCAAAAGAGAAGTTATTCTCTAGCACCATCATCCATTATCAAATTATAAACTAAACAAAGTTCCAGGATATATTGAGTAGCTTCCTGCGTTTTACCGGGGGGAAATATCTAAGGTCCTATTTACAAACCTGAGAAGTCATCTTATCCATACGTTCCTCGTTAGAGACCAAATCACTTTTGGTTGTAGCACTAAGCTCATCCACCCGGTTCCCAACAGCTTCTGCTATTGTGACCATGTAATCCAAGGCTCCATGTTTGAAAGAAGGTTCGATCAGGTAAGAAAGGATGTCACAATCTTTTCCCTTGCTAGAATCATCTTCAGATGAGTCTACCGCCCGTTACTAGAAAAATGGCTTCTGCTAGACTTAGTTGCCTAGTCATTTTGTCATAAAAACTGTGAACGGTCTGTGTCTCAAGATTTTTTCCCTTTAGTTACTAATTTTCTAGACATCGGTAAGGCTTATGACAGTGTGTGGAGGATTGTTTGTTTTATACAATGAGACAAGCAGGAGTGGAGGAGAAATTTGTACAAATGTGTGAAGGCTTCTACAATGGAGTGGTATCGGACAGAGGTCAGTTGAGGTAGTTTGGGATAAAGAGGGGACTTATTAGGCAGGGTAGTCCTTTGTCACCAACATATGTGTCGGGAATGATGGATGAACTAGAGGAAGCTGTGCTGGGATTGAAGTTTGATGGTACATGGTGTGGTGCATTGCTCTATGCTGATGATATTGTGCTTTTGGCTGGCACAGGAGTGGAGTTACAAGAGATGATGGTGCAGAACTATGCGATAAGATGGAAGTGCAATGGGAATTAGAGTAAGGTAATGGTCATTGGGAAAGGGACGAAGTGGAATGTTGGAGAGGACTGGAGGTAGTGGAAGCGTTCAGTGTTTTGATGAGAAACTGAGAGGGAATGTATACACTTGGAAGATTAAAGCAGAGGAATGGATTGGAAAGGTGGTGTGGTTGGCTGCAGAAGAACAAGCCACACTACAACAAGCACAAGCACATACACAACCACAAAAGAGACAAAGAAAGGCAAAGTCACAGTATACTGATAGAACAATCCACCAAGATGCTATTGGACAGAACGGTCACATGACCAACATAGACTATAAAGGATAGGGGCCCTAGAGAGATCTGCGTCAGCTAATGTTTTATGACATGATGGTGTATTGCTCTGTCTTTGACCAGTGTGCATACCTGAGTATTGGAGTATTTTTTATATATGCCTATATGCCCCTGTTAGCTATGGGAGGTCAAAGGAGTGAGGCTGTTTACACTTCAGTATCCAAAGTGGTAAGGCAGATCACTAGTTTAGGTCTGGGTGGGCACTTGGCTAGTGAGGGCCAAGAGCTGGAGCACCTAGGCATCGTGGGGGAACGAACCAAGAGTAGCTCAGGGAGAAAGCTTCATTAGCATTATTATTTGGTTATTAAGTAGGCAGAGGAAGCCAAAGGCTATTTCCTGACAGTGGTGGCAGCAGTGGGATCTTCACGTTAGAAGATCCTGGATCAGTCGTAGCTAGAGTTGAGGCGTAAGCTTAGCTAGCGGCAGGGGTACAGCCTGGGCACGGCTTTGAGGCTTGAAAACCAAACCCTGAATAATTAGGGAAGAGGTATTGTTGATTTTAAAAATATTTTTGTTTTGTTTTCTTTCTTCTGCTGTCCGGTCACCATTACTGAGGACAGGGACAGAAGGTAGGTCAGAGACACCCGAGGCCATCACGGGGGCACTCCAGAGACCGTCCCTCCCCTTGACCCCATGGACCACTTCTTCACTCAATGGATGCAGATGGACCAGAAGAGAGTCGAACGAGAGGAGCAGAAGAGGAAAGAGAGGGAGACACAGCAGCACGAGAGGATGATGCAGCTCCTCGCTGAGTTGCGTAGACCTCTCCTAGCTGCAGCGCCTCAACCTCCCCACCTTCCCCGACTAACCATCCAGAAGTACCAGGAAGGCACAGATGATATGAATGCTTTCCTGGATATGTTTGAGGCCACGGCTTGGGCAGGATGTTGGCCAGAAAACCAGTGGGCCATCCACCTGAGGAGCTCCTTGTCTGGAGCTGGGCTAACGGCTGTGTCTGCAATGGCAGCGGACCAGCAGGGTGAGTATGACCTGGTAAAGAGAGAGCTGTTGAGGGAGTACAGAATCACCACCGAGACCTACCGAAGGCATACCTTCGAGACTCCCTTCAATGCCACCACTCCAATGCGTGGTGTTCGCCCGCCACAAACAGAGCTTCTATACTGGAAAATAATGGTGGTGGTGGGGGGGGGGGGGGGGAGGTTTAAGGGGAATCATCTTCTTTCAATGGTTAGCATCCTCCCCACTGGATGACGAAAGTATCATGCTAATGGAGATGACGCTATCCCGGTTACCAAAGTGGTCAGAGACCAGGATGCGCAACTGAACCCTGCAGACTATAATGAACTCTCAGAAGCTGTGGTTAGGCACTTGGCGAACAAGCCAAGGAAAGAAATGGAAGACCAGAGATCCCGGAAGATTGGCCACCCAACGAAGATCCTTCTGGCCTGAAATGCCTGCACGACCCCTACCCTACCGATTCGAGCCCCAAAGGATTGACACGACCAATACCCTCCTAGGAGAAGCCCAAACGTAAAGGTGAGATCCAAACCAACGCCCGGGGAGCCCTTCAGAGATGAGATGCTTCAGATGCAATGGAGTGGGACACATGCGTAAGGACTGTCGAGTTAAGATAGAACAGGCCCAACTTGGTGGTGGAGCACAGTAACATACCCTCGAACCCGTGGACGAGAGCGGAGAAGCTCAATGGGAAAGACATCAGGGTCTGGTTGGACACCGGGTACACAAAGTCGCTTGTCTACCCCAGGTACATCAGCTAGCGGCAGAGACAAGTGTGGAGCATTCCCTACTCCAAGGCCAGTGCCAGAGAGACATGGTTTCCGTCTGCCCGAGTCACCTTGGAAGTTGTGGGTTACAGACAGACACTCAGAGTGGGATTGTCTTCACACCTCACGATTGACTTGCTCATAGGGCAGAACATGCCCCAGCTAAACGAATGGTTGGCAAGAAAGCCAACCCAAGATCGGGGTCACTGATGTCATCCCCGATGTCGCTCTCATCACCACCAGAGCTCGTACAAGGGAACAGGCACGAGAGAAAGAGCCAGCTCCGGACCAGCAGACCTACGACCAGGTTGTGCCTGAGTCTGACAGGGATGAACGCGATGAAGGAGAGGGTGGAACCCACGTCGACTCCACCGACAAGGACCCCTGGACCAGTCAACCAAGCTGATGACACCAGAGAGGGAGGAGTATCATAACGAGGAAGGCGACCCCTTCCCATTCCAATTTGAAGATGATGTCAAGCGAAGAGTCCATGTCCGACCAAAGAAACCGATGACACCGTTGTTGGTGCCGGAGTGGATACCCACATCAGAGTTGAGGCCATGCAGCAGGCGGATCCAACCCTGGAGAAGGCCCACCAGCTCGCTGGCCTCAATGATGAATGATATGCCTGGGAAGATGGCATACTTGTCCGACGACCCAATACCCCAGAGGGGAGGAGTGATCATTACCAAGGGAAGCCACTGAGATCCTCAAGATGGCGCACTCTTCCCCTACTGCTGGCCATTTTGGACAAGCAAGGACGATAGCAGCGATTCGCCAAAGTATGGACTGGCCTGACCTCACCTCAGATGTCCGGAAGGTAGGTGTTTCATGCCCTAAGTGTCAGCAGGCCAAACCGGTGAAGGTGCAACCTGCCCCCTTACATTCACTCCCCGTGATTATCACTCCATTTAAGAGAAGGACCAGAAGGGGTATCCTAGTGTTGATGGACTATGCCACCAAGTGGCTGGAGGCCTACCTCATCAGGAATGCTACCTCAGAAACAAATATTGGGTGTTTGCTAGATATGTTTACCCGATTAGCCCATGAGGGATACTCTCCGATAATGGTACCAACTTTGTCATCGCGAACAATGTCCCAGTTCTGCAAGATAACCCATACTCAACAAATAAAGACCTCTCCATACCATCCATCCCCATACCATCCCCAAATGGATGGTATGGTGGAGCATTTTAACTCTACTATAAAGAGGTGATTGAAAAAGCTAGCAGAAAGCCTGAGGGAAAGGAATGGGATGACTGCCTCCCTTTTGTTTTATGGGCCTATAGGGCTCTGTGCACAGCACTACCCCATATGAACTTGTATTTGGGAAGAGGATGAGAATCCCCCTCGAGGAATTGGGAAAATATTGGAAGGGGAAGAGGGAGGAGGAAGAAATGGAAATAGTCGAATATTTACGGCAACTCAGAGGGAAGTTGGATGTGGTACGGGAAGTAGTATCGATAGCCAAAGTAGCCGTATCATGACAGGAAAGCTAGGGAAAGGAATTTTTGTGTGGGGGACCATGTCAACCCCGGAAATTGAACAAGCTATTAAGCAAATGGAGAGGTCCCTGTATTATTACCAAAACGTTATATCTGATGTGACATACCAGGTTGATATGGGACAGGGTCCCAAACGCCACAGAACATGTCATATTAATGGTATGTAAGCCTGGAATTCCCCCATGCCAGCTGTGCTTGTGGCAGAGGGAAGCCCCATCGATGGAGACCTGGCCCAGGAGGAAATATGTGACACGCCTCTCACACTCAAGCAAGATAGTGAACCAGCCGCACTAAAAGAGGAGTTCATGGATTTCATTAGTGACATACCTGGTAGAACAACAGTGGTAGATCACGTCATAAATACTGGGGGGTGGGCTCCCCTATCTACTTGGTACCCTACCGTCTACCCTATACCTCCCATGAATATCTGAGGAGGGAGATCCAGAAGTTACTCAAACAGAAAATCATTCGTACCATCCAAGAGCTCCTGGACCGCCCCAGTGGTGCTGGTTCCCAAATCGGATGGAACCAAAAGACTCTGCATCGACTTCAGAAAACTAAACCTAGTCACTCAGGCTGATCCCTACCCCATCCCCAGGATAGAGGAACTAATAGACTCCATCGGTCAATCACGCTGGATCTCAGCCATCGACCTGACCAAAGGTTATTGGCAAGTACCCATGGAGAAGACAAGTCAACCCAAGACTGCTTTCGTCACTCCATGGGGAAAGTACGAATTCACCACCATGCTCTTTGGTCTGGTCGTGGCATCCTCCACATTTCAGAGGCTAATGGACAACTTATTTCATAACACCATTCCATATGCTGTGCCGTACTTGGATGACATAATTGTTCATAGTAACACATGGGAACAACACATACACCACCTGAGAGAAGTGTTCGGAAGGCTAATGAAAGCTGGACTGAAAATCAAAGAAGAAAAGTGCAGGTTGGCAGGCAATTCTTGTACCTACCTGGGCCACAGGGTAGGGCATGGGCAAGTGAGGCCAATGGATGCGAAAGTGTCGGTCATGATGGCTTTCAAGAGACCAAGGACAAAGAAGGATGTTAGGGCCTTTAGACCTTTGCGGGTACTACCGCCGCTTCGTACCCAATTTCTCTACCATCGCCACACCTCTATCGAATGCAACCAAGAAAGACCAACCGAACCAGTAGGAGTGGGCAACCCAGCTTGAAAAAGCCTTCCACCTGCCTGACAAATTACCTGGTACTCCGTACACCACAATGGGCAGCCGATCCTCATCTGCCTGTGCAGAAAATTTACTTTGACTTAGCGACTATGGGCGGGGAGAGGGTTGCTCACTTATTTTTGGTACTTCATTGAACCGATGATGACAATCACTCCTTCGTGGCAGTTGATGTGACCGCTGGTGTGAGTTCAGCCCAGAGCAGCTCTGACACTGCTGCTGAAAGTTTCGACAGATGTAGATGGCCGATGTGCGTGAAGGATTGGCTGCATTTAGATGTAGGCATGCTCTTTGTTCTTCAGGAAGTCAATCATTTGGCTTCAAAGAAGCTTACGTTTGACACATGCTTCTCCACACTGTTCATCTTCTGCCAATGCATCCATATGGGATATGGGAAGCAAGAATGTTACACATTTTCAGGACAGCATGAATGATATTTGTAGGATTGTCTTTGGCCTCCAGATGAGTAGTTGCCTTGAATCAGCTGATTGCTATCCTTACAGAACCAGGTGGATCATGCTGTTATGACAACCACGTTCCCAGCCAGTGATTTTTTAGCACCATGACTTCGATACTCATGTGGGGAAGACAGTTCATTATGAAAATGGATGCCTCCAGTATGGGTATCAGGAATGTCCTAAGTCAGATGGACAATGAGGGCGAAGACCACTCCATCGCATTTGGATCAAGGAAACTGCTCCCCAGAGAGACGAATTACTCGGCTATTGAACAAGAAGGACTCACTATTATCGAAGGGGTAAAACACTTTAGGATATACTTGGGGGGAAACAAGTTAAAAACTGAGACTAATCACAATCCCCTGACTCACCTGTCATGCCTGAAAGACTCGCACGGGAGCATTGCTAGATGGTTACTCTATCTTACCATATGACTAATCGTCTATGTCATGGCCTACTGCCCTGGAAGGAAGAACAGCAATGCAGACGGGTTGAGCAGAGAACACTGTTCTCGTCTAGAGGAGGGGGAGGTGTCAGGGAAGCCGGACTAGCCAGCACCACCAGAGTCTGCAGAAGAACAAGCCACACTACCACAAGCACAACCACGTACACAACCACAAAAGAGACCGAAAGGACAAAGTCACAGTATACTGATAGAACAATCTACCAGGATGCTATTGGACAGAACGGTCACATGACCAACAGAGAATATAAAGGATAGGAGGCGCTAACGCCCTAGAGAGATCTGAGCCAGCTAGTCTTTTATGACATGATGGTGTATTGCTCTGTCTTTGACCAGTGTGCATACCTGAGTATTTGAGTCTTTTTTATATATGCCTATATGCCCCTGTTAGCCAGGGAAGGTCAAAGGAGTGAGGCTGCTTACACTTCAGTATCCGAAGTGGTAAGGCGGTTCACTGGTTTCGGTCTGGGTGGGCGCTTGGCTGGTGAGGGCCAAGAGCTGAAGCACCTAGGCGTTGCGGGAATGACCCAAGCGTAGCTCAGGGAGAGAGCTTCAGTTATCATTATTTAAGTAGGCAGAGGAAGCCAAAGGGTCATCTATTTCCCGACACTCGCACAGGAGGAGGAGGGTAAACTGATAAAAATTGTCAGACAAGCTAAGAGTGGATGGAGGTATAAGATGGTGGGAATAATATACACTGGTGAGGAGGAAATATGACTGAATACTGAGCTAGAATCAGTGAGGTAACAGAAGGTGAAGATGAAGAAGAGAAGTGTGTAAATGGCAGGAGGATGTCGAGAGTATGAGCAGTTGAAGTGGTATAGGTTGGCAAAACATGATGGAGAAGAAAGGTATAAGGTCATTACAGGAATATGAGGGAGTAAGGTTGATGTTTAGGTTGAGGGCAGGGTCAGAAGGTCTATTGCAGGACAATAAGCGATGTAATCTGTGTAGTGATGATAGATGCGTGTTGTGCGACAGAAAGGAAGTGGAAATATGGGGCACATTCTAGTAGAATTTGGAAGGGAACGAAAAATGTTAATGAATTAGCTGAATGAAATTAAAGGACCTGGATAGTGGTTGGATGAGTTTGAGATGGGGTGGGCACAGAGCGGAAGGTGCTTGGGAAGGAGATGGAGGTGTGAGTAATCAGGCAATGGTGGAAGAAGTATATGGGTGCATTTTGCAGTGCATATGAAGTTTTGGCAGAGGACTAATATATGGCCTCCCCCCCCACTCTACCATAACTAAGCAGTACAACTCGTTTAACATAGAACATTAACTTAATCTTTATCAGATATGTAGTCATAGTGTCTATTATAGTACAAGTCATCTTACCTCATTTACTGTCATTATTTTTATTTTTATTTATTTACTTTTGTGCCGCACTACGGTGCGATGTTATCAAGGGACTCAGCATTTTGAAGATTAAATTATAAACCCACGCAATTCCTCCAGAACCACCTCCCCCATAAGCCCTCATACCAAAAAATTATTGGCCAGTGAAGCGAGCTGGGAGTTGGATGGAATACTTTTATTTTATTAAATTCTTGTTTCATGGAGAGATATCTGCATACAATAAGATGGCAAGGTAAACTCCACACACAGCATATCTATGTATGTTTGTATGTATATCTATCTATGCACTATACGTTCACCACCCATAAAAAGTTGGGACAGATCACCCACCGGGCTTATGTAGTTGTCATTGTGAAGAGAACGATCGAGAGAATTCCCAGCATCTAAAATTGTAAGCTCCACTACCCTTGCTGCAAGTGTTTATGAGGAAATGGTAATACACAAGTCCTAACATTAGAATACACAAGCCCCAACATTAGAATACACAAGCCCATACACAAGTCCTAACATTAGAATATACAAGCCCTAGCCCTAGCTGTCATTGTTAATAGAAGGACCGAGAAAACAACAACAGATTCGAAGCTGGAGGAAACTGGCCGCACAGGCAAGAGAGAATTACACTTTTTATGTAGCTTAAAAAGAAGCTAACCATCAGTACACAGTGGTTATGGGTTTACTCTGGAAGCCACAGGTATGTGCACATGTACTGAGAAGGAAGACATTTTAATTTCACAGGGAATCTTTCTGAAAAGCAACAAGCAGGCCTGTGCACACTGTGCTGACAGCAGTAGTTTACAGTGATTGCTCAGTTTGGCTTTATCATACGTACTGGATCCAACGATTGTGCATTGGCAGAAGAGGAGACATGTTTGTGTGTGGGTAAAGGTGAATATTATAAACAAATATGTTATCTTGTATTGTATACCAATTTTTGTATCTCTTATAGTCCACATATAAAGCACTTGAGAGGAGAGAGAGCAGGCGTGCATGCATGAGGACTTTGATGAGAGGTAACTCTTGCTCTTATAGCTAGATAATGACTTGTCATGAATAATGCAATTCCATGGAACATGTTTTTGCCTTTAGCTTTGGGGCACCAACCCATCATACTTCAACGGGCAACATTAATTTGAATTAAAACCAGCTATATATAATATAACTCACAGCCCACTTAACATGGCTATCTCTACCTAAGCCTCTCAGACAATATAGTAGCAAAAAGAGAGCTTATGCAATCCCATATTATCATGCATAAGCCCTATAGCTCTATCTTAATTAAGCTATCTTGCTGTACACATTGAAAATTATTTGTGTTCAAAATTAGTTTTTCTTGCCCTATATAGCACTTGGAATCATCCACCGACGACAAGCTTCTGAAAAGCTTCTACACCTCATCAGTCCCTGTTTCTATAAGGGAAGGAGTGTCTATTGTTAGCTAGCTAAACCTTTATGAGATTGAGAAGGTCATGTGGAAGACTGTATAATCTGGTAGCAAGATGTCGCTTTGCCTAAGGACAGTAGTTGATGATAGTCGGAACTATTCCAGCTCCAATCCAAGTTGTACCGAACGAAGTGGTCACTTGAAATTACTTCGCCTCAGCAGTTTTTTTTAATAACTGCCATAGTTTCGAATGATGCCTTCATTTTTTATGTACTGCTCAAATCATCGGCATGCTCTATGCATTCTTGTCATGTGCTGAAACTATTACCTACCAATCTTGGCAGGTACAATAAACAAACTGCCACTCTCTATGGCAGAGAATTGTCAGTATAATTGGTATATGTATGAAGTGTACTATAAGTAGAGGAGATATACATAGACAGTAGAGGATAAGTCCTAATGATGAAGACAAACAATCTCATGAGTGCAAACTATGATCTTTAAGTTCTAGTTAGCTTCTGCTTCTTCTTCTCTTTGGTACTCTGCGAACTCCTTCAGAAATCACTGCCTGATACCCTGCAACAGATAGATAATGAGATAGACCAAAAATGTGCATGTGGACATATGGCTATGAGAGATGTTTTGTTGAGTATGGTTCCATTGATGATGGGAGGCATACTACACTAAGAGTGAGGTCCAAATATTACAAAATCATGAGATCAGGGAACAATATGGTATTATTCTAGTGGTAAGACAATGACAGTGCATCAATCTGGTAATACTAGGGTTTTAATAGTATTTCAAGTTAAATAATTTTTTCCTTCATTGCCACTCACTCAGTGGGGATTTGATTGGTGCGCATGGCGTATCTATGCGTTCCACCATGCCCTTACACCCTCCTGCAGTGTGGCTATTCACCTTTCACAAAAAAAATGTATGTATGTAATAACTTTACGTTGACCTGTAAAAAAGATAGGAACGGGAAATCTGCCTTAAAAAACAAAATAAAAACACTTGGGCTTATGTAAATCGGTAATGGTCATCATAGTGAAAAGAGAACGGGATTAGCTACACTGACCTGGTTTCACTGCTCAAGTGAAAACAGGCTGTATGGTTTAATACCTGAAAACCCATACCAGATATATAGAAGAATAAACCAGCAAACCAAGATCCCCACAGCCATACAAAAAACACTCTCCTCATAGACACTCATACAAAAAAGAAATATGCTGCTGCTCTGGAAGGTGAGAATGGGCTGCATGGCTGACAGAAAAAGCATTATTTGGTCATCAGCATACTCTAGTTTTTGTTTTTACTCGCCACTCAATTCCTAGTTGGCTAATAACCAAGACACTCAGTGTTACATAAATCAGGAATCGAACGATCGATGGAATTTCCGGCAACAGATTCTGGCATGGCTGAGGTGCCTGTGCAATAAGAATGGCTGCGTGATTTAGTAGCCCATTACAACAACAAACCAAACCCTCGCAAGCCCTCCAAAACAATGTCGCCATAGACCCTCACACAAAAACAACTAGAAGATAGCTGCACAGCCGATTAGGATCTAGCCTTTTTTCATTTTCTTAGTTTGCCTAGCATTTATTGCTAACAATTATGTTGCCATGTTGCATATTTCATTATTTGTGTCCATCGCTAACATGAAAAACGTGTATGGGCTGGTATGTTTCCTTAACAGAATGGCTGAGTGGATGAGAATGCAAAGTGCAATACCAGTGTGAGACGATATATATATATATATTTATATATATACATTTTTTTATCATGTATAGCATCTTTATTTTAAGGTTGTAATTTAAGTACAAGTTTGCAACAGTACTTTCATGTGTCTTCATGGAAGTATAAAAGTATTTCATTTATTCTGAAGTATTGAGATAGCATAGTTACTGGAGTGGGGGGGGGGGGGGGGGGGGGGGTGTCCTAACAGCTCAGCACTGATTAAAAGTGCTCTGCAATGCATAATTGTAGGACAATTATCTAGAAGTAAATAATAGAACCATCTATGCATTTAGAAACATTACTACACAAACGGTGAGGAGGGAATGGAAATATCATAGGGGGTTGGGGGGCTCTTCAACTGGGCATGAGAATATCGTATTACGTAAGTTTAAGGCGGGTGACCTGTTCACATTTTTTTTTAATTGGTGGAGAACATACAGTGCATATCTGAGGTTCAAACATACTGGGTAAATAGATCGCCATACGCGGCAATAACGAGTTTTGATTTGATTTGATTTGATTTGATAATGATTTTACAGTACAGATATGTTATGGAGAGGTGACCAAGTAGGGGATAACATATGTTCATGTACTGAAGGCATACCAATAATAAATACTGGCAGCCTGGTTAGATTATGTATGATCAAAGTGATCAATTGTAATTGGATAGAAGTGGTGTGGACATATATTTAGAACATGGACATGAAAGGCGCAAGGAATAGTTTCATCAAAATTAGACAAGAAGTGGTCCCAGAAAGTATCATAGAGAGAGTGCTTGATAGTGGTGATGGATAGGTTTAAATCAATATGCAATAGTGAGTTCCAGAGTCTCGCAATTCTGTTAAAGTAGAAGCGTTGTGATGCGTTGTTATTTGATCTAGATGGTAGAAGCGTGTGCATATGAGAAGACCTTGTGTTGGTTGCAGAGAAGGTGACATAATCAGTTATCTGAAAGCTTTTAGTAGTTTTGTTCTTTATGAAGAAGGTGATGTCATATATCTCCAACAACATCATTAAAGGCAGGATGTTAGCAATTAGACGATCTTTATACTTTATGGAATAGTCATTCAAAATGAATTTTGTTGCACGTCGTTGGACTCACTCTATCAGGTTAATATATTTTATCAAGTGGGGCCTCCAGGACAGGTGAGCAGTATGTTAGTTTAGGCCTAACGAGGGAAATATAATTATAATAGCTTGAATTTGAGTGGCTAAAAGTTCGACGCAGTAGGCCAAGTAAATTATATGCCTTGGATGTTATGTGATAATAATGCTCCGACTAGGATATATTGTCAGAAACAATTATACCTAGATCTTTATGATGTTGTTTCGACACTATTGGAGTATTTCTTATGTAGTACTTCGTCATGGTATAGTGACGTGCTTAGGATGAAAGTAAATCAAAGAGCATTTATTTAGGTTGAGTTCAAGGTTCCATGTGTTGCTCCAGTTATTAATAGCATTAACATCACTTTTGAGGTACAAGCAAGCCGAGAAACTATCTAACTTAACAGGTCCAGCTAGCCAGCTACACAGGGAGACCTTAGCTACCCTAGCTCATTTAATAGCAAGCAGTGAGATACTTGGTTGACCTGTTTTTAGCTCTTTCTTTCTTTCAATTTTGAGACATCGTCTTGTCATCATTATCTGTGAACTGCCAAAAATCACATGTTTGTATACTTCCATTCTCCATCCTACCCTTCCTCTACTTCCCCCTCTTCCTCCTCCTCCCACTGCACATCCTACTCCTCCCCTCATCTCCCTCCTCCTCCCCCTCCTCCATTCCACCTACTCCTCCTTCTGTTCTACTCCACCTCCCATTACTCCTCCTTCTCCTCCTCCTCCTCCTCGTTCACCTCCTCCTCCTCCTCTCCATCCTCATCTAGGCTGCCCTAGTTGTCATAGTGCCAGTATATAGTATTGAAAGGTCTCTGCTTACAGATGAGAGATATCATAACTCATTCCAACTAGCCAAGTCTGATATGGTAAATTGACATGGAATAAAGTTACTGCTGGAAAATTTCAGTGTGGTTGGTCAACACTTGGCAGCAGACAACCTTGCATGCATGTTCCTATACATATGAAATTAGAATAGGGTTTGGTGATGGGTTAGTTACATTTATATATACTCCCAAGCCTAATTCATTATGATAAACCATGCTAGACAAAACACTTTGCCATTTAGACACACGTATACTGATATTAAACTTTCTATGTAATGATTACTGCACATAATATTATATGTAGATTCATCCAACTGGTTGAACTGTGTACATAGTTTTCTAATGTATAGTTTTTTTAACAAGTCAATCCATTACAGTTGTTAGTTTATAGATACTCTTGTAAACATAATACACTAAGATTTCTTAAGGTAACAAGTATTGGGAGTATCACAACAAAAAACAGGAAACTCATCAATTGATGCTATATGCAGTTATAACAGCATACTTATAATGATACATATTTCTGCTGCAGAGCTCTATATAACTTGTGTCAATATCAAACAAATGAGGATTAAGTTTGTTCCAAAGCTAGTCTTAAAAACTCAGTAGTCACTCGAGATTTATATAATTGTGAAAATGCTTAACTATTTACTAACTTCATTGCTATTTCTGTTTTATACTGCAGAGGCTGGACTAGAAGTAGAGGGAAGAAGTCAAGTTTGGTCTCGATGCAACTCTAACAATTCATGTTCTTGTGGTAATGACATAAGTGAAGCAGTCCAGTGCACAGATACTGCAGACTTGCTCTGGATCCAGCCTTGCTACTGCATCTACTATGATCAAAAAGGGAACACATCCATTGCTGGGACATGTTTGTTCACATGCTACACATATACGATATCCCATACTGGGAGTAGGTATTACCCAATCCAACGGTACTCAGTGCAAAATGCGTCCATGTTTAACGCTGCTGTGTGCAATGTTACTGCTAATTTAAATCGTGAGGGACGTTTCTGTGGCAGATGCAAGCAAGACTATGGCCTGGCTGTCTACTCCTACAACTACATCAACTGCATACCTTGTAAAGAATATGGATACAGAAACTGGCTCAAATTCATTGCAGTTGCTTTTATTCCACTCACTCTCTTTTATATTCTCGTAGTGAGTTTGAAGCTTACGGTCACCTCTAGCCATCTCAATGGACTAATGTTTGTCATACAGTGTGTCATGTCTCCTTTACAGACACGAGTCATAGCTGGAGTTCTTTATACAAACATAAAAAATGGATATATTCCCAGCAGTGAAGCTTCGGTGAAAATGGGATTCATTTTCTTAGATATATTTAACTTGAACTTCTTCCGTGCTGTCTTTCCTGATGTTTGCCTGCATCCTCACTTCACCATCCTCCATATGTTGTTGCTGGACCTGCTCGTGGCACTATACCCATTTGCTCTCATATTTCTTACGTACATCTTGATAAAAATGTATGACTCCAACTATCGGCTACTAGTGTGGGCATGGAGTCCATTCAAATGGTGCCTGCAGCATTACTGCAGTCAGCTTCAAGTGCAGACATCCCTCATAGAAACATTTGCTACCTTCATTATTCTATCCAGTGTTAAAATCCTAGGGGTATGCTTCGATATTCTATTAACAAGTAGAGCATTTAGCGTAGAAGGAAAAGCATCACCCACTAGATATTTGTATTATGATGCTAACATTGAGTATTTTAGTCGTGAGCACATTCCATTTGCTGTGCTTGCACTTTGCAGTGGCTTTTTATTTGTAGTTCTTCCCTTCTTTCTGCTCTTGCTCTATCCTTGTCGCTGCTTTCAGAGATTCCTCAACCTATTAGGATGTAGGTGTCAAACATTGCATATATTTATGGATGCCTTTCAAGGGAGCTACAAGACAGAGCCTTACGATATGCGCTACTTCTCTGCATATTACATGTTTTTGCGTTTTCTATATTTTATTATATGCTTCAATGTTCAATCTGTATTCCTCCTTCCTGTTTTTTCAATAGTGATGGTGTTAGGTGGTCTGATATTTGCAGTGTTTCAGCCCTACAAGATTAGCAGTCACAATAAATCTGATGTCATATTCATGCTGTTGGCAGGATATCTTTACTTGACATGGATTGCAACTGTCATAGCATCTTTGATCGATCACTATTCATTGCCAACTTCCGGGTTCCTTTTAATTTCTTCATTAACTGCTTTCTTTGGTGTGTCTACCATAATGCTAGTCTGGAGGACACAATTACCTAAAAATGTGTGGAGACAATGCTTTGCAATTTACAAACATAAAAGAAGGAATCACCACGAATTCTGTGAGACTTTGGATAGGAGTGCTAAACTGGACACAGAGAATGAAAATTCTCAATTAATCAATTGATAATCAAGTAGTATGCATAAACTTTGTTAATGTTTATAATTTTTTGCTATTATTTGTTTCACTGTGTATATAATCATGATCAATTTAGCAAGAGTTATGGCCGGTGTTATTTTTTGCCAGACCACGTTTTTCATTATGACATCACATATAACAGTTAGTATCCAGCTCACGAGCTAGCTCATTGTACAGTTTATTTCTTAGCTTGTTATGTCTTTTGATTACAATTGTTCCTATTATAAAAGTTGGTGATTACAAAACATTAATCCCCCTTATTTCAATGATCTCATTTCGATCCTGCGTGGACTCATTCATGCTTATTTTCCCCCCACCAATATTGGGAGATTCTGTGGGACAACTTCAACCATAAGAAAAGAAGAAGAGTGGGAGAGAGAGAGACAGACCATTAATAGCCACACAGCTTGAAAGTACCAGTTTACTAGGGAAATTCTGTGGGGTTGTTCATTTGTCTCTACACCTTTTTACTCAAGGTTCTCATTCACTTCCTGCCTCCCACTTTTTCCCCCTTTTCCACTCTCACATTTTTGTTTGGTACACAAGATTTCCAGTTTGATGATTGTTAGAATTATGCCTAACTGACACTAGAATATTCTGTGGGTCTCTGACAAATAATAATATAAGCATAAATGTATAAGTATTCCTAATGGAAATCTTTGTCTGCTGACAATATATATATGATGTGTGTGTGTATCTGCATTTAGAAGCCACTGGACGCCACATCAGCTTGAAAACTCTCCTGCAAAACAGTGTGTCTTGAGTAGACATCTGTATGAAATATCATGTTATTTGCTGGTTTTGTGAGCATTGATAGTACATATTAATATTACATCCCATTATAACATGCACTTTGTTAGTTATTTTTGCTGTGTTGGTTTAGGTTGCAGTTGTTCTTTCTATGTTATGTTTTCTTGGTTGGTTCTGCACGATTCAGTCATCAACACACACATTCTCAAATGCCAGGCCTAAATATAGTTATAGCTCTGACAATTGGAAGTGAAAATGAACACAAAAACAAAGAATTCTCTAACTACCAACTACCTCAAATACACATGCTAAATTTCCCCACTGGCACTAGCTACATGCCATACAGCTTGAGCTGTATATTAGGGTGTAGAGAAAGGAAGTTATTGAGGGGGAAATGGAAGTTTAAAAAAAATATCCTACTAATATATAATACCCCAAAATATCAGCTCTTTCTAGAAACTTTTATAGTTATTCTGCACTGCCCACAATACTAGAGATAGCAATAGAAAACATCTTCTAAATTTGTGAGTACATTATGTGGCATCTGATTGTGTGTCGAAGTAAACACTCAGCAAAGTTTCTGATTGAGCTGTTACTGCACTTTTTTGCATCCCCTAAACTTGAATTGTCAGGGAGAGACACAAACCCAGTCATTCTGTTTGATGCCCTCTCTGTAGATGACTTGTTGCATTATCTATAAATTAATTGCAGTAGGGAATTCATTGCTGTATAGAAATTTGTAAGTTGTGCAACACAATCTATAAATGGGCCAGATATCTAGAAGAGCAGAAACATTCAATGGTTGTTTCATGGCCCACTTGCAACCTTCAAGTAGCAAGTAAAGCAGTTACTATGAGCAAATAAGTGCACAACAACCAGTCAGCTATAATCTAGCATAGTGTATCAAGTTAACTGTGAGTAGAATGGCTGAGGAATATCTGTCTGCAGACCAGCAATGAAGTTGTTATCAAATCCTTCAAAAATGTATATTTTGTGAAGAAAGAGAGCTAAGAAAGTGAATAGATAGAAAAACTCGCAGGTTATTGCCACCTGTTATAATTTTGTGATTTATCACATGAACTCCAGCACCACGTGATAAAATAGTAGAATACACACTCGATTTTGTGTTTGTCCTAGGATGAGTTGCACGACTATAGGCAGTTAATGAAACAAATAATAGACAGGGAATGAAAAGTGTATTTCATCACATAGATAGCAGTTCCTAGGCCTGTGAAAAATCTTAATTCCAATATAACCAACGTCTTAAGATGTCAAAACAGCCTTCAACATTGTGCGTCAATCCCAGAGGGGACGGTGCCACCCTTTAAATGTGAGCAGCAGAACAGATCTATAGCTGGGCAAGCTGTAGGTGAGGGTGTTGGAATTTCAAATACTGTAGAACAATAACTTCTCAATAATTTTACTCTCTCCAAATTTTAACTGGATGCTTTAGTCTTCATCAGGAATTGTTTTAGATGAACCATAACTATGGTTAGAGTCACTGAGGTGCAGGGCACTCTCTTAATGTTTTTTGGGGCCAGTGATAAGTCTGTGTTTATCTTTCCCCAATGATTTAAACGTGGGCAATGTAATGAAGTCAATGGGAGGAGGTATTGGTTGGAAGTGACCATACTCATTCATACCCATTTTTGGGGTCTGTAAACACGCGCATATTTTTGCACTTAAAAAACTTCTTGCCTGCCTTGAATCCTTCGTGAAGGTATGTAGTGAAGTAAACTGATACCAACAAACATAAAAAACACACATGAAATTTCTTCAAAATCTTGTGTCTAGCTCTCTGTTCTTCTCCCACACATAAGGTGCATATCCATTCACCTCTTAATGCTTTACAGTCATTTACTACTAGTAGGCAAGTGAAATGCTCATTTGGGAGTTGGATGTATCTCTCCACATGGCATATATATCTACATATGTACCTATTTACTGTAGAAAAAAAAAAAGTCACCCACCCCCTTAAATAGTGCACAATTATGTAAACTGGAAATGGTTATCATAGTGAAGAGAATGATTGAGAAAACAATAGCAGATTCTAATTTAGAGGAAAGAAAACGGCTGCCAGGCAAGTGAGAATGGAATACATGGGCATCGGAAAGGATGCTGGAGTTTCATTCTGACATAGCTACTCATATCAGCATGCTTTAGCTGTGGAGGTGTGATACTGCCTTATATAAAACAGGTTTGCTAAACTGGAAATGGTGAATCTGGAGGCTATCTGAGTGGGCTGTTGCCTCAACCTAGAGTAATTTTGTAATATCTATAAGGAATATACAATTTCCCTATCATAAACTAAGCATAGGAAATATGATATCAATACTGTCACAGATCAGTATACTGTATTAGGGATTCAGCATTGCTAGAAGGATGACAATGACTAGAGTAATTCAATGGTATATAGCATTTCAGGTTTCATCAAGTAGGTCTACAAATTTGTTTTTTTCCTTTCTCCATCGAACCTTCAATGCCTTGCATGTATTACTAGGATTGCAATGGGCATGGTGATGACCCCCAAAAGTGCACAATTGTGCAAGGGCATGGTGGTTACACAGAGTTTGTGCATGCATAAAGACAACACATATTGTTAGATGCCGTTCTTTATTGTTGATCAATGACCACCTCCTGCCATTGCCGATCTACTTTCACTTTCAGTCACTGAGAGCCGCATTCAGCTAGACACTTTTACCGCCAAGAGATCAGTAAATGGTCAGTGTATATGTAGACAAAAGTTCACTGGAATATCCTTGGTGTACTCAAACCTTGACCAGTTCTTTATTGCACAATTCGTATGGCTCACAAGACAAGATTGAAGCCAGCAGCTTATAGTTGTTCATGGTGATTTGAAAGTATATCATATGGCTCATGAGACAAGAGTGGAACTAGTAGCTTATTGTGTGCTCATGGTGTTTCAAAAGTGTATTAATGACCACATATTCCAACTGATAACCAAAGTGGATCTGAGACATGTTTTTCTCCACCCACAAAAGTCTGTTAAGCTAGTAGTATTTTACTCTGTCATCCTTGATTGGGTGGGATGTCGTAACTTCAGTTTTTACCATTCACTAAATAAAGTAAAGTTTCTTTAATGGCATGAAAACACCTGTAGAAAGTGGTAGGCTTAGTAAGATTATTTCTGTGATGTGTTAAAAAGCAGTTACTGAAGTCTGCTGAAAGTCACTAGACATTATTTTGTCCTTTTCCCAATTAGGTCAACTCATTTGTTTTCTTCTCACCATTATTATGTCATTCATTTATATTCAAATTTAGTCATACTACTTACCAGCCAGCTTCAGATCTTGCATCTGCCTGGCCCCTCACATTCTATTTTCCGTTTGGTTTAGTTCTCTCTCAGAGGACCTTCAAGTATTTTGAGCTGATATTAACTGGCCACATGACCACAGCAGCTCTGATCACATCCACCATCTATGTCCTCCTTCTCATCTCTGTCCATTTCCTCAACATATTTCCACACAAGACGGTCAATCTTTTGCATGTCCCGACCCAATTAATAGTGGTGGGTGAAGTTTTGTGCATGTTTACTGTGATGGCAGATACCCACATGTCCCCATCAAGTGACACTTGCTCAAATCTAATTTGTGATTGATATTTATTCTTCCTCCCTATAGTACATTTCAGCATAGATTATTTTGGCGACAGCTTTATCGCATGGTGTAGATTAAGACAAATTATAAAGGGATGGGATTTATTTAGTCTTTCTATGGATGCTTTCAACAGCTAGATTTTGTTATAAACTGTGCTCTGAGCATGTGCATATGGGATATTGATAGCTACCCATGAGCAGATTACTCTAGCTCAATTTTGTGAAAATACAAAATTAACAGACATGGATGGGGCAAGAAGGAAAATATTGGAGAAGAGTTCAAGCAATAGCATTCTTACAATAAGCAAGGTACCAAGTACAAGGTACAGAGTACAGTAGGTAATTGGTGAGTGTCGAGTTCAACTGATTGATGCACTTGATAGAAATTATGTTATCTTGTACTATCAGCAATCACTACTGGTGAACTGCCAAACATTATTTGTAAGATATATTCTTCCCCTCTTCCAGCTCCTCCTACTTATCCACTTCCTCTCCCTCCTCTCTTTTACTTTCACTTCCTCCTTCTCCTCCTCCTCTAGGTTTCCCTGATGGCCACAGTGGCAGTGGAAGATCTCTACATCAACAAGTACTTCAATTAGCAAAGTCTTATAATTATTGTAAATTTGCATTGAAATGCCTTCTCCCAATTTTAACCACCCCACTGCTCTCCTTCTCTCCCAAAGTTGGTTGACTGGTGATGTTCTTTACCACTCTCCTGATTGTGCCTAATGTCAAATGAGAGATTGTCATGGTGTTTAATACTCTAGTTGTCATCTTTAAAACCATCCTTCCCTCTCAGGAAGTGAAGGTATGCAATGAACTGAAGATCTAGGAGATTAGATGAGAACGTTTTTAAAGTAAGATCAGAATGTATTTTGATTTTGCTGTTGTCAAGTGATTGTTCCTGAAGGTGAAATTAAATTGACAGGCATAAAAAGCAGGGCGTCATGGAATAATACATTTTTGCATCCTGTTCTGCATTTATTGTCATTTGGGTATGGTATTTGGAAGATTGTCAGCAATACCCCTCTGTGTTGGACCTTCTGACTAAGGTCAACCGGTGTCCGATGCGCTGACTAGCTTGATATTGGTTTCCTCCAATATCCTCACTAGCCCAAATCTACCACACTAGGCTTTAAGACAGCCTTTGCTCACCATAAATGGTTTAGTGGTCAAACAGTAATGCTCCGTACATATTTTCATACACTGGTCAGTTCAACCTTTCTCTCTCTCTGGCTGTCTAGCTCTCTCTAGCTCTCTCTAGCTCTTAAATACTCATGTTCTGGGTTGTGGTCTTGTTCTTTGATATCTGTAGTTGTGTAGCTCTGTGTCTTTTCACATCTGTCAGGTCAGGAAGGTGTTCCTGACAATCATTCATGCACATTTGTGGTGATACTTTTATATTATAGTGCACATGTGCAGCTGCAAACTACTGTTCTACCCAGCTAGTCACTGAGTTGTAGCATCAATTGATTGTGTTTGCAAGCAATCATAAGCAGTATATACATGTTATTATATAGATGGTTTAGTATATCTTCTCTTTTTTTAGTGGAAGCATATGCCAGTTCACCTAGCTAAGCTCTAGATATGCTATCAGTACAGCTACTGTGTTGTTTTGCTGGTGGGCATAGTTTGACCAGTTTTCCATATCACATAAGTTCTAGCTAGATTCCATAACATGTATAAGAAAATTATTAAACTCAGTATGGTAATTGGTGCTAAATGGTGAAGTGTCATCAAACTGGTTGTAAGATGGACACATTCTTGTTTCCTTTCTCTTTGACAAGTCATTTTTTATTATTTACTCTTTTTGACAAGTAATTCAATAAAGTAATTTATTAATCATTTAGTATAGAAAACAAGAACAATAATTTTTAAAAAGACTGTCAAAAAGAAAGGATACAATTCCATTTAAAAAGATTTTTAAATATCTATATTGAATTACCTGTCAAAAAGAGTAGAAACAAGACTGTACCCATCTACACACAAAAGTTACATGCCTTATGCATTTAAATCATGCATATCAACCATTGCACAGATGAGTTTGGACAGTAAATGGTCATTTAGCTGTTGTAGTTTGTAGTAAGACAGATATATTTTTGTTCCTGTTCTTTTATGACAGTTTAATCTGTATTTTCCCATATATAAGTCGATTGTTGTTACACCAACTTTAACCTCAAATTTTCAAAACCTCTTATATTTGATTCAAGTGTATACAAGAGAGTTTAACATCCAAGCACGCCAACCACAATGGCAAAGCATAGAAACTACATGCTGCAGGAGAAAGATAAAATTATCAAGTAGCCACATAGAGCAAACGAATAATTGTGAAGCACCAAAAAATGGCACAGAGTGTTAGAGAAACTTATTAGAGATGGGAAGAAAGCCTAGGCACAAGACAAGTTGTCTGGTGTTGTGAAGAGCAGATTGGTAGAGGGTTTTACCTTGCCCTTGAATAGCATGGGTCCAGCAGTGCCAAGATTGTGCTATTAGTTGTTTCAAGTGCACATATAAGAGGAAAGATAGTCAACTCGCCAGTATACCTCATAAAGATAAATTCATCTGCTTCAGCAAACTACTACTACCTGTCCACGAAGAAGAATTGCCTGGTTATGAGAACCCATGCTCAATGGTCCAGAAACTACCACTCACTGACAAAGTGCTCTAGTTTTAATGATGGCAGAAAGTTCAAACTAATTGATTTGGGGAAAATGCGGAATATGGATAAAGTTCCGATGGTATTTGATGTCTTCATTACTCGCACAGTTAGAAAAAGAGAGAAAAGGTAAGACATGAAAAGTCTCACTTCACAGTCCTCCTTGCTTGTCTGGCTTATAGCTCAAAGTCATCCCCTGTAGTGATTTGAAAAGTAAAAGAGTTCTTCGTGAGTTTATCCCTTGTAAGGTTATACTCAAGTCCATGAAAAGGGATATGGATACATTGGCATTTTTGTTTGGCAGAAGTCTGTATGGAAGCATTAATGTTATGTTTTCTCGATGGTGTATTTCATTCTGCACGTTTCAGTTACCAGCACCTGATTCCCAAGATCAGACCCAAATATAGTCATAATTGAAAGTGAAATGACACAAACACACAGAGTTCTCCAAACACCAACTACCTCTAACACATGTGAAACTTCCCCACTGGCACTAGTTACATACCACATAGCTCATGCATGTTAGTGTGTAGAGAAAGAAAATTATAGGGAATGGAAGGGAAGTTATATTTCGTTCCCCAACTAGCCATTTGAAGAAGATACTCTAAATAGCAATGGAAAAGATTCCATGTCTTTCATAATTGGTGGGTTACACTGTGGTGGCATCTCTCTCTCTCTGTTTGTTTGTGTGTGTGTTTGTGTATTTGTGTGTGTGTGTGATATTACCTTGAATAACCAATCTTGGTAACTTTAAAGTCCTAATGTATAATGCTTGAGAGGAGAGAGTGCTTACTATGATATATTAGCTCAATCTAGCTAGCTACACATTGATGTTCAAAGTCAATCATAACAGTAGTTTATTTTTATAGACCTCATTGCCAGCTAGTGCTTGGCGTCATCCACCATCGCGACACTTCCTTAGGTTCAGGTAAAGCTTTTACACTCTATCTGTCCATGTTTCTACAAGGGAAGGAGCACCACAAAGGTATAAATCTTGAATATTGACTTTGAGATCTGGGAGATCGAAATGGAGTGACACACTAGTTCTGAGCTAGCTGTGAGAACGCTATAGCTACAAGCCTCATCTAATATTACAGTATTATACTAGGCATGAAGAAATAATCAGATTAACCTAACTTCTAATCAAATTTCATACACACACAAAAAAACTGAGAATAACCATGACAGAAACAATAAAGTTAAGGAGGTGGAGATGGACCCAGGGTGCCTAAAACTGCTGCAGCACTCCCCCTCTTACTAATCTATTTTCATTTATTTATTTCTTATTATTTATTAAATTATTAATTTTTATTCTATTGTTTTGGTGTTTTTTTTGTTTATATTATTATTATTTATTTATTTTTCTACATCTAGTTCTCACGTGTGTCAGGGTGTAGGTTGTATCATGTGGTGAATAAGCATATAACAAGCCAGTGTTGCCATAGTGTTGGATTTTATCCAAACTGTTTGGATTTTTGACCCATAAATTTTCTGTTTGAATTTTATCAATGTTTGGATTTTTCATCATTAGAAAATTGTTTGACATTTCATGCATATCAGACCATGTGCAGCCTATTTCAAAACCACTCTCTGTGGTATATATTAGCTGAGTGTGGTCATTTTGTGGTCACCTGGTCTGTGCAGGAATATTCCTGCACTGTCCTGTGTTCACCCAAGTCTGTGCAGGAATATGCCTGCAGAGACAGAACCCTTTAATCTATGTGCATGCTCATGCATGAGCTATCTGGTTGTGTATTTAAAGCCTGATTTGTGCAAGAGTTAGAATCTTTCATAGTGAGTGTCAGAGAGAGTTAGCTATGGCATCTTCAGAACCCAGTACTTCAAGGTTACCAGAAGAACATTTTTCAGATATGGATTCTGACTCTGATAATGAGGTTTCACAAATAGACATTGACAGTCAAATCTCCAGGTCTTCTAAGTCTGCAAAAAAGCGATTGTGTGTCTATCGTAGACAGTATGCAAAGACTTTCCCATGGGCCACAACTTTGAGAAAGGGATCTTATTTTGCTTTCTGTATGAAGTGCTCTCGTGATATAAACCTTGCAAGAGGTGGTACTAGAGATCTCAGGAGACATCAGGAAATGAAATTAGAGAAAAAGATGGTGTGGGTGTACTGCCTCTACAGTCCTACTTTGGGCCAATAAGAGAGGAGTCCGTAATCCGTGCAGAAGTACTCTTCGCATATTTCCTTGGAGAGCATCATCTTGCCTTTCAATTGGGAGATCATTGTACCAAACTATTCAAGTTGATGTTTTCTGATTCTTCTATTGCTAAAGACTTTAAGTGCAGTCGTACTAAAGCAACAACTGTGTTGAAAGTTATTGCCCAGGATTGTTGGGAAAACATTTCCGCAGCAGTTAGAGAGATTAAATACTTCAGCCTCCAAACTGATGAGACAACTGATATTACCGTTACACAACAAGCTGCTATTATGCTTCGATTCTTCGATAACACCCAAGGACAGATGAGAGGTGTCTTCTTTGCCCTAGAGAGTATAGAGAGGGCAACTGCAGAGCTGCTATTTAACGCAATCGATAAGCATTTTCAAGAATCCACTACCCTCCTTTATGATAATCTTGTCGGATTAGGTACAGATGGTGACAATGTAATGTTGGGAGCACGAAATTCAGTGATGTCACGGTTATGATGTAAGCAGCCAGCTTTAGTTGCTCTTCATTGTCATTGTCACATAGCAGCACTACTAGCAAATGAAGCCTGCAAAGTCTTGCCTGATGAATTGGCATATCTGACAACTGATGTATGGTATTATTTCCAGAAGAGCCCAAGGAGGCTGCGACAGTTTGAAGAATTTCAGAGTTTTGTGGAATGCAAGCCACACAAGTTGTTAAAAGCATGCCAAACACGATAGCTCAGCCTTGAAGCTTGTGTAAATCATCTTATCGAGCAATATGAAGCCTTTTATTCTCATACTTTTGAAGTTGAGGATAAGCAGGCAGTAGTGAGAAGAGTAACAATTGTACTTGAAAAGCCTCTGACCAAAGCTTACTTGCTCTTTCTATATTCTGCATTACCAATTGTTAATAATTTCAACAGGTACATGCAGCAGCAATCTCCAATTCTTCATGTTCTCTACCAAGAGCTCGATGGCTTAATACGAAAATTTCTGTTGTGGTTCATGAATTCTGAGTACGTGTGTGCTGCTGAACATGTTTAACAAGTGTGTATTGAGAGTATCTCCCTTTACACGAAGTTTTCGTAGGTCACAACACACTATCATACCTTGAAGAAGAGGATGGATTATCATATGAAGATGTGAGAAAATTTAGGGAGGCTATCCAAGCTTGGTGGATTGCTGCAGCCAAGGGAGCTGTCAACAATTACTTATGAGTCACAAGTTAGTCTCCAATCTCATTTGGCTTCAACCAGGCTTACAACAATACAGTATGGCTGGTCAGATGCTTGCTGCAGCAGAGTATGTTCCTCATGTAGTTCAAGTAGTTCAAGTTGGTCACAAACCCAGCCTTCAACAGGAATTTATGGATTTCTGCACGTCGCCATTACCTCCTAAAGTCACGGCCATCACAGAGGTGGATAAGTATTGGCATGCAATCAGCCAAATCAAAGACTTCTTGGAAACTGAGTATCTCTACTCCACATTGGCAAAACTCGCAAAAGGCATTCTAGTTATACCCCATGGCAATGCTGATACCGAACGTTTATTCAGCCACATTGGTCTCAACAAAATGAAGCACAGAAACAGACCAGGAATTTCTAACTTTTAACAGTGCAATTCAATGTTCCTCAAAAATGCTATGAATTTAAACCGAACACTGAACTATTAAAGACATGTGGATTTTGTTTGGATTTTTTTTTGCCTAAAAATTTTGATAACACAGGCGGGTAATTTGGATATTACACAACAAATTATGGCAACACTGACAAGCATACGTGAGTTGATGAAGGCTAGAGCACCTAGTCCAAATGATGAGAGAGTAAAATTTAAGTTGATTATTGAGAAGTTCATCGTAATTTTATTTTGTCAACTGAGAATTTATTGAGAGAATATGTATTATGTCATTTTCTGCTTTAGCTGAGATAGCCGCACTCCATTATGGGAGCGCTTTCAAGCTGGAGTGACATCCAGTAGCCTCTAAATATATACACACATACAAAATCTGTCTATAAACTCGACACCATGGCAGACTAAGCATGCAGGGATACCAACTGCCTGCTGAAGTCCTTCCATTCACTGCGCAGTTTACTACTTATTATATGCCACCAAGAACCCCCCCCCCCCCTCCCCATCCATTTTTTGGGTCAACAGCATTTCACAGACATTGACACTTCTGGTGTTCTCTTTTACTGAACCAAACACAATATTTAAGCATTGTCCCCATTGACTCAGTCTTTTGCATTGTGTTGGTGGTTACCTCAGTCAACTTGATGGCTTTACTTTCATGTGAAGATCAAACAGCAATGCCACTAGTATCATAGAAAGACCTACCTTCTTACCAAGCATACATTCCTCTTTCTCTCATATTTTCTTCGTTAAATGACAAAATTCAATAAAAAATTGACAGAATACACAACATGTCAATTATGCACCAACTAACAGTTTTTTTGCCTGCATATACTAGAAACATTTAAAAAACTGAAGCTATCCTTGCAGCTGGAGACAATCTTTGCCTTCTTAGTTTTGCCAATTAGCAAAGGAGAACTTGGTAATTGGCTCTGATATTTGGGAACACATCTTTGAGTTTGAAAAGGAGCATGACCCACTGCCATTTGATAGTGAAGTGTGTGGTTTGTGTATAACTGGTCTTACAAATGCTTAAAAAGTTTCCTTTGGTGACTATACTGAAGGATTTGGGAATTGTAAATCCTGAAAGAGGCTCTTCTTATGCTTTTACTGAAGTCATTAGCCTTGCAAAGAGGTATCCACAATTTGATTTGGCAGATTCTGATGTTTTGAGAGAGGAGTTCATGGATTTTAACATTGGATCACCTTCTGTGACTACTTACAAATCAGCTACCGGTGAGAAACAACTCACTCCCTCCCTCCATACTTTAACCCTTTCCATATATCGATATACTCTGACTCACACCTGAAAACCTATTTAAAGGGTCCAGGTGTATGAGGGTCAGGGGCTGTTGAGCCAGGCTGATATGATCTCCCCAACAGTTGACAACCTCGACATCAAACTGAAGCATTAATTACATGTAGAATAATTAGTCTGTTAATGGTAGTTATAGATAGAATATGGTGTTAGGTCATAACCATTCTATGACTAACATTAACAGCCTCATAATTATTCTTGTGTAATTAATGGTTCAGTTGGATGTCGAGATTCTCAACTGTTGGAGAGCTCCCCAGCATGCTTGTCTGGTTGCCTTGCTCTAGCGAGGCATCTATGACATAGAGCTTATATGGATCGTACGAAAGGTGGACACAGATAAGATTCATATTTGCGTGATTATGAAGAAAATAAATGTATGTACTCTATCCACTAAGAATCCGCTGAGAGTTTACCTTCGTTGTTGTTGCTAAAACTACTAATGACAGTCTAAGTGTTAAAAATGTCACATTTAATGAAAGTTTTGGGACACATGCAGTGTCCAACGCTATACAAAACTGCCTGGTAACTGTTTCTGATGCCACAGTCACAACCGTTATAGTGTCCTGCATATGTCCCTGGCTGTATAAAGGCCTCTTCTACTAGAACCAACCCTGTCCCTAACCGTCTCCAGATCTATCAGAAGTCACACAAGTTACATTATAATACTTCCATTTTCTCTTTTTTTCCATCGTCTTCCAGAGGATTTTCAAGTATTCTGAGCTGATATTTACTGGCCACATGATCGCAGCAATTCTGATCACATCCATCATCTCTCTCCACTTCCTCAACATAGTCCCACACAAGAAAGTCCAGAAGATTCCTCTACACATCGGGCCCAACTTATTGTGGTGGGTGAAGTTGCCTGTGAAGAGGTTGTGCATGTTTAATGTGATGTCAGAAGGAGATATTATGTGTCCCCATCAAGTGATTCTTGCCTCAAGTCTAATTTGTGGTTGGCACTTATTCCTCCTCCCTATTGTGTTTATCAGCATAGCTTGTTTTGGCCACTGCTATATCGTGTGGTGCGATATTTGGCTAAACATTTGCTCTTCCTAAGGGCTGGAATCTTCACATGCTTTTTATTATGTTGCTTCTCTGTGAATTGGGACTGGCCAATAAATCTGTTGTTATCTCCTATGGCTATATGGCTTAGGTTGTGGTGGACTCACCTCTACAGAGTATGTACATTGCTGGCCTTCTCTCAGCAGGATGAGTGTGGATGCTTTTATTTATTCAACTTTTACACTCTTCTTGGACAAATTTCAGCATTTTGTTATTGTTGTTGCTGTTATAAAAAGAAGATGAAGTATGTGCTTCATTATTCTTCATCTATTGAGTTATAAGTCTAAAGATGTGATGAACCCGGCTGACTCTTTCTTTGGCAGTTTTCCATAGCCACACCCAGCTGGACATAGCCACACCCATCTGGTCATAGCCACACCCAGCTTGTCATATTGTTTTCCAGTGTTGTCATCATCAATGCAACTCTAACGATTCATGTTCTTGTGGTGATGACATAAGTGAAGCAGTCCAGTGCACAGACACTGCAGACTTGCTCTGGCCAGCCTTGCTACTCCATCTACTATGATCAAAAGGAAAGCATGTCCATTGCTTGGACATGTTTGTTCACATGCTACCATTTACGATGTCTAATACTGGGAGTGTATTTTACCCAATCCAACGGTACTCGGTGCAAAATGCGTCCATGTTTAATGCTGCTGTGTGCAATATTTCTGCTGACTTGCATCGTGAGGGACGTTTCTATGGCAGATGCAAGCAAGATTATGGCCTGGCTGTCTACTCCTACAACTACATCAACTGCATACCTTGTAAAGAATATGGATACAGAAACTGGCTAAAATTCATTGCAGTTGTTTTTATTCCACTCACTCTCTTTTATATTCTCGTAGTGAGTTTGAAGCTTACAGTCACCTCTAGCCATCTCAATGGACTAATGTTTGTCATACAGTGTGTTATGTCTCCTCTACAGACACGAGTCATGGCTGGAATTATTTATATAAACATAAAAAACAGATTTATTACCAGCAGTGAAGCTTTGGTCTTGAAAATGGGATTAATTTTCTTTGACATATTTAACTTGAACTTCTTTCGTGCTGTCTTTTCTGATGTTTGCCTGCATCCTCACTTCACTATACTCCATGTGTTGTTGCTGGACCTGCTCGTGGCACTAACCCATTTGCTCTCATACAGAGTACGTAGATCGCTGGCCTTCTCTCAACAGGAGGAGTGTGGATGCTTTTCTCGATCAATTTGTAGTATCTCCTTGGACAAATTCAGCACTCTTATTGTTGTTGTTGTTGTTGTTCTTTTCAAAACCAGATGAATTATATGCTTCATTAGGTGTAGAATTCTAGGTAATTAGATAATGTGAGTGCAGAGTTCAACTGATTGATGTAACTTCTGAGACATAGTCTTGTACAACCACCATCACTAGCAGTCAACTGGCAAAAATCACATGTATTCTTCATTCTCCTCCTCCTCCACTATTTCCTCCCCTTCCTCCTCTAGGTTGGTCTAGTGGCCAGAGTGGTGGTGGCATTGAAAGGTCTCTTCTAGAGACATCCACAAGTCCTTCAAACTAGCAAAGTCTGATATGGCAAGTTGACATGGAATAAAGTTTCTGGAAGTTGTCAGTGGATGTTAAGCTGGTCATAACCTGACAGTAGACAACTAAATGTATCTTGTGTACGTACATGATCCTTCACAATTTTGAAGATTAGAATTGCTGATGGTGGTCGTAGTTACACAGTGACACACCACAAGAATAAATTTACAAAAAAATGGTGCCCATGCTAGAATACTTTTTACTATTTAAACTCATGTACACCAATATTATACTCCTTTTTAGAATCTGTATAATGATTATTATCCATGATTTTATATGGTCACTGTGTACATGCTCGTCCAACATACGTCCAGTTTTTTAATGGGTTAATCCAATATGGTGTTGTTTAGAAATGAAGACTTTCTGTTCTGGTAACTCACCACTTAATTCCTATGTGTTGCTAGTTGGCAGAAGACTCTAATAACAAACACACTCTACGTGAATCGGGTATCGAACGATCGATAGAATTTCTGGCAGTAGATTCTGGTCTGACTGAGCTTCTCTGCACAATAAGAACTGCTGCATGATTTAGTAGCCCATTACAACCACAAACCAAACCCTCGCAAGCCCTCCAAAACAATGTCACCATAGGCCCTCACAAAAAAACTAGAAAATTGCTGCACGGGCAAGCAGGATCTTGTCGATTATTTACATTTATTTTTGACTATCTAGTGAATCCAATATGTTTCCTAAATAAAACTTTCTTGTACTTTTTGTAGTCCAGCTGCCCACCTGCAAGAACATTGTACAGTTCCAGATGTGCGTATATATGTATGCATGTGTATCATAAGTTATCTACCTGGTTTTGTTGTATATAGATCTGTGTTGTTAACTATTGTCACAAGAGTAAGGTTCTGAGGAAATGAACTGGTCACTTCATGGTATGAAAATGTAGCTGCTTGATAGTGTATGTGCATAACTGTGTTTATTAAAGTGGGTATCTTTACCGACTTTGTGTGAGCTAAATTTAGTTGTTGCGATGAAGGTTTCGATACAAATGGACAGCTGTGCAGAAGTTATGCATGATGTGTGCATGTGTGTGTGTGGGGGGGGGGGGTGAGGAGACAGATAGAAATATTGATATATAAACAAGAGGAAAAGATTTATTTTTTTTTAAACACTAAACCAAAACGCCTACAGTCCAGAAATGGAACAAGAATTGAGCAACGAACACAACATCATTTACAGGCTTTGTAATGGAGACCAATAATATTAAAAATACATTATATTTGTATATAGTTCATAATCAGCATTATTGCCATTACCCAGCACTACCACCCACCCACTCATACTACACACATCCTGAGAAGCAGCATAAAAATTGGCAGTCAAAAATGATTACATTGAAGAAGCACTTACACTGGTGGTGGGGCCATGGTAAAATTAGGATAGCTTAAAAGTAAGTATTAACCTTTGATGGTGGGGCCATTATTATTATATCATTCTTCTTCTTACTATTATTAATTATCATTATTATCATTGTTGTTATTATTGTTGTTATTATTATTATTGCTATTATCATTTTTGTTGTTATTATTGTTGTTATTATTATTATTGCTATTATCATTGTTGTAGTTCTTATTATTGTTATTATTATTGTTGTTATTCCTATTATTATTATTGTTGTTGTTATTGTTGTTATTATTATTGTTGTTGTTATTTTTAATTTTTATTGTTGTTGTTGTCCTTGTTGTTGTTGTTGGTATTATTATTATTATTATTTATTGGTGAGTTACCGAAGAAGAAAAAAAATAAGCCATGGAGTGCTCCCAAGAAGCCTAGGTTGCGTCCTCCCCCTCCCTCCATTTTCTGTTTTTAAGACTTCATTTGGTTTGTAGAGTGAGTATATATAGAGAAGCTGGAATGGGTGGCTGGTTGACGATGATACAATAAGTGATGGCCAGTGTTTCTGCTGGTCCTGGTTGTCCATATCTTATAAGAGCCAGCCTTGCTTACCCAATCATTAGCTTGGTTCTGGCTGTCCATATCTTATGAGAGCCTTGAGTTGCCAGCTTTGCTGACCCCATCATTAGCCTGGCCTGGTTGTACATATCTTATGAGAGCCTTGAGTTGCCAGCTTTGTTTACCCCATCATTAGCCTGGTCCTGGTTGTCCATATCTTATGAGAGACTTGAGTTGCCAGCTTTGCTCACCCCATCATTGGCTAGTTATTGTCTTGTATTTCTCCCCCTCCTCTCTCTCTCCCTCCGCTTGTTGCCTACTCCTCCTATTTCTCCTCCTGCTCCTGCCCTACCTCTACCTCCTCCTCATCTCCTCCTCTTCCTCCCACATGTACTCCTTCTCTCCTCTATTTCTCCAGGCTGGCCTACTGGCATAATGGTGGTCGCTACCTTACAGCTGGTTTTAGGGTCAAAGATAGCTCTCTCTGAGTGCTTTAAAACATTGTGGGGTTGGGTTGGTAAGGGGTCTATGGCAAGCAAAAGACAAGTGATTGGGAAGGCATGGAATTTGTAAGATGTCTGTCTACCTGCAAACTAAAATGTTCAATCAACTTTAAACTTCTTGTGAGTGTTGCTTATGCACATACATACTGATAGCCATCAATCTCCCTCTCTATTTGATATATTATATATAGATATAATATAATTAGGCTACAATGAGTGTGTACATATATGAGAGAAGAGAGTTCCACCACTGTCTCATACCACCTGTTTGGAGACAAAAAGACTGACCATGTATGTGTGTGTGCATGTGTGTGTGATAGAGATGTAGAGAATGTGTGGGCATCACTGGTGCACCAAGACACACTATGTATTGTTACATACAACATTCCAAGGCAACCCTATATGCTTGAGGAGACTTCAACACCTGCTCCCTGTGCCCATAAATCATGATGACCTCATCTCTACACTAGCAAGACTCAAGCAACATTGAGCAGTGAAGCAGATGACATGAATCAAGGGCTGCATACTTCATCTATGAGCTTCTTGTATGTATGTGTGTGTGTGCGTGTGTGCATGCATGTGTGTGTGTATGTGTGTGTTATATGTGTGACATGAATCCACTAGATCTGATACTGGTTGCAACTAATGGCTGTCTAGATCAAATTCAACTACTGACACTTTATAGTGTAGAGCTCGAGCACCTTACCTAGCTGGACCTGAGGGAAAGACTTGCACACTATGGCTGACTCAAGCTATCTTAGTGTTTGTTAAGCCTTTCTTGTGGCACAACTTACTTAGAGAAAAGGTTTGCCAATTTGTTCCAGTACACAGTCAGCACAGAACTGAAGCTATGAGTTACAAACCAGTTAAGGCCCAGCTACAAGCAGAGGAGAAGTCCTGACCCATGACATGTTACTGGAGCAGTCATAGCTGCTTGTGTGTGTCTCTTGCTACTGGAGCCGTCATAACTGTGTGTGAGTGCTTCTTGTTACTGGAGCAGTCATAACTGCTTGTGTGTGCCTCTTGTTACTGGAGTAGTCATAACTGTGTGTGTACCTCTTGTTACTGGAGCAGTCATAACTGCCTGTGTGTGCATCTTGTTACTGGAACAGCCATAACTGCTTGTGTGTGCCTCTTGTTACTGGAGTAGTCATAACTGCTTGTGTGTGCCTCTTGTTACTGGAGTAGTCATAACTACTTGTGTGTGCCTCTTGTTACTGGAGCAGTCATAACTGCTTCTTGTTACTGGAGCAGTCATAACTGTTTGTGTGTGCTTCTTGTTACTGGAGTAGTCATAACTGCTTGTGTGTGCCTCTTTTTACTGGTGCAGACATAACTGCTTGTATGTGCCTCTTGGTGGTACTGGAGCAGTCATAACTGCTTGTGTGTGCTTCTTGTTACTGGAGTAGTCATAACTGCTTGTGTGTGCCTCTTGTCACTGGAGCAGTCATAACTGCTTGTGTGTGCCTCTTGTTACTGGAGTAGTCATAACTGCTTGTGTGTGCCTCTTGTTACTGGAGCAGTCATAACTGCTTGTTGTGCCTCTTGTTACTGGAGCAGTCATAACTGCTTGTGTGTGCCTCTTGGTGGTACTGGAGCAGTCATAACTGCTTGTGTGTGCTTCTTGTTACTGGAGTAGTCATAACTGCTTGTGTGTGCCTCTTGTCACTGGAGCAGTCATAACTGCTTGTGTGTGCCTCTTGTTACTGGAGCAGTCATAACTGCTTGCGTGTGCCTCTTGGTGGTACTGGAGCAGTCATAACTGCTTGTGTGTGCTTCTTGTTACTGGAGTAGTCATAACTGCTTGTGTGTGCCTCTTGTCACTGGAGCAGTCATGACTACTCCAGTAACAAGAGGCACACACAAGCAGTTATGACTGCTCCAGTGACAAGAGGCACACACAAGCAGTTATGACTACTCCAGTAACAAGAAGCACACAAAAGCAGTTATGACTGCTCCAGCACCACCAAGAGGCACACACAAGCAGTTATGACTGCTCCAGTAACAAGAGGCACACACAAGCAGTTATGACTGCTCCAGTAACAAGAGGCACAACAAGCAGTTATGACTGCTCCAGTAACAAGAGGCACACACAAGCAGTTATGACTACTCCAGTAACAAGAGGCACACACAAGCAGTTATGACTGCTCCAGTGACAAGAGGCACACACAAGCAATTATGACTACTCCAGTAACAAGAAGCACACACAAGCAGTTATGACTGCTCCAGTACCACCAAGAGGCACATACAAGCAGTTATGTCTGCACCAGTAAAAAGAGGCACACACAAGCAGTTATGACTACTCCAGTAACAAGAAGCACACACAAACAGTTATGACTGCTCCAGTAACAAGAAGCAGTTATGACTGCTCCAGTAACAAGAGGCACACACAAGCAGTTATGACTACTCCAGTAACAAGAGGCACACACAAGCAGTTATGGCTGCTCCAGTAACAAGAGGCACACACAAGCAGTTATGACTGCTCCAGTACCACCAAGAGGCACACGCAAGCAGTTATGACTGCTCCAGTAACAAGAGGCACACACAAGCAGTTATGACTGCTCCAGTGACAAGAGGCACACACAAGCAGTTATGACTACTCCAGTAACAAGAAGCACACACAAGCAGTTATGACTGCTCCAGTACCACCAAGAGGCACACACAAGCAGTTATGACTGCTCCAGTAACAAGAGGCACAACAAGCAGTTATGACTGCTCCAGTAACAAGAGGCACACACAAGCAGTTATGACTACTCCAGTAACAAGAAGCACACACAAACAGTTATGACTGCTCCAGTAACAAGAAGCAGTTATGACTGCTCCAGTAACAAGAGGCACAAACAAGCAGTTATGACTACTCCAGTAACAAGAGGCACACACAAGCAGTTATGGCTGCTCCAGTAACAAGAGGCACACACAAGCAATTATGACTACTCCAGTAACAAGAAGCACACACAAGCAGTTATGACTGCTCCAGTACCACCAAGAGGCACATACAAGCAGTTATGTCTGCACCAGTAAAAAGAGGCACACACAAGCAGTTATGACTACTCCAGTAACAAGAAGCACACACAAACAGTTATGACTGCTCCAGTAACAAGAAGCAGTTATGACTGCTCCAGTAACAAGAGGCACACACAAGCAGTTATGACTACTCCAGTAACAAGAGGCACACACAAGCAGTTATGGCTGCTCCAGTAACAAGAGGCACACACAAGCAGTTATGACTGCTCCAGTACCACCAAGAGGCACACGCAAGCAGTTATGACTGCTCCAGTAACAAGAGGCACACACAAGCAGTTATGACTGCTCCAGTGACAAGAGGCACACACAAGCAGTTATGACTACTCCAGTAACAAGAAGCACACACAAGCAGTTATGACTGCTCCAGTACCACCAAGAGGCACACACAAGCAGTTATGACTGCTCCAGTAACAAGAGGCACAACAAGCAGTTATGACTGCTCCAGTAACAAGAGGCACACACAAGCAGTTATGACTACTCCAGTAACAAGAAGCACACACAAACAGTTATGACTGCTCCAGTAACAAGAAGCAGTTATGACTGCTCCAGTAACAAGAGGCACACACAAGCAGTTATGACTACTCCAGTAACAAGAGGCACACACAAGCAGTTATGGCTGCTCCAGTAACAAGAGGCACACACAAGCAATTATGACTACTCCAGTAACAAGAAGCACACACAAGCAGTTATGACTGCTCCAGTACCACCAAGAGGCACATACAAGCAGTTATGTCTGCACCAGTAAAAAGAGGCACACACAAGCAGTTATGACTACTCCAGTAACAAGAAGCACACACAAACAGTTATGACTGCTCCAGTAACAAGAAGCAGTTATGACTGCTCCAGTAACAAGAGGCACACACAAGCAGTTATGACTACTCCAGTAACAAGAGGCACACACAAGCAGTTATGGCTGCTCCAGTAACAAGAGGCACACACAAGCAGTTATGACTGCTCCAGTACCACCAAGAGGCACACGCAAGCAGTTATGACTGCTCCAGTAACAAGAGGCACACACAAGCAGTTATAACTGCTTGTGTGTGCCTCTTGTTACTGGAGCAGCCATAACTGCTTGTGTGTGCCTCTTGTTACTGGAGTAGTCATAACTGCTTGTGTGTGCCTCTTGTTACTGGAGCAGTCATAACTGCTTCTTGTTACTGGAGCAGTCATAACTGTTTGTGTGTGCTTCTTGTTACTGGAGTAGTCATAACTGCTTGTGTGTGCCTCTTTTTACTGGTGCAGACATAACTGCTTGTATGTGCCTCTTGGTGGTACTGGAGCAGTCATAACTGCTTGTGTGTGCCTCTTGTTACTGGAGCAGCCATAACTGCTTGTGTGTGCCTCTTGTTACTGGAGTAGTCATAACTGCTTGTGTGTGCCTCTTGTTACTGGAGCAGTCATAACTGCTTCTTGTTACTGGAGCAGTCATAACTGTTTGTGTGTGCTTCTTGTTACTGGAGTAGTCATAACTGCTTGTGTGTGCCTCTTTTTACTGGTGCAGACATAACTGCTTGTATGTGCCTCTTGGTGGTACTGGAGCAGTCATAACTGCTTGTGTGTGCTTCTTGTTACTGGAGTAGTCATAATTGCTTGTGTGTGCCTCTTGTTACTGGAGCAGTCATAACTGCTTGTGTGTGCTTCTTGTCATAGATCCTCTGCTCTTATTCTACTGGTTCAAATTCAACACAGCAGACACTCCAGTTTTGCTGCCTCTATTGAGGATGATGAGCACTATTTTTGATGGAGGGCCACTAGATCTGGAGGCTCTGAATTTTGTGCACAGCAATAAAATAGCACAAGATATATATATGTAATAATAGAAAAGTATTGGGATGGCTAGTCCTACTATAGTTTCATGCTAATGCAATCATCAGGATTGTCCCTGATGATTGCATTAGCATGAAACTATAGTAGGAGACTAGCCATCCCAATACTTTTCTATTAATAGCTCTGCTTTAACACAGCATTGAGCATAGCCTTCACCAGCAAAATACCTTCTAAGTATATATATAATTTTTTATTATATATATACATTAGCTTCCTATAAAATGTACCCCAAACCACCAAATTCATTTTCCACCCGCACGCTTAACGAGAACTTACATTTTAGCAACTAATTGAAAACACTAGTTGTGTAGAGTAGGGCTTCCTCTAGCCACGGGTGCTAATTTGAACTTTAGCACTTTGCAATCTGGAGATATTTATGTGGCAAAATTAGGCTTACAGGTTTTGAAGTTCCCGCTCCAGTAACTTGGCTATTGTTATATTTATGAAAAATATTTTAGTATTAAAAGAGAGCATACAGAGAAACCTATCTTTTAGCTATATAACAAGTCTATACCATGAAATTTACAGAATCTATGGAGCTATAAAGTGGTAAACACAAGTGTTTTAAAAAAAATGCAACTGTTTCCCCTTTAAAAAATCAATACCATAAAATAGTAGGCACTAAAAAAAACTTTTGGTTATCAATTTATAGGTTCTACACACTTCATGGTATGGAGTTGATATGTGGTTAAAATATATGTGTGCTCTCTTTTAATATTTTCCATAGGTATAAGTTACTGGTGCTAAAATGAGGGTACCTCAAAACCCGAGGCTACAATCTTTGAGTACGTGCCCGGTTGGAAAATGAATATCCTTAAAATAAAATTTATTGAGGGTACCTCAAAACCCGAAAATTTATTGAGGGTACCTCAAAACCCGACTCAAAACCCGAAAATTTATTGAGGGTACCTCAAAACCCGAGGCTACAATCTTTGAGTACGTGCCCGGTTGGAAAATGAATATCCTTAAAATAAAATTTATTGCTGCTCACTTCACCACATATTTAAGTTTTAGCACCTAATGAAACAAGTCGTTGTATAAAGTAGGGCTTCCTCTAGCCACTGGTACTAATTTCATCTCTCTAGCACTTGGGCAATCTAGAGTTAGACAGAGTGTGGGTAAGCTTATAAAGTGGTAACCACAAATTTTTTTAGCACATACTAGTTTATTATCCGACCCCCTTTAACCAGCCCAAACCACATTGTGATTGCTAATCATTGTGTGTGTGTGTGTGTGTGTGTTTTTGAAAGTAGAGTATTCTTCAAAATTTCAGCATGCTTACTCTCGCCACACCCTTGCCCCACTCACCCAACTTACAACTGCTGGAGCCACCCTTGTTATTTCCTAGAATGGTTAACATGGATTCAAATACTTTCAGGTTCCCTATATGGGATGAGGACTAAATGAAGGTGAATACCATTCGAAGGCATACACCATTTATCCCAAACCCAGGCTAGCCTCGACTAGGCATGTGTGAAATGGCTCCTCCCAGGACCTATTTAGCTGACACAACCACAAAACATAATGAGAGAAAATGGAGGCCAGGCTCCAAACCCAGCTAGTCCTCAGTCATGGACTAGTATTTCATTAGTTTCCAGTTGCTCCACGTCATCGTCAGGTCCGTGAAAGGGTTGCTAGCATCCTGACCTTAAGTGAGCTCAGCAATCTGTGGTGTGGCTTCTGATGCCACCTCTCCAAGCATTAGGCAATTAATTGCACCATCTTTGCCTCCATCCTCCAAATATTCTGCAACTCCAGCTTCAAATTTAACCTCATCTGCACATACACAAGATGAGTGCATGTTGCAAAGACAATTCAAAGGCAAACTGTTTTTTATAATGGAGCAGAGACTATTGGAGGACAAAGACTATTGTAGGGAGAATGCTATATAATAATGAAGAGAGGGAGAGAGCTCTACCACTATATATCTCACCACCTGTTTGGAGACAAAATGGCTATCCCTTGTGGCTACTAGCCCACATACACATACCAGTGTGTTTCCTAGGCTACACCTGAATCAGGTCTGGTGGAGGGCATGGGACATGTAGTGTAGTATGCAGTGGGCCTAGGAGTTTTCCTTATCTTTGGGTGCAGTACATATGTATGGCTGCATGCAACCACTCTCCTCTCTCTACAGCATCAAAGGAAGTCGACACTTAAGTCCTCACTGTTTGTGTGGCTGCAATGTCAGACAATAATGACCACATCATGGCCTATAATATAATCACACATCTTATGTGTAACTGCCTTACTACCAACATGTGACACAATCCCCGTCTTGTCTCTGCACATGTGCAATAGCAGATGACACACCCTCTTTCATGGATGCCTCATTACATCACTTCTCATGAATATAATTAAAGTCACACCTGATTTGCACTGTTTCCTGTAGCTCTTGTTTTGCTGAAGTTCTGTTGTTGTTTTTTCAACTCTGAAGTGTTTCTCAACTACTAGCTCTCTATAAAAAGCATGAGCATTGCTAAATATATGGAGGAGGCAGAGAAGTCTTTGAAGGAGAAGGAGATCACATGTTCCATCTTGCAGGAGCACTACACTCAGCCCAAGGACCTCCCTTGCCTTCATTGCTACTGCAAGCACTGCATCCTAAAACTAGCCCTCAGGAGAGGCAAAAACCAGCCTTTTTCTTGCCCCGACTGTTGCAAGGAAGCCACTCTGCCTGAGGACAAAGAAGACAACCTCCAAACTGCTTTCTTTATCTACCGTTTCAAGGAACTGTGTGACAAGCAGAAGAGAGCTCTTAGCAACGAGGAGGTCAAGTGTGAGGTGTGCACTACCTCTGAACTCAAAGCTGAAGCTTTTTGCCGACAATGTGACAAGTTTATGTGTGAGAAATGCGTGGAGGCACATGAAAGGATGAAAGTTGTCTTTGATGGCCATGAAGTTCTCTTTTTGGACAAAGTTAAGAAGGTGAGAGCTAAAGATGTCCCTCCCAATGGATTATTTTGTTGTGACTGCGCACTAAGGGACCACCACTTTGACTTTACCAACTTAGCAGCTGAGAACAAGAGAAAAGAGCTGATGGAGAGCTTGAAGCCTCTGAGAAAAGTGGCGGCCAATCTCTCTTGTGCTGTTGAAAAGATACAGACCACGGAGTATGAGCTAGCAGTCCAGGGAGAGGCTGTAGCCAACACGATCAGGATGTCCTTCGAGGAGCTGCACACTATCATTGAAAGGCACATGCAGAAGATGTTAGAGGAGGCCAAAAAGAGAGTGTGTGAAAAATTGGAGAATCTTGAAGGACAGAAGAAGGACATATTCATTTCCCTCAAAGAGGTGCAGAGGATCGTGGACTACACCGAGCAGTGTGTGAAGCACTGTTCCAATGATAAGGTTATGTGCGCACATGCTGAGATTGAGAGTGTGATCCAGCAAAAAATAATTGAAGACAGCACCAAGCCAGGACAGAAGCTTACACCAATGGAGAAAGTTGATGTAGCGGTGGAGGTGAGCTGTGCTGAGGCCCTGGAGCAGCTCCTCCAGACCCAGGCTAAGATAACTAGACTACCTGTTAGTTTTGTTATCAACACTGTGTCCAGCAAGACTGATGATCGGAAGTTATCAGAAGCGGTCTTGTGCACCACTCCACTCTATGGCAACAATCCAGCAACATGTGCTGTTCAAATAGACTGCCATATGAAGTGTCTGCATAGTGGAGCTCTCATCAAATCCAGCACCGAAGAAGTTGGAGCCAACCAACATCGCATCCAATTCAAACCCACACACCGTGGACGACATGAACTTACGATCTCAGTTGATGGGCATCAAGTAGAAGGCAGTCCGTTCCCTGTCTTTGTCCTCTTGCTTTCTCAACTTGGCCGGTGTGTCAAAGTGTGGGATGGTGTAACAATGCCTGTTGGTATCACTGTCAACTCCGAGGATGAGATTATAGTCGCTGAACGGTACGGAGATGTCGTGGTATTGGATAAAGAGGGGAAAAGATTGCGAAGTATCAATCACTCGGAACATAAATTTGAAGATTTAGAAGGTATTGCTGTAGACAGTGAAGACAACATCTATTTCACTGATCTACGTACTAATCGAATCTTTAAATCGAACAAAAACTGCAGCGAGGTTCTAGTGCACATAGTTAAGCAAGTGTATACCGATGTTGCAGTAGTTGGTGATGAAGTGATGGTTACTGAAGTTGGCAATGGAGGTAGGATTATGGTATACGACAAAGATCTGAAATATGTGAGACAGATTGTTGGTGAAGACAAAAACACATTGTGTTATCTATCTCCTGACAGTCGTCAAAACGTGTACGTCAGTGTTCTGGCAAAGTCTAGCATTCAAGTCTTCAGTAATGATGGTGAATTCCTATGCTCGTTTGGCTGTGATGAGGATGGTGTGAAGAGGTTGAAGTCCCCACGTGGTGTGTGTGTAGCTGGTCAGTATGTGTATGTGGCAGATTTTGGTGTACGTAAGATAGTAGTGTTCACCACTGAGGGAGACTATGTCACCTCATTTGGTGATGGATACTATACTCATGTGTGTGTAGATCAAGGTGGGTTTGTGTATGCTACTGACTTTGGCTCTAATAAGATTGATATATTTTAGTTTTCTGTTGGCAATTAGTTCATGAATAATGCATTCAATGAAGCTTTTATTATCCTCCACTCACAACAGATAATGGAACTTGTAAGAGTTGAAGACTTCCTTTGTCCCGAAGGAAACTACTAATGATAATTCTAATTATGGGTGTGGCCTAACAGCTTGCAATCCCTGGCCCTCAGGATGTGGTGGAGGGAGGTCTCCTGCCCTCATCTTTACCAGGTGAAGGCGGTCTATGAGATATGCTCCAGTAAGACATTCCCACTGGCCAACTGAATTAGGCTTACCCACACTGCACTTAAAAACCGATGTGCATTGGGTCAGAGTAAAATGCTGATGCGCATTGTTGCATCCACACTAGCACCAAAATAAACCGTACGAAACAAAAATAATCCGCTTACCAAAATCAGTCAAAATAATACTGTAGCTATAGTTGAGATGGAGTTTGTTTGTGTGTCCTTTTCTTGCTGATCAGCTACTGCACAGGAAACATTTTCTGCAGAGAAGAAAGAGGAGAGAGCTGAGTGAGGGTAACAACGAAGGTTGTGACTGCACGAACTTCAGAAATCCAGATGTAGCGCATATAAACATAGCAACAATTCTCTAGCTATGTAGTTGGTCTAGCTAGCTACTCTAGCTAGCTAGTTTAGCCGCAGGCCACAGATAGTATACACAACTAGCCCATAGTTGCCAACTCTCACTGATTCACAGTGAGACTCAGGGATTTTCCCTTTCTCACAGCAACATTGGCAATCTGAATACATAAAGTGCACAAGATTGCATTTATTGGCAGAATGTTGTTGCAGTTGGTTTAGCAACTATTGGGAAAGAACCCAAACACGGTCGTAGCAGGCTGTAATTGTCATTTGTCTTATCTTGCAGCTTCTAAAGGAGCTGATGCTTTTAGTGATTTGATATTGAAGATCATGAGATAGACTATTTCAACAAAAGTACTAAATGCAAAGGAATACTGCTGGAATTTCTGGAATCCATTGATCTGGAATGGGCTGAAATAATACGCTATGTTAGCACATGTTGGCTGTCATTGGAGAAATGTTGTGATAAAGAAATTAAAAAGTATCCAGCATTGAAGTCGATGTTTTTGAGCATGAATGAGTGTGATTTTCTTTTTTTGCGTCCACAAGCCAGTTTCCATGAACCTCTAACAGAAATTTATGTGTCCTTCTACACATCATCACTAATATTTACCCATTATTACATAACATTACAGTGATCCGACCCTCTGGCCCACAAGATCTACTCGGCAACAATGTATTTGACTAAGAAATTAGCCTTAAACCTGATATCTTGCAGAGAGAGAGGATGTAACTGCACTTTCTGAAATGTTTATTGGCCTTATTACAAAACCTAAGCTCTATAAACTCTTAAATGAGGGAGACATGTCCCAGAATCAGTGGTAATTATGCATGCAAGCAGCTATAGCATTTTACAAAGCTTCCATTAAATACATCCTGAAGCATGAACTTAAACGGTACATTGTGGGAGCATGCAGTTTGGATTGACTATTTTGAACGACAGAATGCAAAATGGTCAGATGTTGAACATTTTTGCATATCATTTAATGTCATTTTGAAATTTGATGAACATACTTTTGAATGTTTACATGAGGAATTTCTAGACTACAAGGCACCTGGACCAGATGGGCTTCATGCAAGTGTGCTTGAGGACGCTTTACTTGTAGAAAAATCAACCAGTGATTACATTTTATACAGGATGTCATCTTGGTATCATTTGAGACAGCCAGTTGCTTCAAATACACGTTTTAAGAACTTACTTGAAGTGGCTTGCATTGCTCTCAAAATGCCAAACTCGAATGCTGGCATTGAAAAGGTTTTCCCCCTAGTAAACAAGAATAAAAGAGAGGGATCCAGACAGAAATTGTTTGGACATTGAAAAATCACTTTCCTTGATTTTGGCAGTGAAACTTGAAAGACCAGAAGCTGTAACAAAGTGCTACGAATTGTTTAGGATATAAACGTATTGAAAGAAGCCAAGAAAGCCACAACTAAATACAATAGAGAGCATTCAAGAAAGGGATTTGACTATGATACTGTAATGTATTTCATATCACATTTTTTTAATATTCTTCATTTTCGATATTCAAAGCATTTACAATCTTACTATATATGCACCATGCATTATACTAGTAACCAACCAAATTTTTTTGTTTTTTGCAAATGTGTATATAGCTGTAATGCATCCTAGCAAATTATTCAACACAACAAAATACACATCTCACTTTAAAGGTTTGAAAAAGTTGGTAACTATTAGCCCCAAAGTTCCCAGCTGCAGCATCAGGAAGACGCAAGTGAATGAAATTCTTTTCAACGTCACACTCACGTAGTATTTAATTTGTAGCTCTGATTCACATCAAACCACCTATCAAGGTGGACCAGAACAATGCACATTATTTCAATTTTAATTCCGTGTGGACGCGACCAATGTGCATTGACTTGTGCAGTATGGCAATAATTAACAACCACCACTATGGTGATTGCAGAACATCACAGACCACCGGTATGCTAATTAACAGCCTTATAGCTGCTTGCAAGAGTCCTTGATCCTCACTTCTGCTTAGACCTGGCCAAGTCTCAGGAAGACCCTTTACCATTTGTTAACTCATTGCCGTAAGCCACTTGAGCAACAGAAAAGTAATACATTTCCTAGTCCAATAATCACAGGAGTGTCAGGCTGGCTAACTTGAAGGTATTTGTGCATAACTCTTATCAGTTTTAATCACTGAGATGGAGATGAGATTTCATTTGCTGATAGCTCCAGAAACAATTCCAGCAGTAGTTGGTAAAGGATTTCTTTTGACTAAACCAGGTAATCACTCCTTGTTTGTACTCTGACTGTTTCCTTCTCCATCAACAACTCACTTTGGCTTACATTGGGATTGTGAGGGCACCAGGGTTGTCTACCCCTGTTGGCACAGGTTGGGTTCATGGGTGTGTGTACTGGGGTGGGGGTTCGTTTATGATTGGAGGGAGGACTCGAGTGTTGGGAGAGGTCTAGAGTGTAAATTGGGGGTTGTTCTATTGTATATAGAAGCATGCAGGTAATGCTGGGTTTCTATTATTGCCTTGGTTAATCTAAATTCTTAACTTGTCCTGGCTAGTTGGGGTTTTATCCCTGCCTAGGTTCTATCCTTGGCCTGACTAGTTGAGATTCTATTCTTTCCTGGCCAGTTGGGTTTTCTGAAATTTTATTTAAGATAGTACTATGATGGTCTAATAGGTCGTTCAATTATTGTACTAATGATGGCAGCACACTGCAATTCCTTTGAACTGAGAGCAGACACAACAGGTATGGACATAGTCTTTTTATACCCACAGAAAACGTTCTTGCCAGAAACCACATACACTCTTCAAAGGGTGCAGGCCTGATTGCAGCTGTAGGATCTTAGTACATAAGCTACACTAACCACAAGCACAAGCTCCACTAACACAAGCTGCAAGTAACCTCCCAAAATTTGTGTTTGTGATATGAAGTGCACAAAGTTAGTAAGTCACCTACCCTCACACTGAGGGTCACAATGGAACTCCTGCACTTTGACCTGACAACTGTTAAAAGTGTAGCCCTTAGACTCTATACACAGCCAGTTCTCTCTCCTACCATCTTCCAGTATTCCAGGCTGTTCTCTTCCTCCATCTTCTAGTATTCCAGCCTGTTCTCTTTCCTCCATCTTCTAGTATTCCAGCCAGTTCTCTTTCCTCCATCTTCTAGTATTCCAGCCTGTTCTTTCCTCCATCTTCCAGTATTCCAGGCTGTTATCTTTCCTCCATCTTCCAGTATTCCAGCCTGTTATCTTTCCTCCATCTTCTAGTATTCCAGCCAGTTCTCTTTCCTCCATCTTCCAGTATTCCAGCCTGTTCTTTCCTCCATCTTCCAGTATTCCAGCCTGTTATCTTTCCTCCATCTTCCAGTATTCCAGGCTGTTCTTTCCTCCATCTTCCAGTATTCCAGGCTGTTATCTTTCCTCCATCTTCCAGTATTCCAGCCTGTTATCTTTCCTCCATCTTCCAGTATTCCAGGCTGTTCTTTCCTCCATCTTCCAGTATTCCAGGCTGTTATCTTTCCTCCATCTTCCAGTATTCCAGCCTGTTCTCTTTCCTCCATCTTCCAGTATTCCAGCCTGTTATCTTTCCTCCATCTTCCAGTATTCCAGCCTGTTATCTTTCCTCCATCTTCCAGTATTCCAGGCTGTTCTTTCCTCCATCTTCCAGTATTCCAGCCTGTTATCTTTCCTCCATCTTCCAGTATTCCAGGCTGTTCTTTCCTCCATCTTCCAGTATTCCAGGCTGTTATCTTTCCTCCATCTTCCAGTATTCCAGCCTGTTCTTTCCTCCATCTTCCAGTATTCCAGCCTGTTCTCTTTCCTCCATCTTCCAGTATTCCAGCCTGTTATCTTTCCTCCATCTTCCAGTATTCCAGGCTGTTATCTTTCCTCCATCTTCCAGTATTCCAGCCTGTTATCTTTCCTCCATCTTCCAGTATTCCAGGTTGTTATCTTTCCTTCATCTTCTAGTATTCCAGCCTGTTATCTTTCCTCCATCTTCCAGTATTCCAGGTTGTTATCATTCCTCCATCTTCTAGTATTCCAGCCTGTTATCTTTCCTCCATCTTCCAGTATTCCAGCCTGTTATCTTTCCTCCATCTTCCAGTATTCCAGCCTGTTCTTTCCTCCATCTTCCAGTATTCCAGGCTGTTATCTTTCCTCCATCTTCCAGTATTCCAGCCTGTTCTTTCCTCCATCTTCCAGTATTCCAGCCTGTTCTCTTTCCTCCATCTTCCAGTATTCCAGCCTGTTATCTTTCCTCCATCTTCCAGTATTCCAGGCTGTTATCTTTCCTCCATCTTCCAGTATTCCAGCCTGTTATCTTTCCTCCATCTTCCAGTATTCCAGGTTGTTATCTTTCCTTCATCTTCTAGTATTCCAGCCTGTTATCTTTCCTCCATCTTCCAGTATTCCAGGTTGTTATCATTCCTCCATCTTCTAGTATTCCAGCCTGTTATCTTTCCTCCATCTTCCAGTATTCCAGCCTGTTATCTTTCCTCCATCTTCCAGTATTCCAGGTTGTTATCATTCCTCCATCTTCCAGTATTCCAGCCTGTTCTTTCCTCCATCTTCCAGTATTCCAGGCTGCTCTCTTTCCTCCATCTTCCAGTATTCTAACCAAATCTCTTTCCTCCATCTCAAGACTAAAGCCAAGTTACTGAAGCTAAAGTGGGGGTACCTAAAACTTGAGTGCCTGATTTTGCCACATAAATATCACCAGATTGCCAAGTCTGAAATTTGTACCAGTGGCTAGAGGAAACATGGTCAAGCACCCAGTTGGAAAATAAATTTCGTTAAAATTCCATAAAATTCATTTCCCAACCTTGCGCTTGATCACTTTTAGCATCTAATGAAACAAGCCATTGCATAGAGTAGTGCTTCCCCTAGCCACTGGTGCTAATTTCAATTTTAAGTGTGGCAAGTATCACAAAATTGTGACAGGCTTTCTTAATTACCACACCTTTACCATGCCCCTTAACTACTAATCAACATGTCTCCCGCCCTTCCTTGTGCGAGACTTGGCTCCCAAACGGTTCAGCTACCAGTTCCAGCAAGCAGCTTTTTCTAAACTATCACATGAAAACATACAGCATACATTAATGATCATGTCTTGGACATATATACAGTACTACTAATGTGGAGACTGAGAGAGTGAGTATAATTTTGACTCTATGTGGATAGTAGCATGCAGTAGAAGTGGAGTTTAGATGGTGTTGCAGAGAAATTGGAGCTGACTGACTGGGAGAGAGGGAGAGAGAGAGTACTAAGCAGAGAATGGAGCTATAATTCTGCCATAGCTTCAAGTGAACACTTGTATGTCTAATATGAACAAGAAAGAAAGTACAACATATATGATAGATAATATCTGTACAACAGGTGTTATGGGTGCAACTTACATATAAGATCTGATGAGCTTACCAAGCAACAGTGAAAAGTAAAAATGACTCATGGCCTTGATGCTATCATCAAAAATGTAACATCCAAAACATTCTTACTTGATCAGGGCCAGTTTCTCTAATGTCCACGTAGTATATCCTATGATGCGCAGGTAAAAACTTGAACTGGAAGAAAAGTGAGCAAATTTTGTAGTCACATGGTAAAGAAGGCAGAAGAGCGGGTTGGAAAGGTGACATGGATGAGTAGAGTGAATGGACAGGTGAAAGTAGACAGAATGGTGTGGGAGCTTCTATAGTGAGACCTAGTTTGGAGTATGAAGCTAAAGTGTGGTAGACAGGAGGACATAATGCTTGCAAGAAGTTGGAGTCATCACAGATGAGAGTGGGTAGGAGATTGTTGAGTGCAAGTAGTAAAGTAGCAGGAGTGGCAGTACGGGGAGATATGGGGTGGAGGAAGCTAGAGGAGAGGAGGGAAAAGATGAAGGTTTTGTTAGGTAAGAGATTAGACAGAGCAGATTGTTTGTAAATATACTATGAGAGGATGGAGGAATCGGATGGTGTGAAGAATATGAGGTCTTGAGGAGAAAATGTGAGATAAACTTCTGATGGTGACATATATTGAGGAATCTCTTCTTAGTTGCTGCCGATTACAAAACAAATAGTAATACGAGAAATATTTATTAAAAATATATATACTAGACCAATAAAAAATGAACGAGAACTTGGCAAACTAGACGACAAACAATTAGCACTATTTATAAATGAGGACCACAATTATGCTTTATTACAATCTCTAATATATTAGAAATATATTGGTAAAGGGTCCTGTAAATGTTTGTGCTCAGCAATAGTAAATTCATCTTTCATATCTTTTTTCACTTGTCTATCCAATATAATATAATAGTTGTGCTGGCATACGGGTAGCAAATGCCCTCCCCCCAGATACTTATATGCATTTATTTTTGGTTTGGACAGAAATCTTAAAACCAACTCTAAATTGGCTGTCCTTTTCTGATATATACATAGGTAGGTAGACAGGAGTGTAGGTGTGTGCTAGATTCTGATATATAGGTAGGTAGACAGGAGTGTAGGTGTGTGATAGATATACAGGTGTGGGTTAGATATACAGGTAGGTAGACAGGAGTGTAGGTGTGTGCTAGATATACAGGTAGGTAGACAGGAGTGTAGGTGTGTGCTAGATATACAGGTAGGTAGACAGGAGTGTAGGTGTGTGCTAGATATATAGGCAGGTAGACAGGAGTGTAGGTGTGTGCTAGATATATAAGTAGGTAGACAGGAGTGTAGGTGTGTGTTAGATATATAAGTAGGTAGACAGGAGTGTAGGTGTGTGCTAGATATACAGGTAGATAGACAGGAGTGTAGGTGTGTGCTAGATATATAAGTAGGTAGACAGGAGTGTAGGTGTGTGCTAGATATATAGGTAGGTAGACAGGAGTGTAGGTGTGTGCTAGATATACAGGTAGGTAGACAGGAGTGTAGGTGTGTGCTAGATATATAGGCAGGTAGACAGGAGTGTAGGTGTGTGCTAGATATATAAGTAGGTAGACAGGAGTGTAGGTGTGTGTTAGATATATAAGTAGGTAGACAGGAGTGTAGGTGTGTGCTAGATATACAGGTAGATAGACAGGAGTGTAGGTGTGTGCTAGATATATAAGTAGGTAGACAGGAGTGTAGGTGTGTGCTAGATATATAGGTATATAGGTAGACAGGAGTGTAGGTGTGTGCTAGATATACAGGTAGGTAGACAGGAGTGTAGGTGTGTGCTAGATATATAGGTAACAGGGGTGGCTCCAGTTGTTGCTGGTTGGGGGGGGCAAGGGGATGGTGCATGTAAGCATGCTAAAATTTTTGAAGACTACCCCAACTTTTTAAAGCCACAACTTTTATCACACACACACATACACAAATTACAATGATTACTTATAATGTTCCAAAGTATCTCTTTCTTTCTTCATTTAGTGTTATAGTGTTATAAAATCTTGGGCAATTTCTTGTAAGTTAAGTGAGATCCTTGTGGATGTGTAGTAAAATGCAGTTATTTAACTTTTTTTCTGACATAGTGGATCTTAAGTATGTTAGAACACGTCTTAAAGTGGAAAAACTTTGTAATTGGAACTGTAAAGTAGAGGCGAAGAACTTCTGGAAACATTGATCGATACGCAAGTGTACTCATAGCTTCACATATTGTTCGAATGCTAGTTACTTTCTTCACTTCTGGTAAGGCCTGGTTGATAACATCAACTAGAACTCCCAGATGCTTCTTCAGTCGATCAAAGTCAAGGTCATTCTTAAAAACAGATTCTTGAATGACTTCAAGCTCACTTTCATAAACTTCTCCATTAGCAGCCTTAATAAGAAGTGATTCCATTGCAATCATGGGGTTCATTAAATGCACTTGCTTAAATCGATCATCCAGTTCTTGGATAAGGATATCACAAGCTTCATAATAAATTTTACGAAAGTAAACTTTGGGTGCATCAAACTGATGAGGTTGACTGCTATCGAATCTTGCTGGTAACCCCTAGGCAGTTTAGGGTCCCTAATTTCCAATGAATGAGCCTGATCAACAACAGCACTATAGAACCTTTCAAACTACATCTTTCCTCTGGCGCTTGTAAAAATCTTGTGTTACATTAACTGCTGACATTGCCTCTTGAATGCTTAGATCCTTGGCTTGTAAGACTTTAGAAGTTTCTTCAGCAGCACTGAAAAGAAGGTGACCCAATTTTAAACCAAATAAAATTTCACAATTTTTCCAAAGCAGCAAGTTCCAGCTACTTTCAATCTATAATCATCATGGGTTGTTTGATGGTTTCCATAATAACACCATACTGATTGATCACAGCACCAATGGCACCAGTTCTCACTGTCCATCGAGTTGGACACAGCACCTTAATGCCACCTTCTGCAGTCTCATTTACCAACAATTTCTTAGAAAAGAGATGCTTTCTTTTAGGAGAGTAATGTATTAACTTCACTATTTCTCTAATAAGATCAATACTATCTCTCAATAGCTGTATCTGCCTCCCTGCATCTTGCAGGCAGAGATTCAGGGAGTGAGCCAGACAATGGACAGGCAATGCAGCTGGGACTTATTTTCTGAACAAGGTAGCTAAGCCTTTTCTTTTCCCCAGCATTGCAGTAGCTCCATTGTATGCTTGACCATGACATAATGACAAAGGCAAAGCACATCGCATAAGCATATCTTTCAATACAACAAATAAAGTTTCAGCTTTAGTGTTGGGAAGATTGAATAAACCAACTGAATCTTCATGCACCATATAATAATCATCGACATACCTTATAGACAAGTTAAACTGTTCTTTAAAAGTAACGTCAGTAGCCTCATCAGCAATCACAGCATACCAACTAGGAACACTACTCGTGATTCTTGCTAAAATTTGTCGTAATACTTTTTGCCCCATCAGACTTATCATTTCATTAACAATGTCATGTGATAAATACTTCCCTTCCTTGACCCAGTTTTTGATGTCATTATTATCACTTGACCACATGCTTAATAATTGAGGTAGATTTCCCTCTTCTTCAGAATGTCCACGCAATGCTGTGCCTTGCCTGAGAAGATATTTCATAGCCTTAAGTTGTTTCAAGAGCACAATATGCCGAGCTCTAGCAATTTGAGTGTTGAGCTGAGTAGCAATTGATGGAATGGCAAGAGCATTCCATTTCAACTTCATTTCAAGATGCATATCTGAATTCTCATGGGTACGAAATTTTAGAGTAGCCTTTTTATAATTATCAAATTCTTTTAATTGTAAATGCTTCCTCACCTTTTGTCGAAAATGTAAGTAGGTCATGTTTGTGTGCATATTTGCAGTAGACACAAAATACTTTCTTCTTCGTAGTACATAGAGTGAGCCATTCATGTTTGTCATACCATGTAGCGAGAAATTTGCGATCATTCTTAGCAAATAGAGATAATGCCTCCTTTCCTTTTGGTTGGTAAGCAGTTTTTTCCTTAGTACAGAATTATTTCATGCATTCTTCATTGAAAGTAACAGATTCATTGTCACCAACAGAAATACTTTCTTCCCCTATCTCTTCCAGACATTCGAGCTCATTACATACCTGTTCCTTATCGACAGACTCTGTCAAAGTCATGTTCTTGTAAAAGCTCATTCCCAGATACACTAGGCATCCCTTATTTTTGTGAGTTTTCTTCTTCTTTGGCCACATTTCTGTTAGACTTCTTTGAGTTTCCTTTCTCTTCATCTCCAGCTGCACATATGGGTTTAATAATTTGAGCAGCTGCAATCATAATGTTGTTTTAGCAGGTGGTTTTGGCAGGTTAACATGTGGTCTGGGGTTTACAGGCAGCTATTACAGTATAATTATAGCATGCATTGACAGGCCACAAGATCATTGGGGGGGGGGGGCGTTTGCCCCCCCCTGCCCCCCTATGGAGCCTCCCCTGGGTAAGTAGACAGGAGTGTAGGTGTGTGTTAGATATATAGGTAGGTAGACAGGAGTGTAGGTGTGTATACAGGTAGGTAGACAGGAGTGTAGGTGTGTGCTAGATATATAGGTAAGTAGAAGGAGTGTAGGTGTGTGCTAGATATATAGGTAGTAGACAGGAGTGTTGGAAAACTGTTTTAGTATCAAAAGAGAGCACACAGAGAGACCTATCTTTTGAGCTATATATCAAGTCCATACCATGAAGTGTACAGAATTTATGGACTATAAAGTGGTAACCACAAATGGTTTCGTCCCCCCCCTTAAAGTGTCTGTTTGTTCTTTATGTACATAGACTATCATCAGTGCATTGAGTCATTTCTGCATCATCGTACAACTAAAGTACTTCGCTGATCGAATTTGTCACTTGTACAACACAAGTAGTTTGATCACTTCTGAAAAGAGCTTATTTCAGCTGCTGACATATTGTTCATAATGTTATAAAACCTTGAATTTCCATGCCTTCTTCAATCTTGACATTACACAGGAATGTGGAAAGCTGTGCTTCACTCGCCAATTACGGTCTTCTAGCAGGATTACAAATTTCAGTTCTGCTCATTGACTGGAAGTCTAAAAGAGAACCTTGTTTCCTGAAGACACACGAAGGCTGAGCAAAGCATAGCAAAGCTCAGGTGACAAAAGCTGCAGAGTAAGCTCTGTTGCCACAATGCCTAATTTAGGTGACTCAAAATCAAAATACCGCCTCTCTTATAGGTCATGGAGTGATCTATTGAGAAGGAGGTGCATGATTGGTGAGTGTTCTCTATGCTCCAGCCATATCAAGAATTCACCATTGTTCAAGAAGAAGCCATGCTCTTCAACTGGCATGAAAATCATCCAGGAAGAGGAACCTTGCAATGGAGATCTGTCTTGTTGAAAGAGCAATGTCGAGTTCATTTCCATGGCAATTATCGCACAGGTAATTTGAGTTTCCGACCTCTTTGCTTTGAGTATATCTCCATAGGGCACAGATCTCTCCAGATTTTTGGCAGTAATTAACTTTACAAGGGGGCTTGTCAAGGTAACTAAGGCATGACAGGATGTATAAGAATAGGTCGTCCAAACCACCAAGTCTTGTTGGTTGGGCTAAGGTATTCATTTCAGTTTTAGAGCAAGCAGAGACAAGCAATAAGAACAGGTAGAAGTACCTGATGAACCATACCTCTAGAGGCTGAATTATCTGATTTTTTTCTGATTATATATATAATCAAGTGTGACAGACCACCTCCCTGACTACCTAAGATTTATCAGCTCGGTTCCTTTGCCCCTTTTATGATGGTGGTGTACTGATTGTCCTGGATGCACAAAAAATTGTATTGTTAGTATAATAATAATCATCATAGCTCACATACTGTTTTATAATTGTGATGATCGCACATGTTGTATAATTATCAAAAAACAAATGGCCAGTGCAGTTCTACTGTTACGTTTGAGTTCTCGCTCCTGGAAAACTGTTACCATGTCCAATTTAGACTGTAGCTGATACTCTATGCAGTTGTGTTGTATGTTGTCATGTTCATTCAAGCACTTGAGAAAGAAGGGGAAAAAGGGGGAAAAATATGTTAGCAAATTTTTTACATCACATATCATCAAAGCTTGAAGTTCTATACAAAGAGCAATAATCAATGCTGTTTACATTATTGAATTTACCATCTGATTCCACATTCCAATGGAGAATAAGGATTGGAATATTACTATAGTTACTAGTCTTCAAGTAGTCATAATAACCGGTGCAGGTTGTTCTATTAAAGGACATATAATTAGTGTATGCTAGATGCGCATATTGTTCAGTGTTGTTGTAGGTAATCCTTAGAGACTGTGTTGTTATGTATGCACTGCTGTCTAGTTCAAGAACATGACTACGTAAATCAACAGTAGCCTCCATTAGATCTCGCCCTGCAGCTGCATTAATTATTATAATATTATCAGTAACATAGGTTCGATGAGAGGTGCCTTAATATGCTGGAAGAGTAAAGTCCAAGATGGCATCCTCGGAACTATTTGTGGTCTCCTGCTGCAAAATCAATCTGACTGTAACATAGAGGGCAAAGTGCTCCAACATTGGTAGAATATTCATATCACAGATCTCTGAATCAGATCCTAGAGAGTTGATCTTTAGTTTGTATGTGCCTGCATCAGACTCTGTCATATTTGAAATGGTCAGTGATCTCCCATTATTGGTTATGTTAACTCTACCATAAGTGATGATGGCCATTATGATACGTGCCAGGGAGCTGATGAACTGAGTAAGTGAAAACTTGGATATATTTATTCTCATCACCATCCTTATGTTGAGTGAGAAAGCTCGTGAAATTCTTCAGTAGTTGGGTAAAAATTGGTTTTATTACATGCACTCTCAATTATTCGTGTCATTGTTCCAGGTTCTTTCATTTCCCAAGTCTCTATGTCTTCAGCAACTGGACCACTACCACTACTTCCATAATTTTACTCAGGTGACTTGCTCTGCTGGCTGACATAAATAGTACTAACAATCGATTCTTTTCTGTGTCATCTCTTTCATCACTAGTTTGTACTATGAAGCAATAAACAGACCAAGCCAGCCAGAAATTGGTCAAACAACAAAGACCATAATAAAGGCACACAAGCTCTCCAAAGCCACCTATTCCATAGGTTTTCATCTGCATGGCTGACAGAAAAGGATGATTGGGCATACTCACTTGCTTGATGAACTTGCTCTAGCTTTTTTTTCCTTCTTTGCTCACCACTCAATGCCTAGCGTTCACTGCCAGTTAGTATTGTTAGATCATATTGCAATAGCCATTGATGTGCTAGATGCATGTGCCGGTTTCATGTGCGAGATGCAGTGTGGACTGGTGGTTCTTGTGCTGGATGTGTGTGCTGAGGTGTGGTTTTGTAGCACATGGTGAATAGATAGCTAGCAGTATATACCGGGCTCATGAGTCTTAGCATCGCTAGAGAATTTCGTCGAAACGTTGAGAGAATACAATTTCAAGTTGATTATTCAGCAACACAACTAGCCTGAACAAAAATATAACCCCACTAGCCAGTAGGAAAGAACTTTGACTAACCAAGACAAAGAGAGAACTCCAGCCTTAGATGCATGACTCTAGAGACAATAGTAAGAATAATCCCCAAATTACACTCCAGACCTCAATGCCCTCAATCTCAACACTCTTCCTCCAATCACCTAGTTGGCCTAACCCCCACTCCACTCCACAACCTCATGAACCCGATCTCTGCCAATACACACTCTGACCCTCATCCTTCTAGGAAGGATGACCACCCTGCTGTGTCCCAATTCCAATACGAGCCAAGGTCAGTTGGCAATGGAAAAGGCGAGGGTCAGAGTTCAAACAAGGATTTAATCAAAGCCAACTCTTTACCAACCACTGTGCTGGGATAGTGTGGAGACATCAGCATAGGAAATCTCATCTCCAGAAAAGTAAGAAGGGTTATGCACAAAATACCTTGAATATTTAATTAGCTGGCCTAACACTCCTGTGATTATTGGACTACGAAATGTATTACTTTTGTACTGTTGCTCAAGTGGGTTACTGCCAAGAGTTGACAATTGGTAAAGTGTCGATGACTCGGCCAGGTCAGGTATATATAAAAAGGAGAGGTGAGGATCAAGGACTCTTGCAAGCAGCATTTGGAGTCATCAACGATCCAGAAGCTTCTTTAGGCTCAGGTAAAGCTTCTACACTCCATCTGTCCATGTTTCTATAAGTGTTAATAGCTGGCTAAGACTGGATGGTGAAGTTTCATTCTGACTTAACCACTCTTTTCATAAACACACTCTAGCTATGGATGTTTGCTAAACTGGAAATGATCGTCACTAATACATGCTAGACAGGAAATGGTCGTCATGGTCAATAGTGAGCTGGTATCCTTCCTAACCTTGCACCAGTTTGGAAACTGTACTTACTTTTCCATATTACATTACAATCTGATGACATCATTAATTTACAAATCAGAGTATAGTGCTATATAGGAAGAGTTAAGTCGCTTTTTGAGTCATGCTATTAATGACGTTGTCACAGATTTCAAATATTCCCTCTCACCTGGAACCTTCAGGTATTTCTCACTCGGGTTAGCCTGATGGGGCTTCCAAAAAATGGTCGTATTCTCGTGTGGGATACTACCTGTGTGGACACCTTTGCCCCTTCCTATGCCAACATACTGTCTGAGCGTCCTGGTGTAGTGGCAAACAGAGCTGAGTCTTTCCCGATCTGAAAACAACTCTATTGTTGAACTTCCTTCAGCAGCTGCTACCCATTTTTGTCCCAATTGGGATAGAAACCACTGGAGTGTTAGGAATGTAAGCATCTTTGTTCCTTAGGGAGTTGGGAGGCCTTGTCAAGGTAAAATTTAACAAACCATCTTTCCATCATTTTCTCCTTCAGAAAATTTTGATTGCCATCCAGCATGGGAACACGCTCGGTACCATTTACAAATAATAGTTGCTTTTTTGTTGTGTTATATTTTGTTAATAAATATATATATGAGGCAAAAAAATAATAATAATATTAATATATAATAAGACATGCTTGATATTAAATACTGAATAGAGAAAAATTGTGCTGGTCACATTTCAAGTTCAGGCTCTTGAGAGTGGCTACCCAACAGCCAGGTAAATCCATTCCACAATTTCAATTGAACCACTCACACTTTGGTGCTACAATACCTCCTTCACTAGCAGTTCCTTCTGTCTTCATCCTGGTCTGAAATGGTGGCTTCCTCTCACAAAATAGGATGTCCATTGTTACATGCATGTTCAGATTTCTCCTTACACTTTATTTTACAAGCATCTTCATGTTCTTTCACTCTGATCTTGAATCTTCTGTTGGTCTCCCTTTTGTAGTATACTTCTCACAGCTGCAAGGGATGTGGTACACAATGCATGAGGACATATATACTAGCTGGTAATTCTCTGCTCAGATGTGCCTTCAGAGTTCTTCCCGATCTGAAAACAACTCTATTGTTGAACTTCCTTCAGACCCTCATGGTGTCTTCATCATCCCTGCTAGATAAAGAATTACTACCATATGATCTGACCACTCATTGCCTGTATCAGTGAACTTATCTTTCTTTCTGCATTTAGATGTATCTACAGATAAAAGGTTGATAAAGGCTTGTGGATAACTACTCTCTATAAAGACAGATGATGTTGTTCCTCCATAGATCCTCGTTATCCATGACTACTCTCCTGGCTCTATCATACAAGCTTTTCATTACTCCTCTTCTGACATGGATAGGATGATGTGATCCATAATAAAGGTACAGGTTCATGTGTGTGGATTTTCTGTAATTTGTTTCAGTTAGCCTTCCGTCTTCCTTTCTGTACAGGTGGAAATTCGGAAAGGGCAACGATCCGTCCACTTCAAGCTCCATGGTAAACTTTATGGATGGCCTGATGTTATTCAGATGGTCCAACAATTTCTGCTCGCGTTCAAGATTTATGCTGTTAACTATTGTCACCAGAGTAAACTTGTGAGGAGTGATCACTTCATTCAATAGTGGAAAGCATGCAGGTGCTCACTGGCTCAGCTAGGATATATCACGTGCACTGGTATAATGGCATTATTATTGTTATTGTTATGGTTATTGTTATTATAATTATTATTATTATTTTATTAATATTATTATTATTATTATTATCACTTTACAGTACATGTGAATTACAGTTGAGGTGACAGTGATATGATGATGTAGTTTTGTACTGATAGTCTATTAGAAATTAACTAGTAGCCAATAATGGCTTGAAATTACAAGGGGAGGGAACATGAGAAAAATTTACACACGGACATTGTAAGTGGAAAGTGCACGAGTTATTGGAATGAAAGAAATGTATGATTTTAAGAGATATTTAATTTTAGACAATGACATGTTCAGATGAATACATGGCAGAGAGTTCGATAGGTGAGGGAGCCAATTAAAGAAGAAATGCTGACTTTTGATTGTGGTGGATTGAGTGTGGAGTAACTTTACATGACCTCCCGATCTTACGATGATGATAGAGTTGTATAATTGAGAATGTTAAAGTGACCTGTAGGTTCTTTTAAAGATTTAGCTAGAAAAATATGTCATTCAGTTCAAGAGTCATCATTAAGGGAAGAATGTTTAAACTCAATAGACGAGACTTGTAGTCAGATTTGTAGACATAAAGTACGATTTTTGGTAGGTCTTCTTTGTGTTTGGTCTAAAGGAATAAGATCTTTCTTCAGGTTAGGATGCCAGACAAGAAAACAATAGGTGAGTTGGGATTTAACAAGATACGTGAAAAGTATCTTTTTTGGCAGTAATCATCGAGTCACAATGATTGAAGTGTGACGTATAAGGCTCAAGATCATAATTATAGGCTTTTGAGAAGATGTTTGATAAATGATGGTTCCACATGGAACCATCATTTATCAAACATCTTCTCAAAGAAATAATTACACCTACATGTTTATACAAATGTCATCCAAAAAGTATTTAGAGTCACAACAGCAGGCACTTTTGAGAAAATCTTCAAAAGGCAATACTTTGAAATGTTAAAAGAGAGGTGCCCATCAGTCGACCATTTTGCGAGATAAGGATAAATAATTTTGAAGAAGAGATACATCAGAAATTGATTAAAATACTTGGTATCATCTGCATATAAGAGTAGAGAAGATGAAGAAATGGTAGCTGGAATGTCAAGAATGCTGCCTTGCAGAACACTGGAACTGACTGTAAGTAGATCAGATCTACTATCTCTAAGTAGTCTAGTATCCTGCGACGCCTAAACAACAAAACTCTGTCTAAGCCGAAAAATCAGCTTTCCTGCTGTCTCCCACTCATGAAGAGTATAATTAAGAACTGTAGAGGTTTAAATACTTTATCAATTAAATACATAAATAAATAGTGCTAAATAATCATACACTAGTCACAAACCAATATGTATGTCTCAAAACTAAACTAGCTCAGTTTACACTATACGTCTAAAACTCGCTATCTCTTGTCACTCACTCTGTTCCGTTTCTCATAGTTACTCTTTACCCCTGCATGGGCATGGACTTGCTAACCAATCAGTACTCCCGTATTCGACTCTGAAGGCTTGTCGCCGCGGAGTAATAATCTTTGTCATACATAATTATAGGAGTCGTGTCTGACAGTGGTTATTATTATTTATTAGACAGCGCGAGTCTAGGTATCCTCCGAACCAATCACACAGCTCTCCTGTTATACCAGAACACCACAGTTTGAAAAGAAGCTCTTGATGATGAACACTATCAAAAGCTTTGCTGTAGTCAAGTCCACGTCCAATTGAGATTTCTCAATGCCAGCACTGTTGACTAAATGAAGCAGCTGTTGAGTTGTTGAATGTCCATTTAGAAATCCAAACTGAGTTGGAGGGATGAGATGAATCCCAAAACCTTGGTGTAAATTATCCATTCCATTACAAGAGAAATACAACAGAGAAGGGAGATGGGTCTAACCGATGATTTGTCCCCAGACTTGTGTATGGGGGTGATAACGTGAACATGCCAGTCTTTGGCGATTTGAGTTTGAGTCAGACTCAGAGTAAACAGGTATCTGACAGGTACAAATATTGCAGGAGCGAAGGACTTCAACAATCTCAGTCCAAGACTCTCCGGACCAGTGGCCTTAAATATGTCTATGGAAGGAGCTGAGTAAACATCAGAGTCAGATATGTGAATTTTGGCGAGAGTGAATGATGGTGATGGTATATATGGTTGCCAATGGGAAAAGAAGACATGAACTTCTGAATCATTTGCCTTTGCCTTTCCAGATGTTGCACAAATGGTATCCATGAACAGAGTAGGAGGAATAGAGTTGTTCTTGGTTGTAAGATTGATATAACTATAGCATGAGAAGTTCTTTATCAGATTTGTTTCAAAAGCTTATTTAGCATTTAAGATTGAGGACTCTTCAAAAGTATGAAGCTTCAACAGGTTATTTTGGTAAGGAGGAAAATTGCATTTCCTTCTCATCAGATGGACTACTAGAAATCAGCAAATCTGAGTTTGTAAAAACTAGATCTAGAAGATTTCCTTTGACATGGGTACACGTGTCAAAGAGCAGTTTAAGATTGTTTTCAAACACAAATTCACAAAAGAGATTTGATTTGATTGATGAAGCAGTTAGGGCAGACCAGCAGACGTCTGGTATATTTAAATCACCTAGTAAAACAATAATGTGAATTAATTGGGATAAATAACTTAGAAGAAAGTGAGTGAAGGTTAAATCAGAGATGGAGGAACATAAAGTGCACACAAAGTATCCACAGGGTGATAACAAGTGCTAATAGTGATAATTTCTAAATTATCAGGTGATGCGGATTGAACAGGTATTGAATCCTTCACTGCAACCAATATCCCACCTCCACGACTGCCATAATCCTTACAGAAAATATTTCATTGCTATATATGGTCATAATAATCCAAGACTTGCTGATGCAGATTATATCATAAGTGGATGAATATACAGAAGTTTGCAGAGAAGTAAGTTTGCTAACTTACCTACGTGCATTAAATAGACAGGTTTTTAAACTGCCTAGTCAAGTTAAAGGTTGTGGATTTGAATGCAGACATGTCAAAGACTGCATATCAAGTGGCAGGAAATTGTCACAGTGAGGGAGTTTAGATGGAAACAATTCAGTAAAAGGACAAGAATTTGAGGTTGGAGGTGGTGAAAGTACTAAATGATGATCAGAGAGGATTAATTAATCCCCTTGATATTTAACATGGACGTTATTGTTTAGGAATTAATAATTACCATGAATCTTTATAGAGTTTCATGGTACGAATCCTCGTTCCATATTTGTTCACAGCGATTTGCTTTACCCGGTTACTGTCTGTAGCTAGAAAAATGTTAGTCCTGTTCTTGCCAGACAGCTCATCTGCAGCATGTATTGCACACTGAAGGGCCAGTTTCCATTCTGATTCTCTCCGCAGTAATTTTTTATGGATGCTTAGTTCATCAAAATGTGGCATTTTTGCAAAACCCGTTGTCACATGAACAGCCACATATGGCAAGTAGTTCAGGCCGAGCACCAATGCAGCTGCAGACATCCGTTCAAGCACCCCGCTTGAATAAGTAATGGAACACAATACCAACCATATCGTCCAGTTTATTCATGGACAAATTCGAAAAGCCATGCATTTGCATCCCATCCATTAACCAGTCAGGATTAATTCCATTTTTCTCTACGCACAGTATTACAATAAACTACACAGGGAAATATTCAGTTAGCTTCTTCTGAGTAATGGTGGCCAGCTTAAAGTAAATGTTGGCTGGGTTTTAACAGTGAACAGTGTATTGTAAATTTAAGTCCATAGATTTACTTGTACACACCACAAAGAGCTGCTTGGGTTGTGTACAGTAATATTCACTTGAAACTGGCAAGCCTATGTAATTGCTAATCTCTATTCAGATTGGGAGGGTTGGATTGGCCCAGCTAGGTTGTACTGTAATAGATATAATATATATACATGCATGTATAATTTTTTGTGTAATATAGGATTTTGAAGGTTCTCATGTTCTCATGAGGAATTCTAAATGGGACAGCAGGAAAGGAGACAAAGTGTTTCCTGCCGCATGCGAAATTGTCGAACAAAAGCTTTTCCGGTTGTGTGTGTAACCTCCAAGTCTAACATTATCCTTGTCAGTCTGGCCAATGTTGATAGACTGAAAGTATACAGAGAATCATCTTCAAACAATCCATCACCAGCAGGAAAAAAGCCACAAGTCTGCACAACTACAATTTGTTCACATAAGTAGGGTGGGCACACAGTTAGTTGCCCATGCCCCAGATGCAACATCAAAAGACTATAAGTGACTGTAGTGTCTTTGCCATCACATATGCATACCACATGGCCAGAAGTGATGCCTTGAAGATATGGAATTCGACCAAGGGAAAATGCAAGTCAGTTTAGCCGTGGGAAGTTACTTTCAGTCCCTCTACTAAAAGAAAAGCATTTTCAACGGGAAAAAAATTGCTACCCATATTCCTCTATTGATATATATTGCTCATGTAAGATGCCAGAGACATTTGGGAACATGATTCAGTGTGACAATTGTGAGGAGTGGTACCACTTCCAGTGAGATCTCACTAACCAACAACACTGAGCATTGGTTTTGCAGAGATTGTAATGCATATTTCCAAATATGTTTGCTTTTATTGAAATATCTACTGTAATAATACTAGGTGTCATTTGTCACTGTGGCTTATTGTAGGATCCAGTCAAAGGGGGAAAGGGGGGGGGGGGGGCAAAGGAGTCACATGAGACTGGGGGTCACTAGATCCTACATTTTAGAGAAGGGCCAGAAAACTACATTGTCTATACATACAGAGACTGAAATACAGGCAACTCCATTGTGCACACAGCTACAACTCAAATGCATGTGGTCGCAGTTTCCTCACTCAAATGCATCCTAACAACTCAGTAGGGCAAATATCCCAGCCAAGCCATTTACTCCAAGTTGCTATTTCCTCACTCAAATGTCCTCTCACCAACCTACATGACTACATGCATCACCTGCAGTCTGCCACTCTAACGCACATAATACTTCGGCACTTCATCCTGATGATCACGTCATCAACAATCCACATGCATCATCTGCAATCTCCCATTCGAATACGCATAATTTTTCAGCACTTGTTTGTCCTCATGATCACAGCAACTACAATTCACCCCAAATCTCCATCAAGAGATCAAGTTATTTAACAGCACATGCACAACCATTTGTCTACAATTTCTGCACTATTCCCTATTTTAATGCAAGGAGTTTATTGCCGAAACTAGATACATTGAGGACTGAGGTCGCTGATAAACATCCATCTATTGTATGTATTGTGGAATCGTGTCTGTCTGAGGAAATACTTGACCAGGAGTTAGCAATTGAAAATTACAGCTTAATCAGACGTGACAGAAATAGGCATGGAGGTGGCATCATTATGTATGTCCTCGCTACTCTAATCTGGGAAATAATGTGGAATGGCAAAGAAGACTGCTGTAAAAGTCGGATCACCTTGTAGTAATGATAAGCATTGCATTTCAACTATATATCGTCCTCCTTCATCACCGGTCTCCTTTTTTGATAACTTATGAAGTACATTGCATCCACATCAGTTCTCCAGTTTCATTTTAATTGGTGACTTTAAAGTTAATGTCCTCGACCCAAACCACTCACATTATTCGAGACTTCAAAGGATTCAGCAAGATTTTTCACTATTGCAAGTTGTTAGAACACCAACACACATCTGCATCGAAAATTGTGACTCTTTGATAGATTTGGTCCTAGTATCTGATAAAACACCCATTTACAAGTGTTTCGTAGTTCCTCCACTATCTAACTCAGATCCCCTTGGTCCGGACCTACCCCTTACATGGGAACACCAAGCTGGGCATATAAGAACTAGTCCTAGAGTAATTTGGAGCTATGGGGATGCTGATTTTGAGAGGGCTTGGGAAATGATCAATGAATCTGACTGGGACAGTTTACTAGGAGGAAGAGACATTAATTGTTCTGCAGCTAACTGGTCTGCGAAATTTTCTGAAATCATGTCTACATGCATTCCTCACCGGACTTTGAGTGGCAAGAAAAATGTTCCTTGTCAACCCGTGTCTTTAGGTTAATCCGGAAAAGAAATGCAGCATTCAGAGCTGCATTGAGAACTAGACAACAACATGAGAAGTCCAAGTATAATAAACTTAGAAATGAAGTTGTAGGATTGCTACGTAGTGCTAAGTCATCATATCTGGAGAGGATAAACTCAAAAAACAAAAAAGAGTTCTGGCAAATGGTAAAATATCTCAACAAGAAAAAGTCAGCCATCCCAACTCTCCATTATAAGGAAGAAATTGGTGAGTCTGACTTAGACAAGGCCAATATGCTAAATGAATTTTTCTCACAGTTGCTTCAAACAAGCCACACACCCTTTATAGTCTGATACTGTATAGGACAGTGTAAATTGTATCACTTGCACAGACAAGTTCCTATGCACAGATGAGGAAGTATTTCATGTCACTGGACACCACAAAAGCAAATGGTCCAGATGGAATATCAGCAATAATACTAAAGGGAACAGCATATGGCATTACACCATTTCTTACTAAACTTTTCAACTTATCCATTACTCAAGGGCGCTTCCCACAATGTTGGAAAACAACATCCTCTGTTGTTCCGATCCCCAAATCCAACAAGGGAAATGAGTGCTCCAATAATCGACCTATCTGATTTCTGTCAGTAGTTAGCAAGATGCTCGAGCACCATATACATCAATCCATCACTGACCAGTTGGAGTGTTACACCCACTATCTGACAAGCAATGGGGTTTCCAACATGGAAAATCAACAGTTACTGCTTTACTGTCAGTTACACATGATTGGCTTAATTAAGATGTTGGAATATGGTCAGGAGGTATGCACCATATTTTTTGACTAACAAAAGCGTTTGACTCAATCCCTCATCAGCCACTCATTGATAAACTGACAAACTGTGGTTTGGACAGTCTCACAATAGCCTGGATAAGGAGTTACTAATGTAACAGGAAGCAACATGTGGTAGTAGGTGGTGTATCTTCACGGGATATAATGGTACTATCGGGTGTTCCACACGGTTCAGTATTTGGTCCATTACTCTTTTTAATCTAAATCTATATGGATGATATAAAAGACATTATTCTCCCACCTTAAATCTCTATGCTGAAGATATGCTGCTTTACAAACCAATCAGAAAAATTAATGACTTCTCGAATCTACAAATGGACATTGACCATATCAACTACTGGGCCTGTTGTAATAATCTTTAACCCAACTAAGTGTAAGAGATCATGATGATATCAAGGAAAAAGAAACCATTACAGCCTTCCAAACTTGTTCCAAATGGTACAACTCTGGACCAAGTAAATTCTTACAAATACCTTTGTGTGCTGCTCTCTTCAGAACTATCTTGGTCTGCACATATAGACGGTATTTGTGCTAAGACTAGGAAACTAATTGGCCTTTTATATAGGAGTTTCTATAATCGTATAGATGCCGCTAGCATGCTAGAGATGTACAATGTCCTAGTACGTCCACATCTGGAATATGCTGCTCCTGTTTGGGACCCATACCGCATCGGAGATGTTGCAAAACTTGAGAAAGTCCAAAAGTTTGCTCTCAAGGTGTGTACGAAACAGTGGGCCTGTAATTATCAAGACCTATTAATCAAAATTGGAAGCCATTCTCTTGAGAATCGTATAATATTTCTGAAGTTATGTATGGTATTCAAAATTATGAAAGGCCAGCTGCTATTTCCTCAAGATGTATTCATTGTCAAACTGAACAGGCAGAATAATCCAGGACCGATACCACTGTTGAATCAACCATATGCTAGAAGTGCAGGATGCAACAAGAAGATTGTGTTGGTTACCACTCTCATCTGGGCACTAATTATAAATTTTTCTGACAGAAGAATGGGTGTGGCACTAATATGCCCTAAGTTGCCTACAAGCTAGATTTGCTATTCGCTAGTACATTAACATTTGGGCATATAGTTAAAGCCTAGAAGCACAGTTGATCAGTTACTTGTTAGTCACTACCTAGCTAGCTATTCCTTTTCTGTATAACTAACGCTTAGCACTAAAGGCTATAGACATGCTAAAAACACTTAACTGTTGGATATCCTCTGTAGTGATAGACAGATTACTATTATTTGAGAAGGCTATTCGACTAGATTCAAACACACACAACAGAGGCGACAGCATGAGCTAAAATAGTGAGATGAATAAGATTAGTTATCACATGAGAGTGGGGTGACCTAGAGTCGAGTACAAGGTTCAAGTAACGGGTTCCTTCATAATCACTACATTCACCCCTATCTTTTAAAACAAAAGACGGTAACAGGGCAGCGGAGGTACTCTGATCGTCGCAGCGATACTTCCTGAGCAGGAGGAGAGCATCGAGGTTCAGGAGTTTGTTCTGACCCTGTAGATACACTCTTGGTAAATACGGGAGTAGCCATACCCTGGATGCTCGGTCCTACCTCAGGAGAGAGATTGGTTTGTAGAAAGATGCGAGATACTTTGTGGACACAGTGGTCTTCCGGCCATCAGGGTAACAGAAGTAGGCATAAGTTGGATTCGCTTCAAGGAGTTCAACCTCATCAACCAGGGGCTCCATCCATCTGGCTTGGACAGGGCGCTTGAGAAGCACTGGCCTGGGAGTAGTCAGCCAAGTGGGAATAGAGTTTCCAGATCTGGATCGATGAGTGTAACAAAATATCCGCTCATGAGGTGTCTCATTAGTAGCTGTGTAGAGAAAAGACCAAATTGAGTGAAGGACATCTGGAAGGACTTCCTGCCAATATTTGATGGATAGGTTCTTAGACTTGCAGGCCAAGCTTTCCACACAGTCACATTGTACTTTTCCACCTGACCATTGCATGTAGGATTATAGGCCGTAGTGTGGCTCCCTTTTTGGTAAAATATGCACATAATTCGCTAACTAGGGAAGGTCCTCGATCAGAATGTACATATGCAGGCATCCCGAAGACTAGTGTGAGGCATTTGATTACTGTTCCAGCTGTCATGTCGGGACAAGGCAAAACGAATTGAAATCGAGAGTATCATCAATGACATTGAGAAAATATACGTTCTTGTTACTAGAAGGGAGTGGTCCTTTGAAATCAATGTTCAATCTCTCAAAAGTCTGTATAGCTTTGATGAGATGTCATTTATCAGGTTGATGGTACCTTGGCTTGCACTCGCAACATATCTGGCATGCATTGGTCAGTCTCTTGATCTCTTCAACGGAATAAGGTAACTTTCGAACACAAACGAAATGAGACATTTTTGTAATGCCAGGATGGCAAAGAGATTGGTGCAATCAGTAGAGAATCATCCAGTGTAGCTGTGCAGGTACTCCGGGAATGAGTGTCAGGAGGTACGTATGTTCTCTCTTCCTCCAACGTGATGGAGTATGTCAAAACTGTAGTAAGACAACTTCACCCAACAACGCAAGAATTTGTCATTCTTGATTTTACCTTTGTGTCGTTGATCAAACATGTATGATACAGACTTCCGATCAGTCTTTAGGCTAAAATGCTTTCCCGTGAAGTAATGTCACCAGTAGCGGATGGATTCTACGATAGCCAGAGCCTCTTTCTCAACAGAAGGATGTCTGATTTCAGGTCCTTGTAATGTCCTTGAGAAGAAAGCAACAGGATGCCCAGCTTGATTTAAGGTAGCGGCTATGGCTTCAAGTATCAGTTACCACCTCGAATGGTATATTTTTGTTGATAGCCATTACAACTGACTCCTCTATACTTACCTTGAGACTTTCGAAAGCAGCTACAGCTTCAGTGATTAATGGAAAAGTCTTACAGCTTTTGATTGGTTTCATTCTGTCTGAAAACCTGGGAATACACTGTGAATAGTGGGAGAACAACCCTTTGCATCTGTTGAGTGACTTTGTATTGTTCGGGACTGGGAGTTCCCAGAGAGGCCTAAAGCACTCGGGATCAGGTCGAATTTCACTGTTTTCAACAATTCAACCAAGGATAACAAGGTGAAGTGTCGAGAAAACACTTTTTTTCCTTCATTGTAAGTCATGTTCTTATGCTTTGCAACATCAAGAAAACGTTCCAACTTAGGATCGTGGTCAACTTGATCTTTTCCACAAATGGTAATGTTGTCTAGATGGGCGGTTAAGCCCTCTTTTCGTAAGAAGTCAATCATTTCGCATTGAAAACAAGCAAACCATTAGTGACACCAAAAGGAACATGGGTAAATTGCTATAAGCCATTGCTCACCTCGAAGGCAGTGTAATGCCTTCCTTCGTCTCTGAGTGACACCTGGTGGTATGCACTTCGAAGGTCGATAGTGCTAAAAACCATGTATTGAGCAATGGCATTTATCTGATCATTTATACGGAGAAGAGGGAAAACATCCAGCTGCTTCAATCTGTTGATAGTTTGAGAGTAGTGTACAACCATCAGCTTCTTGTGGGTTTCGCCTTTTGTAACCACTACCTGGGCTTGCCATGGGGATTTGCTGGGCTCAATGATTCCTTCGCTTAAAATTCTTTGTACTTCTGAGGAAATGAAAGTGTAATCATCGCGACTGTATTTGCGTGACTTGGTTGCAATTGGGCGACAGTCATCAGTTAGATTTGCGAACAACTGAGGAGGATTCATATTCAAAGTACTTAGGCCACATACAGATAGGAAAGGCTTAGGACCATTATATTCGAATACTACACTCTCATTTTGCAATTGGAAGTCTAAACCTAGTATCAGGTCAGCACATAATTGAGGAAGGACTGATAAAACCGTCAATGCTTACAGTGACTGTTGATTTAGAGTGTGACGGTGGCACAACAGTAGAGACAGCAGCAAGTGTAGAGCTTCACATAGCAGCAGAAGTCCCCCCTCAAGGCACAGGTGGGGGGCTGCCATGACAAACTCTGTGGAAGTGTCCCTTCTTGTAACATTTAGAACAGGTTGCATTATAAGCAGAGCACTTAGAATGAGGATGCCTTTTGTAGCCACAGAAGAAGCACTTCTGCCCTTGCTCTGCTGCAAGCATAGAAAAGCTGGTGGCTGATTCAGGAACATCAGCAGGAATTATGGCTGCATTTAATGGAGGAGTTTGGGCCAAGTAAGCTTCGTAGCTATGAGCAGCACCCTCTAGAGTCCGAGCTTGGTCAAACATAGTAGCAAGGTCTAATATCTTGTTTTCCAGCAGCCTCTGGCGAATAAATCCATAAGTTAGACCTGATGAATGCATCCCGAATACTTTCTTCGCAATATACAATAGAAGAGACACTCCTGTAGTTGCAGTCCTTGCTGAGGGTTTGGAGAACTTGAAGGAACTTGTCGAGTTTCAGCAGCCTTGTAGCGAGAAGGTGACGAGCATATACTTCATTCGTTGGCTTCACATAGAGAGCTTGTAGTATCTCTCCATGCAGCCAGGTAGTTCTCACAGTCTTCAATGCAGTGAAAGATCTTGGGTGACAGGGTAGTTAGTGAGGACCCCAAGTTCGTCGAGTCCTTCACGGTCGAGGATGGCGAGAAAATTCCGAAAAGTCTGTTTCCAAAGAAGCCATTCTTTCATGGCATCTGTCGAGTTAGGATCAGCATCAAGTCATTCAGTTCGTAGGATTTTTATCCATCAAAATCTTAGTTGAATCAATTATGTTGTGATAGACAGAATACCATTATTCGAGAAGGCTTTATTCAACTAGATTCAAACACACACAACAGAGGTGACAGAATGAGCTAAAATAGTGAGCACAAATAAGATTAGTTATCATGTGAGAGTGGAGTGGGGCTACCTACAAGGTTCAAGTTACGGGGTTCCTTCATAATCACTACATCATCTGGAATATGCTGTAGGCAATCTGGCAAATATTATTATGAGAAATGTGTGTGTGTGCGTGCATGTGTGTGTGTGTGTGTATGTGTGTAAAATAATATTATTTAAATTACCAATCTTTTTAACTTTAATAGTCCTAATGTATAATGCTTGTGAGGAGAGAGTGGCTTACTATGATATATTAGCTAGTTACACATTGATGTTCAAAATCAATCATGTATAGACCTCATTCCAAGCTATTGCTTGGTGTCATCCACCATCGAGAAACTTCCTTAGCCTCAGGTACACATTATCTGTCCATGTTTCTACAAGGGAAGGAGCAGCACATTGACTTTGAGATTTAAGAGCTAGAAACGGAGTTCCACATTAGTGCTTGAGCTAGCTGTGAGAAAGCTATAGCTGCAAATCTCATCGGTAGCTACGATTACAGCATTGTACTAGGCATGATTAAAAGAAAGAATAATCTGATTAAACTATTAACTTTCTAAGATCCCATAGCTTAGGTTAGCTTTAGCTATGAACTTACTTTGTTGTGCTTTTCAATACAGCTCTTGACTAGAGAGAGCTATGAGAAAACTATAGCTACAAACTATAGCTCTATTAGAAGCCGCACTGGTCCAGGCTAAGACTAAAGAAGGAAGTCTAAGGATGCATGAAAAACTACAACACTAGCTGCTACAGCACTCCCCAGAAGCCCACGGATTTAGGTTTTGGAGGCATGATTAATTTGGAAATAGTTGTCATGCGGATTCTGGCACGCAGATGCATACTAAAACCATAGCTATGTGGCACAGCTGCAGATTTCCAATCTTTTTAAGCAGAACTGCTCGCTGCTAGATTTGGCCAGAATGGATAAAGAAAATAAACTTCAGAAAAGGAGAGAAAGAGAAAAGTCAAAGCCTGCTCTGAAATAGCAGAACAAAGATCTGGAAGGAAAAAAAGAGTGAGTGTTATAAAAAAAAATCATGAGAGAATCACAGCAGCCCATGATGGAGAAGCTTCCTTAGGCTCAGGTGAAGTTGAATTCTGACTTAGCCACTCTATTCATCAACACACTGTAGCTATGACATATTTCCTAAAATGGAAAGATCGTCACAGAGAAGGACAGACTGCTTGTAAGAAATTAGAGTCAGCTCAGTTGAGATTAGGAGGAAACTTATCAACACAGCAGGAGTGGCAGTGCTGGGGGACTTGAGACTTTAAAAAAAATGTGGCAGACAAGGATGGAGGAATAGGTTGGTTGGAAGAATATATATTGTTGAGGAGGAAACACGATGTGAGTGACAAGTTAGGGTCAGTGAGGCAATGGAAGGTGTAGATGAAGAAGAGAAATATGCGTGATTGGGAGGAGGATGTCGAGAGTAAGAGCAGTTTGAAGTGGTATAGGTTGGCAAAAGGTGATGGAGCAGAAAGATATACAAGGTCATTACAAGGATATGAGGAAGTGAGGTTGATGTTTAGATTGAGGACAGGGTCAGCAGGTCTATTGCAGAGAACTGGAAGAGTTGTAGGTTGTATAGTGATAGATGCATGTTGTGTGACAGGAAGGAAAAGTGGAAGATGTGGGGAACTTTCTAATAGGCTGTGATGAATTTGGAAGGGAATGGAAAGCATTAATGAATGAGCTGGATGGAATTATGGAGCTGGATTATAGTTGGAGGAGTTTGAGAGGTGAGCACTGAGCACAAGGCGGCATTGTTGCTTGGTAAGGAGGTGAATAATCAGGTGAAGGTGGAAGTGTGTGGGTGCATTTTGCACTGCATAGTGAAGTGTTGGCAGAGGATGAAGGGACTAATATATGGCCTCCTCCTACTCCACCATAACCAAGCAGTACAACTCATTTAACATAGAACATTAACTCAGATTTGTAGGTCAGTGTTTATTACAGCACAATGTAATCTTACATAATTTACTGTCATTATTTTTATATATATTTTTACTGCACTGGTGTACTACGATGGTTCCAAAGGACTCAGCATTTTCAAGATTAAATTATTGTTTGTGTGCTCTGGCGACATTAATAATTTACATCAGTGTACAGTGTTAGGCCTATAGCTATCCTTGGAGGAGGACAATACTTAGAGGAATGTGATATAAATTTCAAATTGATGTCTTTTATTGCACCTTTGCTCGCCACATTCATTTCTAGTAATTTAATGAGCTTTGGGATAAGCCATCACAAATCCGGGGGAGGTCGGGGGGGAGGAGATGCAAGACCATTCAGTCTCTGTTTACGCTGAAATGACACGCAGCTGTTGTAGGTAGTACCTCTGCACTTCCTGGCGCACCGCCTGAGCTCTATTACATGAAGCACGACATGCTAACACCCACTCAATCTTATGCCCGCTCAAAGGTGCTGCCTTCTTCTCTGAGGCAAATCAGTGTGAACTGCTGCCTTGCAATCAGTTATGAGAACTAGCAGCAAGCTCACTAGTAAGATCAGCACTAACAACACTTTGACTTCTTATTCCTCAACCATAGCTTGCATGAACATAGGTGTGGCTGAATGCAGTGATGTAATAATGCAAGTGTGTAGCATTGGTAATGCTTTGCCAACCTGGAGGATCTGGGAAGGAATTAGGCCTATGTATCTACTTGGCTATACAGTACTAGTTCTCCCAGACCCTCTTTTCTACCACAAGGTAGGTAAGGGTCGACTACTTGTGACCCGATTGGTCCACTGACAGAAGAGCATGCCTTCTAAACTGTCATTCCGTAACCCCGCGTTGGAAGTCTGTTTGACAAAAAATTATTTTGAGGTGGTGGAATGCCGCATTTACCCCGAGAGATGTTGTCCTGAAGGTACTAGCTAAAAATATAGCAATTAATGAACTTAGCTACAAATGCAGGATCAGATTAGCAGCGATCATTTACTTTTCCTTGGTGCAGAGAAGGTAAGTGCAGCTAAATCTATCATAGTGAAATAATAGTCGCTGCTTCAACTTTAAAGCCTTACAGAACCGGTATATACCTTCAATCTAAGGAATGCTTACTAAAAGTTGAACTAGCTGGCGGATGAGGCTGGAGGCTTCAAGTCAACTGTAGCTGGAACATCATTAACAACTTGAAGCTCCTTAATGAAAGTTGCAATCGCAAAACATAACAAGTAACAAACTATGATGAGGAAGTCTCATGAGCCTGATACTAACTACGAGCATGTGCAGTGTATGGCTGTGGTCAGAGTGAAGAATTATATTCGGCAAAAAACCAGATCTGCCATACCCCTAGCTTTGCCTGTGTTAATTGATATACACATAATTAAATTTACATTTCAAATACTAATAACAATTCTAAACATTAACAAAGTTTATGCATACTAATTCTGGCGATTTTAAGAATAAAAACATTATTATTAATTGAGAATTTTCAATCTTTGTGTCCAGTTACCACTTCTATCCAAAGTCTATCAGAATTCATGGTGATTCCTTCTTTTATGATTGTAAATTGCAAAGCATTTGTCTCCACACATTTTTAATTAATTGTGTCCTCCAGACTAACATTATGGTAGACACACCATAGAAAGTAGTTATTGAAGAGATCCAAAGGAATTTGGAAGTTGCCATTGAGTAGTAAAAAATTAAAGTTGCTAAGACAACTGCAGTCCATGTCAAGTAAAGATATCCTGCCAACAGCATGAACATGACATCAGATTTATTGTGACTGCTAATCTTGTAGGGCTGAAACACTGCAAAGATTAGAGCACCTAACACCATCACTATTGAATAAACAGGAAGAAGGAATACAGATTGAATCTTGAAGCATAATTATAATAAAATATAGAGTTCGCAGAAACATGTAATATGCAGAGAAGTAGCGCATATCATATGGCCGCACTGTCTTGTAGCTCCCTTGAAAGGCATCCATAAATATATGCAATGTTTGATGCTTTTCCTTCTACACTAAATGCTCTACTTGTTAATAGAATATTGAAGCATACCCCTAGGATTTTAACACTGGATAGAATAATGAAGGTAGCAAATGTTTCTACGAGGGATGTCTGCACTTGAAGCTGGCTGCAGTAATGCTGCAGGCACCATTTGAATGGACTCCATGCCCACACTAGTAGCCGATAGTTGGAGTCATACATTGTTATCAAGATGTACGTAAGAAATATGAGAGCAAATGGGTAGAGTACCACGAGCAGGTCCAGTAACAACAAATGGAGGATGGTGAAGTGAGGATGCAGGCAAACATCAGGAAAGACAGCACGAAAGAAGTTCAAGTTAAATATGTCCAATAAAATTAATCCCATTTTCAAGACCGAAGCTTCACTGCTGGTAATAAATCTGTTTTTTATGTTTGTATAAAGAACTCCAGCTATGACTCGTGTCTGTAGAGGAGACATAACACACTGTATGACAAACATTAGTCCGTTGAGATGGCTAGAGGTGACCGTAAGCTTCAAACTCACTACGAGAATATAAAAGAGAGTGAGTGGAATAAAAGCAACTGCAATGAATTTGAGCCAGTTTCTGTATCCATATTCTTTACAAGGTATGCAGTTGATGTAGTTGTAGGAGTAGACAGCCAGCCCATAGTCTTGCTTGCATCTGCCACAGAAATGTCCCTCACGATGCAAGTCAGCAGAAACATTGCACACAGCAGCGTTAAACATGGACGCATTTTGCACTGAGTACCGTTGGATTGGGTAAAATACACTCCCAGTATTAGACATCGTGAAATGGTAGCATGTGAACAAACATGTCCCAGCAATGGACATGTTATCCTTTTGATCATAGTAGACGCAGTAGCATGGCTGGATCCAGAGCACGTCTGCAGTATCTGTGCACTGGACTGCTTCACTTATGTCATCACCACAAGAACATGAATCATTAGAGTTGCATTGAGACCAAACTTGACTTCCTCCCTCTACTTCTAGTCCAGCCTCTGCGGTAGAAAACAGGAATAGCAACGAGATTAGTAAATAGTTAAGCATTTCCACTATTATAATTCTTGAGAGACTTTTAAGCTTTTAAGACTTTTAGAATTAGCTTTGGAACAAAGTTATTCCTCATTCATTTGGTGGCTATCAATAGCAGTGATCTGCACTGCAAATAAAGATCAGGTATTATATATGCTCTTTTATGACAACTGTGCTTGTCCCATAACTTTTCCTAACTGCTATCACAGGAGATCTTAATGTTCTAATTTCCATAACAGAAAGTCTTCATTTATAAACAAACACCATTCTGGATTAACCCATTAAAAAACTAGACGTACGTTGGACAAGCATGTACATATCTACCATATAAATTCATGGACAATAATCGTTATATAGATTTTTTTAATGATATTGGTTTATATGAGTTTAGTAAAAAGTATTCTAGCATGGGCACCATTTTTTGTAAATTTATTCTTGTGGTGTGTGTATATATAACTACGCCCACTTACTATCAGCAATTCTAATCTTCACAGTTGTGTAGGTCATGTACATACACAAGATACATTTAGTCAGGTTATGACCAGCTTAACATTCACTGACAATTACCAGTAACTTTATTCCCCATATCAGACTTTGCTGGTTTGAAGGACTTGTTGATGTCTCTAGAAGAGACCTTTCAATGCTACCACCACTCTGGCCACTAGACCAACCTAGAGGAGGAAGGGGAGTAAATAGTGGAGGAGAAATGGGAGGGGGAGCGAGAGGTGGATGAGGGGAAAGAGGAGGAGGAGGAGGAGGAGGAGGAAGATATTATACAATACATGTGATTTTTTGCCAGTTGACTGCTAGTGATGGTGGTTGTACACGATAATGTCTCAGAATTTACATCGATCAGTTGAACTCTGCACTCACATTATCTAAGGTACCTAGTTTTCTACACCTTGTCATAACTAAAGGTTATAATATAAAAGGCACACCACTAACTTGGACCATTCTCCAATATTCACAATTAAAAGGGACGAAAAAGTTGCAGAGAAATAAGTTGATGATGACAACACTGGAAAACAATATGACCAGCTGGGTGTGGCTATGATCAGCTGGGTGTGGCTATGGAAAACTGAGAGTCAGCCAGGTTCATCAGATCTTTAGACTTATAACTCATTAGATGAAGAATAATGAAGCACATACTTCATCTTCTTTTTATAACAAGAACAACAGTGCTGAAATTTGTCCCAAGAAGAGAGTAAAAATTGATTAATAAAAGTATCCACACTCGTGAGAAGGCCAGCAATGTACATACTCTGTAGAGGTGAGTCCACCACAACCTAAGCCATACTGCCATAGGAGATGACAACAGATTTATTGTGGATAGTCTCAATTCACATAGAAGCAACATAATAAAAAGCATGTGAAGATTCCAGCCCTTAGGAAGAGCAAATGTGTAGCCTAATTCCACAACACACAATATAACAGAGGCCAAAACAAGCTACGCTGATAAACACAATAGAGAGAAGGAATAAGTGTCAGCCACAAGTTAGACTTGAGGCAACTTGATGGGGACACATGATATCTCCTTGTAGTGACATCATATTAAACATGCACAACCTCTTCACAGGCAACTCCACCCACCACAATAAGTTGGGCTGGATGTGTAGAGGAATCTTCTGGTCTCGCCTGTGTGGAACTATGTTGAGGAAGTGGACAGAGATGATGGATGTGATCAGAATTACTGCGATCATGTGGCCAGTGCATATCAGCTCAGAATACTTGAAAATCCTTTGGAAGACGATGGGAAAAAAGTGAAAATGGAAGTATTATAATGTAACTTGTGTGACTTCTGATAGATCTGGAGATAGCTAGGGACAGGGTTGGTTCTAGTAGAAGAGGCCTTAATACAGCCAGGGACATATCCAGAACACTATAACAGTTGTAACTGTGGCATCAGAAACGGTCACCAGGCAGTTTTGTGTAGCGTTGGACACTGCATGTGTCCCAAAACTTTCATTAAATGTGACATTTTTAACATTTAGACTGTCATTAGTAGTTTTAGCAACAACAATGAAGGTAAACTCTCAGCAGATTCTTAGTTGATATAGTACATACATATATTTTCTTCGTAATCACGCAAATATGAATCTTATCTGTGTCCGCCTTTCGTACAATCCATATAAGCTCTATGTCAAGATGACTTGCTAGAGCAAGGCAACCAGACAAGCATGCCGGGGATCTCTCCAACACTTGAAAACCTCGACAACCAACTGAACCATTAATTACATGTAGAATAATTAGTGAGGCTGTTAAAGGTAGTCATAAATAGAATGGTTATGACCTAATACCATAATCTATCTATGACTACCATTAATAGCCTCACTAATTATTCTATGTGTAATTAATGCTTCAGTTTGATGTCGAGGTTGTCAACTTTTGGGGAGATCACATCAGCCTGGCTGAACAACCCCCTTACCTGGACCCTTTAAATAGGTTTTCAGGTGTGAGTCAGAGCATATACATATATGGAAATGGTCCAAATGGAGGGGGCAGGGGGTTGTTTCTCCTGGTAGCTGATTTGTAAGTTGTCACAGAAGGGTGATCCAATGTTAATGTCCATGAACTCCTCTCTGAAAAGATCAAGTGACTAAGAATCAGCCATATCCAATTGTGGAAACCTCTTTGAAAGGCTAATGATTGCAGTAAAAGCATAAGAAGGGCCTCTTTCAGGATTTAGCAAAACTAAGAAGGCAAAGATTGTCTCCAGCTGCAAGAATAGCTTCAGTTTTTTAAATGTTTCTAGTATATGTAGGCAAAAAAGCTGTTCATTTGGTGCATAGGTGTATTCTGTCAATTTTTTATTGAATTTTGTCATTTAACGAACATATGAGAGAAAGAGAAGTGTAGGCTTGGTAAGAAGGTAAGTCTTTCTATGATACTAGTGACTTTGCTGTTTGATCTTCACATGAAAGCAAAGAAAAAGATCTTTAAGCCATCAAGTTGACTGAGATAACCACCAACACGATGCAGAAAACTGAGCCAATGAGTTGGACAATGCTTTTAAGAGAACACCAGAAGTCCCAAAAGTGTTGCGTTTGTTTGCTACAATGTTAGAAATAGTGGAGGAAAAAGCTGTAAAAAGCTGATCAATATTAACAGGAAGTGCTTGCACCGGCTAAATGACAGATGCAACCCAAATCCATTGTAGGAATCACTCACTTTTTTTCCCTACCAACATCTGTGGAATGCTGTTGAACCAAAAATGGAGGGGTTGGGAGGAGGGGGAAAGAAAAACATCTGTAGCTAGTTTGTCTTCTTACATAGGGGTTCTTGGTGGCATATAATAAGTGGCAAGCTGCCCAGTGAATGAAGGACTGCAGTAGGCAGTTGGTATCCCTGCATGCTTAGTCTGCCATGGTGTCAAGTGTATAGACAGATTTTGTATGTGTGTATTTAGAGGCTACTGGATGTCATTCCAGCTTGAAAGTGCTCCCACAATGGGTGCGGCTATCTCAACTAAAACAGAAGCAAGACATAATATTATATTTTCTCTCAATGAACTCTCAGTTGACAAAATAAAATTACAATGACCTTCTCAATAATCATTTCACTTTCTCAATGTTTCAACTATGTGCTCTAGCCTTCATCAGGTGCTAAGTCTGGCACGAACTTGTTATAATTATATACACTTATTACCACATGATACAACCTACACCCTGACACAAGCAAGCATTCAACATGTGAACTAGATGTGGAAAAATTAATAATAATATAAACAAAATAAACACCAAACAATAGAATAAAAATTAACAATAAAAAAATTATAATAATTTAAATAATAATAATACTAACAAATAAACAAATGAAGATAAACTAATAAATTAATTTGAATTAATTAATTTAATATATGTATAATAAACAAAATATTAATAAGCAAATAAAAATTAATAATTAATTTTTAAAAATTAAATAAATAATAATTATATATTATTTTATTGGTTATCATTATTAATTGTTTATATTTTATTAGTATTATTTTTTGTTGTTGTTTTTATTAATTTATTTATTAGTATATTTAATTTTTTAATGTTTACTTGTTTATTTTATTATTTTTTTATTGTTTTATTTGTGTCTGATATAATAAAATCTTTAATTTATTAATGTTTTATTAAAATTATTATTAATTTTTATTCTAGTCATTTCTATTATTATTTTAGCTTATCTATATTTTATTTTTCCACATCTGGTTGCTGGATGCATGTGCCTGGATGGTTTGTATCACGTGGTGAATAGCTATATAGCTACTGGTATGTAACAAGCTCTGCATGTCTTAGCATCCTGTTATAATGTCGAGAGAGTAAAATTCAAGCTGATTATTGAGAAGGTCACTGTAATATATAATTCTGGATTGATCAAGAAACAGTATTACCCAATATAAGCCACAAATATTTATAGGATTATAATGAAGTCCAATATTATATTTGAATTTAATCACTCATCATTTTGGCAAGAGGCTCAAGCCTTCATCAGGAATAAGAAGATGCAGCATTTCATTATTATAGCTGAAACATCAAGTGAGTAAAGTCAAGACGGTTATCGAGAAAGTCATTGTATCTACTATGTCAACTGAGAATTCCTTGACAGTGTTATACTGCTTTTTAAAACACTGTAATATATTTGGTGTTCATTATTATGAAATGGTATATAAATACTTAGGTTAATATCATAAATACTAGGTTAATATCATAAATACTAGGTTAATATCATAAATACTAGGTTAATATAATAAATACTTAGGTTAATATCATAATATCATAAATACTAGGTTAATATCATAATTAATATCATAAATACTTAGGTTAATATCGTAAATACTTAGGTTAATATCATAAACACTTAGGTTAATATCATAAATACTTAACATAAATACTAGGTTCAGGTTAATATCTTGTTTCATTTCTTTTCTACCTATCCCTATCTGCATTTCCCAACACATAATTGGAATGCAAAATGTCAATTCACTTACTTTCAGAAGACTTCAAGTTGCCCCATGTAATACAGTGACCAACCTGCTGTAGACCAGAAACACAATAGTCTAGTTCTTCACTGCTTGACTAGAGCTAATATATAGAACCAGCACCGAAAACAAACTAACTAACAAACAGAAACTATGAAGAAGAAAAAACTATCTACAACTTCTGTATTTCACTGAATATACAAATTGTCGGCCTTGTATTACTCTAGTCATTGTCCTCCATCTAGCAATGCTAAATCCCTAATATAGTATACTGATCTGTGACATTATTGATAGCCTGTGCTTAGCTTAGGTAAGTTGTATATTCCTTATAGTTCCCACCCTGTCTTATAATGGATTCTTATTCTCCTCTAATGAACAAAAAGCTGATATTTTAAATAAATTCTTCTGTGAATGTTTCAATTTTTCTACTCCTCCACTTACTCCCTATTCTTCTCTGTCCACTAATACCCTATGTCCCTCTGACTTTATATGTTCTGAGGATCAAGTGCTTTACCTGATTAATCGACTACCATCTGTTACTGCCTCTGGACCGGATCTTATCTCTTCTCGCATGTTGAAAGCGACTGCTCTCAACATTTCTTCTCCCCTCACCCACATATTTAATCTTTCTCTACGTGCTGGTTATGTCCCCAATGATTGGAAATTATCCAACATTGTTCCCATTCCAAAGTCCACTTCAAATCTCAGCTCTCCCTCAAACTACAGACCTATCTCTCTTCTCTCTATTGTAAGTAAATTACTTGAAAAACATGTGCACCGTCTTCTTTACAACTTCTGTCTTGATTCCAATCTCATCTCTCCGTCTCAGTTTGGTTTTCTCCCTCACCGCTCTACTTCATCTGCCCTCCTCTTTGCTGTCCATTCTTTCCATACGCTTCTTCAACATAATAAAGCTGTGTGTGCCTGCTTCCTTGACCTAAAAAAAGCCTTTGATTCTGTCCCTCATGCACCCCTACTACACCTTCTCTCAACTCTCCAATGTCCCCCTTGGCTCCTCAAATGGCTCCATTCTTATCTTTCATGCCGCTCTCAACAGGTGGTCATTTCTGGGTCCACCTCCTCCCCTCTTTCAGTTTCTTCTGGTGTCCCTCAAGGTTCAATCCTTGGGCCCCTTCTCTTTATCATTTATATTAATGGAGTATGTAAAGTCCCTCTGTCTTCTTCCCGCAAGATTATTCTGTATGCTGATGATATCCTACTTTTCCAACCTGTTACTCCCTTTCTGATTTCTCCCTATTTCAACAAAATCTTGATACTGTCTCCTCTTGGATCTCATCCAACTTTCTTACATTAAATTCTTCAAAATCGAAATGGATGTTTATAACTTACAAAGTCTCTCCTATCTTCAAAACTTTGCCCTCGCTCTACCTACTTGGTTCCTCTCTTGATTTAGTCTCCGAGTTCAAGTATCTGGGTGTTCTCTTATCTTCAACACTATCCTGGTCTAAACACATATCCTTCATTTGTAGTAAGTCTCATCGTCTCTTAGGCCTCTTATACCGTCAATTTTATCATCACTCTGACTCCTCTTCTCTTCTGCGTCTATACACCTCTCTAATAAGACCTCACCTTGAATACTGTTCTTTTCTATGGGACCCACAATCTGCACACCTCTCCATGTCTATCCAAAAAATACAATTCTTTGCATGCAAAATTTGTTCTAAAGACTGGTCCTCTGACTATTCCCTCTTACGTACTAATCTAAAACTCCCTACACTCTCCTCTCGTCGTCTCAACTCTAAACTCATACTTCTCTTTAAGCTTTTGCATAATTACATTGACTTTCCAACCTCACTGCCTACACATCAGCCTCCTCCACCTTACAACATTAGATCATACCACCCCCTCAATCTTACTTTCATTTTCCCTCGTACTCAGTCTTTTAATGTATCTTTTTCCCCTTCTGTCATTCGTAAGTGGAATGCTCTTCCGAACAATATTAAGGAATCCAGTTCTCTTAGCTTATTTAAACATTACATACAAACAATTTCATAACATTCATAATGTATTTCATGTGTTGTGCGTATTGTGTGCTCTTTGCATTAGCCAGTGGCTATTGAGCATGTATAATTAATAAATAAAAATAAAAAAATAATAAAAAAATATAAAATAAAAAAATAAATTAAAAAAAAATAGATATTCCAAACCTACCCTAGGTTGAGGCAACAGCCTACTCAGATAGTCTCCAGATTTGACTTAAAAGATAATTTCCAGTTTAGTAAACCTGTTTTATATAAGGCAGTATCATACCTCCACAGCTAAAGAATGCTGATGAATAAGTAGCCATGTCAGAAGGAAACTCCAGCATTCTTTCTGATGCCCATGTATCCAATTCTCACTTGCCTGGCAGCCAGTTTTCTTCCCTCTAAGAATCTGCTATTGTTTTCTCAATCATTTTTTTCACTACGACAACCATTCTCAGTTTAAATAAGCACGCACCATTTAAGGGGGGTGGGTGACTCTTTTTTTTTTACGGGTCATTATAGTACATAGGTACATATGCATATATATATGCCATGTGGAGAGATACCATACACATCCCAAATGAGCACTTCACTCACCTACTAGTAGTAATGACTGTAAAGCATTAAGAGGTCTGATAGGGATAGCAGAAAAGGGGAACAGATCATTTTAATATGAAACCCTGCCAGTTATCTTTCCTGTACCTTGCCATTTTCTCACTCTCTCTTCACTATGTTGCCTCTTTTACAAATAAGCCTGCTATAGTTAAGGCAGGTTAACCATTGATATTTTATATGGTGAACATGCGTACACATGGACAAGACAAACAATTATATATAATATTGAATTGGTAAGTCAAAGAAGAAATGCAACAAGAATTTACCAATGTAGATAACAAACATTTACAAGACCCTTTACCTATTAGTCATATTAGGTAAAGGGTCCCGTTAATGTTAGTTGCTAAATTCTTGTTTGATTTCATTTGCCTTGTTCTTATATAGTCAAACAGTCACCAGAATACTTTACTCAGTTTAACACAGAACTAACCGATCATAGACACCTTATTTTACTATGTGTATTACCACAGTAGACACACATGCCTACATATTCATATAATTGTCGGGGATCCCAAATAATAGTGGACAACCACAACTCAAGAACACAATTTAATATAGATAGATTCAGAGTAAATAGAATGCACACACTAAGTGCCAAGACAACATAAGCGTTTTACCATATAAGGTCTTGAATGGGACTCTGGCTGGCAGCCTATTTAAGGGAACCAGCCAAGGGGTCGAGGCAGAGCCAGTCTAGTTGTGAATTATAAGAGTTTTCATTATAGTCCTCTACTATTTCCCTGAGAACACCCCATCTTATGCCACTACCATTCCCTCATCCCTAACAATAATACACATACACATGGCATTACAAGTGGTTGCCTAGTTTTGTTGAAGGTCTGGGCTGTTAACTATGTCTCAGGAGTAAACTTCTGAGGAAACCAACCCATCACTTCTTGGTATGAAAACATCCAGTGCTGATGACTCAGCTCATCTAGACTCAATATTGCACATGCAACAAGCATGTTTATGACAATTATAGACCTTTACCAATCTTCAGGTGCTTGGCTGAGTAGAGAAAGGGATTAGTGCTGAATCTAGAAATGGTTTCATTTTTGCAATATATTGGACAGTTTGGAGTCCTCTGATAGTAAAATTACCATTAATGGACATAGCTACTATATGCACCTTATGTGTGGGAGAAGAACAGAGAGCTAGACACAAGATCTTGAAGACCAAATTACACAGTTTTTTATGTTTGGGGGGTATTAGTTTACTTTACTACATACCTTCACGAAGGATTCAAGGCAGACATGAAGTTTTTATAAGTCCAAAAATATGCGTGTGTTTACAGACCTGAAAAATGCAGAGTGGTATGAATGAGCATGGTTACTTCCAACCAATACCTCCTCCCATTGACTTCATTCGATCAGAAGTCTACATCTCAAATGGTTATAAAACATTGCCCGCCATGTTTAAATCGTTGGGTCAAGATTTATGATTGGTTCCACAAAACATTAAGAGAAGTGTGCTGCACATCAATGACTCAATACATAGTTATGGTTCATCTAAAACAATTCCTGATGAAGACTAGAGCATCCAGTAGAAACGTCGAGAGAGAATAAACTTGAAGTTGATTGTTGAAAAGTCATTGTAGTTCTACAGTTGAAATTCCAACACCCTCATCCACAGCTTGCCCAATTATAGATATGTTCTGCTGCTAACTGATCAAAGAGTGCCATCAGCCCCTCTGGGATTGATGCACACTGTTGGAGGATATTTTGACATCTTTCAAGACTACTCCTCATGATCGTTGCCACTCATTGTTTTTATTGGAAAAAAGTGGCCAAAAGACTTATGTGGACACCAAGGGTCTTTCATTCTTGCTAGTCTGGCTTTTTGGACAAATGTTCAGAGGTTAGACCTATTGGGGTCTGTGTAATTATTGCGAACGCATTTCTTTATGTGGCTAAAATCTGAACTTCAAGATACCACCAGTTTTTACTGTGAGAAAAATTGCAGGCCTAGAAACTGCCATCTATGTGATGAAATCCACTTTTCATTCCCTGTCTATTATTTGTTTCATTAACTGCCTATAGTTGTGCAACTCATCCTAGGATAAACACAAAATTGAGTGTGTATTCTACTATTTTATCATGCAGTGCTGGAGATCATGTAATAGATCACAAAATTATAACAGCTGGCAATAACCTGCGAGTTTTTCCATCTATTCACTTACTTAGCTCTCTTTCTTGACAAAAGAGACATTTTTGAAGGACTTGATAACAACTTCAATGCTGGTCTGCAGACAGATATTCCTCAGCCATTCTACTCACAGGTAACCTGATACACTATGCTAGATTATAGCTGACTTGTTCTTGTGCACTTATTTGCTCATAGTAACTGCTTTACTTGCTACTTGAAGGTTGCAAGTGGGCCATGAAACAACCATTGAATGTTTCTGCTCTTCTAGAAATCTGGCCAATTTATAGATTGTGTTGCGCAACTTACGATTAATTTCCTACTGCAATTTATATAATACAACAAGTCATCTATAGATAGTGCATCAATCAGAATGACTGGGTTTGTGTCTCACCCTGACAATTCAAGTTTAGGGGGTGCAAAAAAGTGTAAGAAACAACTCAATCAGAAACCTTGATGAGTGTTTACTTCAGCACACAATCAGATGCCACATAATGTACTCACAAACTTAGAAAAGTATGGCAGATGGTGGAATGTTTTCTATTGTTATCTCTAGTATTGTTAGCGGTGCAGAATAATCTATAAAAGTTTCTAGAAGGAGCTGGGTATATTAGTAGGATATTTATAAAAACTTCCATTTTCCACTCAATAACTTCCTTTCTCTACACCCTAATATACAGGTTGAGCTGTGTGGCATGTAGCTAGTGCCAGTGGGGAAATTTAGCATGTATATTGGAGGTAGTTGGTAGTTAGAGAATTATTTGTGTGTTTGTGTGTTCATTTTCACTTCCAATTGTCAGAGCTATTACTATATTTAGGCCTCGCATTTGAGAATGGGTATGTTGATGACTGGATCGTGCAGAACCAACCAAGAAAACATAACATAGAAAGAACAACTGCAACCTAAACCAACACAGCTAACAAAGTGCATGTTATAATGGGATGTAGTACTATCAATGCTAACAAGACCAGAAAATAACATTATATTTCATACAGATGTCTACTCAAAACACACTGTTATGCAGGAGGGTTTTCAAGCTGTCCAGTGGCTTCAAAATGCAGACACAGACACACATCATATAATATATATATTGTCAGCAGACAAAGATTTCCAATATATTATTATTATTTTTTGTCAAAGACCCACAGAATATTTTAGTGTCAGTAGGCTAACAATCATCAAACTGGAAATCTTGTGCACCAAACAAAAATGTGAGAGTGGAAAAGGGGAAACAAGTGGGAGACAGGAAGTGACTGAGAAACTTTGAGTTAAAAAGTGTAGAGACAAATTTACAAACCCACAAAATTTCACTGTAAACTGAGATACGCCCCTCCATCGGGGGAGTACTTTCAAGTTGTGTGGCTATTAATGGTCTGTCTCTCTCTCTCCCACTCTTCTTATGGTTGAAGTTGTCCTACAGAATCTCCCAATATTGGTAGGGGAAAATAAGCGTGAATGAGTCCACCCAGGATCGAAATGAGAACCTTGAAATAAGGGGAATTAATGTTTTGGAATCACCAACTTTTATAATAGGAACAATTGTAATCAAAAGACATAACAAGCTAAGAAACAAACTGTACAATGAGCTAGCTGGATACTAACTATATATGTGCATTGAGAATGCACAGTTATATGTGATGTCATAATGAAAAAAATTGGTCTGGCAAAAAAAAAACTGGCTTGCTATGCATGTGTTAATTGATAATTATTATATAGACAGTGAAACAAATAATAACAACAAATTCTAAACATTAACAAAGTTTATGCATACTACGTTTGATTATAAATTTTAATCAATTGTATAATTGAGAATTTTCATTCTCTGTGTCCAGTTTACCACTCCCATCCAAAGTCTCACAGAATTCGTGGTGATTCCTCCTTTTATGTTTGTAAATTGCAAAGCATCGTCTCCACACATTTTTAGGTAATTGTGTCCTCCAGACTAGCATTATGGTAAACACACTACAGGAAGCAGTTAATGAAGAAATTAAAAGGAACTCGGAAGTTCGCAATGAGTAGCGATCGATCAAAGATGCTATAACAGTTGCAGTCCATGTCAAGTAAACATATCCTGCCAACAGCAGGAATATGACATCAGATTTATTGTGACTGCTAATCTTGTAGGGCTGAAACACTGCAAATATCAGAGCACCTAACACCATCACTATTGAATAAACAGGAAGGAGGAATACAGATTGAACATTGAAGCATATAATAAAATATAGAGTTCGGAGAAACATGTAATATGCAGAGAAGTAGCGCATATCGTAAGGCTCTGTCTTGTAGCTCCCTTGAAAGGCATCCATAAATATATGCAATGTTTGACACCTGCATCCTAATAGGTTGAGCAATCTCTGAAAGCAGCGACAAGGATAGAGCAAGAGCAGAAAGAAGGGAAGAACTACAAATAAAAAGACACTGCAAAGTGCAAGCACAGCAAATGGAATGTGCTCACGACTAAAATACTCAATATTAGCATCATAATACAAATATCTAGTGGGTAATGCTTTTCCTTCTACACTAAATGCTCTACTTGTTAATAGAATATCGAAACATACCCCTAGGATTTTAACACTGGATAGAATAATGAAGGTAGCAAATGTTTCTATGAGGGATGTCTGCACTTGAAGCTGGCTGCAGTAATGCTGCAGGCACCATTTGAATGGCCTCCATGCCCACACTAGTAGCCGATAGTTGGAGTCATACATTGTTATCAAGATGTACGTAAGAAATATGAGAGCAAATGGGTATAGTCCCACAAGCAGATCCAGCAACAACACATGGAGGATGGTGAAGTGAGGATGCAGGCAAACATCAGGAAAGACAGCACGGAAGAAGTTCAAGTTAAATAGATCTAAGAAAATTAATCCCATTTTCACTGAAGCTTCACTGCTGGGAATATATCTATTTTTTATGTTTATATAAAGAATTCCAGCTATGATTCGTGTCTGTAAAGGAGACATGACACACTGTATGACAAACATTAGTCCATTGAGATGGCTAGAGGTGACCGTAAGCTTCAAACTCACTACGAGAATATAAAAGAGAGTGAGTGGAATAAAAGCAACTGCAATGAATTTGAGCCAGTTTCTGTATCCATATTCTTTACAAGGTATGCAGTTGATGTAGTTGTAGGAGTAGACAGCCAGGCCATAGTCTTGCTTGCATCTGCCACAGAAACGTCCCTCACGATGCAAGTCAGCAGAAACATTGCACACAGCAGCATTAAACATGGACGCATTTTGCACTGAGTACCGTTGGATTGGGTAATACTTACTCCCTGTATGGGATATCTTATATCTGTAGCATGTGAACAAACATGTCCCAGCAATGGATGTGTTCCCTTTTTGATCATAGTAGATGCAGTAGCAAGGCTGGATCCAGAGCAATTCTGCAGTATCTGTGCACTGGACTGCTTCACTTATGTCATTACCACAAGAACATGAATTGTTAGAGTTGCATCTAGACCAAACTTGACTTCTTCCCTCTACTTCTAGTCCAGCCTCTGCAGTAGAAAATAGTAATAGCAATGAAGTTAGTAAATAGTTAAGCATTTTCACAATTATATGAATCTCGAGTGATTTCTAAGACCAGCTATGGAACAAACTTAGTCCTCAGTTGTTTGATATCGACACAAGTTATATAGAGCTCTGCAGCAGAAATATGTATCATATGCTCATATAGCATCAATTTATGAGTTTCCTGTTTTTTGTTGTGATACTCCAATACTTGTTACCTTGAGAACTCTTAGTATATTATGTTTACATGAGTTTCAATAAACTAACAACTGTAATGGATTGACTCGCTAAAAAAACTTTGCATTAGAAAACTATGTACACAGTTCAACCAGTTGGATGAATCTATATATAATATTATGTGCAGGAATCATTAGCTACATAGAAAGTTTAATATCAGTATGCATGTGTGTAAATTGCAAAGTTTTGTCTAGCATGGTTATTGTAATGAAAGAAGGTTTAGTCTTGAGAGTATATAGTAATATAACTAACTCATCACCAAACCCTATACTAACTTCATATGTATAGGAACATGCATGCAAATTCTTAATAGCCCAAATAGTAGTTTAGCCATTATCACCTCCTTTACTAAAAAAAAAATACAACAACTAAAAGACAAAACCAACTTTTTAATATTAATTTGAACATGTCAGCCTCTTCAGATCCCAGTTGTATCCCTAGGTTTAAGGATGGAGGACAAGGTACTTAGGATTGCAGTGGGATTGAGGATAGGTGTACCCCTAGTTCAACACCATTTGTGTTGCCATTGTAGGTTGATGTTAAAGGCTCACATGGCCTATCATATCCAAGGTATGCCTCTCTGAATGTGGTGGTCAAGAGAGGTTTGGACTCGGCAAAAATCCCATCTCGACTCAAACCCAATGGAGCGTTCAGATCAGATGGCAAACGGCCGGATGGTGTTAGATCAACCTAACAAGAACAACCAACTCAACTTACTTAACCTAGTCCTAGCCAAATATAGACTTCTAGACAATTAACAGTTTACAATGAACTATGAATAACATTAGTCTTTGAAACCCACTGATGTCCTCAGGAGAGGCCAGCTTATTTAAGAGCAGCCTTCTTCTGTAAAAGTCACTCTTTGGATTATCAAGCTAAGTCAATTGTCTTGTGTATTTGATTATCAATAATAAATTCTATATTTATCAACTGCTCCATTAGATTGTCTGCAATAGTCTAACACCTGGTGGCAGCCAAGGAGACGACCACGCCTTAGCTACCATTTTGACCACGCCCAAGGTACCATTTCGACCACGCCTGAACTACTGATCTTCGATTCATTCATCAAATTTCGTGAACTAACGTACCTCGACCACACCCTTTCCAAATTCGACCTGCCTTAGTTATAGTGAGTTCTGACCTTGCCATCAGACCCTTTGATTCCACGATGAGAACGACAACCAAGTGTGGTCAGACGAAAGGCCACACCCATCAAACAAAGACGATTATCACTCACCTCTAGACGAGAATCCCTACATTCGTGATTGTACGCCTCCTTGCGACAATCTAGTAGACCCCAGCGAGACACCATATCTCCCAGATAGAAACCAAACTCAAGATCGACCAAGACCAGTAGACCCACGAACCAGATTACCACCCACTGCTACTCCGACTGTCGACCCCACTGTAGCTCTCCTCTTGCTGCAAATGCAACAACAGCAGCTGGAGAACCAACGCCAGCAGGAGGCTGCCCAAATCCAGCTAGCAAAGGCACTCGAGATACTGAGCACCCGTCCTATCACTGTTACCAACCCTCCAAACCCCCCTCAACTCCCCCTCTTCCGTGAGGGCATGGCAGCCGAAGCGGTTCTTGCCCGTTTTGAAAAACACATGCCGGCCTATGATGTACCAAGAACCAGATGGGCGGCAGAACTCCGTACACTGCTCCAGGAGGATCTCACTAGTGTCGCACTCTCCATTTCCACGGACCAGGCTGGCTGTTACTCTACCCTCAAGAAAGCCATCCTCACCCGACTAGGCATTACCCAGTCTGCCCGATTCTCTGCCTGGGTAGAACCCAATCCTCGGACATTCGAGACTGTCTCCCAGGTTTACCACCGTACCCTCGATGTCACCCTTACCTGTCTCAGAGATTGCCACAGTATAAATGACTGTGCTACTCTAATCACGCAGGAAGTTATTTACCGCCAGCTGCAACCGTCGGTGGCACAGTTTGTTGTGCACAAAAGCCACTCACAGCACAGGACATGATCCAATCAGCAGATGCTTGGGTCGCAGAAGGCAAATTTGATCGCCTTACGGCATGGAAGAGCCACACCACTTGGAAAGGTCCTAGACCACAACGACCTTCTGATCGTTTTCCGTATCGCCCAAGGCCTATGTATCAACAACAAGACCATTCCCCTCCCCCTCCATCCCAACTACTAAGTGTGGATGTGAACCCTCTTACTCACCCAGGACACCACAACCCGCCACCCACTTGGATCAAGCGGGAAAAATCCGACCAGCCCACCTGCCGTCCAAAGGATCTCAGCAAATACTTCGACGATGTCAAAGGTCCCCTCTGCTTTAATTGCAGGAAATGGGGTCACATCAGTGCAGCCTGCCCAGATAGAGATCTCTATCGTATCCGACATACCCAACCATCTCAACCAACAGTCACCAGACTGCCATCCCCTTCTTCACCATGGGTACCATCGGGGAAGCACCGGTCCGTTTCTTCCTCGACAGTGGGGCAGATCTCACAGTAATACATAAGCGGACGCTAGATGACCTCCATTCTGCAGGGACAATCACCCCACTCCGACAGTCTGATGTCACGATTAAGGGAGTCCATGGTCCGGCGACCTCCCTGCAGGTAGTACAGCTTGACTGCAATATCCTGAGACGAATACTTACACTACCTATGGCCATCTCTGATGATATCCATCATGATGTCATCCTGGGCAGAGATTGCAATATACTCTATGTACTCATGAAGGCCGCAATTGAGGATATCCCTCGAGACGTACTAGTGGTCCAAACACGCCAACAAGCAGCAGAGGAAAGTCACTGTCAGCAACAGAATGCTGATGCTTCAGAAGAACTCCTCGCACTCCACCCAGACCTCATCGGGGACAACTTTGACTTCCCTCAGACAAACCTATCCCGGCCAGACACTGACCCTTCCCCTTCCCCGGATTTTGACCCCCTTTTGCAACCCAATGCTGACTCTGAGGCCATCTGCAGGGACCAACGTAATGACCCCACACTGGCAGAACCTTGGTCTTCCGCAGACAAGGAGAACTTCCCGTATGTCACCAAACATGGCGTCCTTCATCGACAATCTACCGACCGACTGGGAGAACCAATTTGGCAAATCATTCTCCCTGCCAACCGACGGCAGCAGGTACTGGACTTAGCTCACTCGACTCCAATGGCTGGCCACTTTTCAATCCTGTGACCGCTGCCAGAAAATGGCCAAGCGTACACACAAAAGAGCACCTATGGTATCCCCTCCACCTCATATCACTCGACCCTTTGACAAGGTGGCTATTGACGTGGTGGGCCCCTTGCCAAGTCCAAAAACAGATATATCCTCACGTATATAGATCTGGGCTCCCGATACCCAGATGCCGTTCCCCTCCGCACAACCACGGCAGATGTCATCGCCAAAGCCCTGCTACATATCATGTCGAGATTGTCGGTCCCTCTAGAGATACTATCTGACAGGGGTAGTAACTTTCTCTCCTCTGTGATGAAAGAAACATTCAAGTTCCTCGGAGTACTCCACTCTAAGACGTCTCCGTACCGCCCACAGTCCAACGGCGCCGTTGAAAGATTTCATCAAACATTAATGCAGATGGTCCGGAAGTCAGTAGCAGACCATAGGGACTGGGATGAACACCTCCAGTACCTCTTGTTCGCTTGCCGTGAAGCTCCCTGCTCTTCTACAGGGTTCTCACCCTTTGAGCTGCTTTTCGGGTGCCAAGTACATGGACCCCTCGACATCTTACGACAGCAATGGGTTCCAGCTAAGATAACCTCTACCACAGTCACGGAGTGGTTGCTTAAACTCCATACAGACCTCACCGAGATGAGGGCTCTTGCTATCAACCAACATGAGACCACTCAAGCCAGAACCAAGGCTTGGTTTGATCGATCAGCTACCACTACATCTTTCCACAAGGGTGGCCAAGTACTGGTCTTTACTCCTGCCTTCTCTGGCCACCGGGGTCAGAAGCTAGTGGACCGTTGGTGTGGACTATACACCATCCTAGGCTCTCTCTCCCCGGTAACTTACTCGGTGGACATGCCAGAGAGACATAAGCGTACGCGCTCGGTCCATGTCACGGCCCTGAAGTTATGGATACCACCTGTTGCCAATATACTCTACATCTCCACCGATCCCTCTGTCATTGCAGAGTTACCAGACTACTGTCCACATACCTAGACTGAGCCTCCACGGATTGGACCAACTCTTACTCCTGTGCAACGCCAGGACATTCTCCACCTATGGAAGGACTATCCAACCGTTAGAGCGAGCAAACTGGGAAGAGCTACATCAGCCACACACCCCATCGATACAGCCATGGCCATACCCATTCACCTTCGTCCTTACCGAATTCCTAAAGCGTGGGAAGAACCCTTCCGGCAGGAGATCGCCACTTTAAGACAAAAACATCTCATCGAACCATCCAGGGCACCATGGGCAGCGCCCATGTTTGCGGTCCCAAAGAAGTCGCCAGGTTCGGTCCGTTTGGTGATGGATTATAGATGCCTCAACACAGTCACCACTCCAGACCACTATTACATGCCCAGAATAGAGGACATCTTGGAAAAAATGGCCTCGGCTACATACTTTTCTACCTTTGATTTAGCCAGGGGATTTTACCAAGTTCCCCTGGAACCACGCGACATGGACAAAACAACATTTCTTACAACCTTCGGTAAATTCCGGTTTACAGTCATGCCCTTCGGACTGTGAAATGCCCCCGCCACCTTTCAGCGCCTTATGGACGGACTGCTGGGGGATCTGTTCTCCTTTGTGACTGTCTATATTGACGACATATCCATTTTAGTCCGTCCTGGACGAATCACCTCGCCCATCTTCGCCAAGTGTTTGGCTGTCTCAGAGATGAGGGTCTCACGATCCAGTCTGGCAAGTCACAGCTAGGGATGACTACCTGTCAATTCCTAGGCCACACGGTCGGCCACGGCACTATCACCCCTCAAGAGGCTAAGCTCATGGCTCTATCCAGAAACTACCCACAGCCATTAACCAAAACAGGAGTCCGCTCATTCCTAGGAATGACAGATTACTACCATCATTTCATTCCCCACTTTAGTTCAGTAGCAGCTCCACTCACAGATCTCACCAAAAAGGCAGGCCCAGATCCTGTTGAGTGGACGCCCGACTGTACACTAGCATTTCGACGTCTCAAAGAACTTCTTTGTACAGGCCCAGTCTTGGTTACGTCCGACTATGAAAAAACATTCATCCTTCAGACTGACGCATCGCAGAGAGGGATTGGAGCGGTCCTGTCACAAGAGGACGATGCAGGCAATGATCACCCATTGGCTTTCTATTCCAGAAAGGTGCTTCCTCGGGAACAAAACTACTCGGCGACAGAGCAGGAAGGCTTGGCGGTGGTTGAGGCATGCAAATATTTCCTTCCTTATCTGCTCAGTCGCCCCTTCATCATCCAAACAGACCATTGTGCCTTGGCCTTTCTGAACAATAAGGACACCACCAGTGGACGCCTTGCTCATTGGATGGATATTCTATGCCAGCTTGATTACACCATCATCTACAGACAAGGAAAGGCCAATGCCAACGCGGACGCTGTCTCCAGACGGGAATGGCTAGATGAACCAACACCTTGCACCACAGAAAAAGAAGGGGGTGATGTTAGATCAACCTAACAAGAATAACCAACTTAACTTACTTAACCTAGTCCTAGCCAAATATAGACTTCTAGACAATTAACAGTTTACAATGAACTATGAATAACATTAGTCTTTGAAACCCACTGATGTCCTCAGGAGAGGCCAGCTTATTTAAGAGCAGCCTTCTTCTGTAAAAGTCTCTCTTTGGATTATCAAGCTAATAGTCAATTGTCTTGTGTATTAGATTATCAGATTATCAATAATAAATTCTATATTTATCAACTGCTCCATTAGATTGTCTGCAATGGTCTAACAGATGGCATCAGTTTGGTCCCATGGAAGTAGTGTGGTCGATCACTGTTAGGGTATGCACCACCCCTAACAGTCTAGCTAAGGCTTTACACACTTAGTGCTTTAGGCAACTAGTTATAACAACTTTATTCACTTTGACAAGACACAACTCAAGACCGAATAATCTGTCCAGAGGGAGGCTGCCCTTAACTAGGCTGGCCTCCTCCCCCAGGGACATGACCATATAAGGTAAAATACATGCATGTGGTTGATTGACTATCCAATGGAATACAAGTAGCAGCTGTGTGTTTGTTTATGCATGCGGCTATTAACATAAGTGAGGTCAACTTTGAGGTCAACAGTTTGTTCGTGAGCTTTCTGCAGGTTAACACCTGCAGGTTGCTCCTGTGTTGTTAGGGCTGTTAGGGTGTTACCTAACAAGGTCTCTAACACTTCCCTCCCCTTCCGGAGGTCGGGCGTCATCATCTGTCCATGCTTGGCGAGATAGCCCATCAGCATTGGCATTTTGTGCACCAGGCCGATAGGTTACTGCATAATTGTAGGGTTGCAAGGCTAGTGCCCAGCGCATAAGTCGACCATTAGTGTTCCTCATCTTCTCTATGTATGCTAGAGCACGGTGGGGTCGGTCTGGACGTTGAAGGGTCGTCCCAGCAGGTAGGCTTGAAAATGATGTAGTGCCGCTACAAACTGCTCCATGCCATCTAGCACCTGGTCCATCAGTCGCTGGAAGGTGGTGGGTGCACCCTTCAAGCCGAATGGCATTGTCTTGAAACGGTACTTCCCATGAGGAGAAATGAACGCCGTCTTGTCACGATCAGCCTCTCATACGGGCACACCCTTGGCCAAGTCGAGGGTTGACAGGTACCGAGCATTTCCCAGTTTGTCGATTAGATCATCGACCCTGGGCATTGGGTAGGGGTCATTCTTGGTTCTTGGAAGAGGCCCCACGATGTCTATGGCTACCCTTTCAAACGGCTCAGAAATCACCCGCAAGGGATGTAACGGTGCTTTGGCTGACGACTTCCTGGCTGCTTTCTGGCAAACAGGACAACTTCTGCATGCCTCTGCCACAGCCTTGTGGACCCCAGGCCAAAAAAAACCTCGGAGTAGCCGGGCTATTGTCCTTTTTCTCCCGAGATGTCCTGCCATCGGCGCAGAGTGTGCCATGGTGATGGCTTGATTCTGCCTTGCCTGTGGTAACACCAGCTGCTCGATCTCATTTCCCAACGGGTCGTAGCTCCTGTGGTAGAGCCACTTTCCTTGATAATGGTATGGGGAACCATTCTGTCCTGCCATCTGGCGGGCCTTCTCCAATGACTTATCTCGAGCCTGTTCCCTCGCAAGGTCTGCTCCTTGCGATGCTTCTGCAGGTTGTTGGATATCGACCGTCAGTAAGTTAGCCCGACTGCGAGCTGCTTCTCGTTTTGCCATCCTGGACATCCGAGGTTTGACCTTGGAAGTGCCAAACATGTCCTCTGGCCAATGGCAGTCAGTCAGCAAGTCCCAGTGCGCATCCTCCTCCTGCACATCCAGATTCACCTCTGTCAGGTGTACTTCCGACATCTCTGTAGCATGTTCTTCCATCCTGAGTCGCTCTCCCTCGCTTTTTGCTTGCTGTCGGGTGACAGCTGCATTAGCATGCAGTGATGGTGGCCGGAACAGGTTGGCTGCCGCATTGAAAGCTGTCCGGATGGGTGGAATATCGATTCCCAGTAGTGCATCGTCAGGTAGGTCTTGGCTTGCTGCTGCGTGGCACACATACATCTGTCCATTCAATTCCATAGTGATGCGTGCTAGTGGCAGGCTGTCGATCTGACCATTAGCCATCGAAATATTCGCCATTTTGCCTGTCCACTGGTCATCCTGCACAAACCTGGTATTTACCAGTGTGATGTTGGCTCCTGAGTCCAAGCGTAGTTTGTCACATGTGATGTGGTTAAGCTTGCCTGAAACATGCATACTCCCCTGTTGTTCTTCCAGGGTGGTCCCGTCATCCATTGCCGAATCACTGAAAATCTCAGTGGGACAGGCATCATCCTGTCCTCCCATATAACCATTTGCACAGAGTGGTGCATGCTCTGGAATAAGATCAGCTGCCAAAGCTGTGAAGACCTTATTGGGGCATGTAGCTCCAATATGCCCCCACTCGTGGCAATTGAAGCACATGGAGCCCTTTTGATCATCAAAGTATTTGGATAAATCTCGTTTGCCTTCCTTTCTGAGCTGTCTAAATGGTCCTGGTGTTGATGCCATGGTGGTGGTCTGTGCAGGACTGTTCCCGTCATGGGCGGGATCCTCCCTGGTGTAAGTGGTCTTGTCCCAGACTCGTTTGTCTGGTTTGCCAGTCTTTGCTTTCATTAGTACCGAGTAGTCTAGGTTTCTGTCCCGCAAGTATTCATCGCCCAAGATACCTGCCTCCCTTGACGTGGTGGGTTTCTTTGCCCGAATCCAGCATGCTATGTGGTTGGGGAGGGTCCGTAAAAAGTTTTCCTTGGCAAATGCACCTACTATATCCTTCTTGAAGGTGCAGTCGGCTACCGCTTTCTCTCCAAGATCTTGTATCCGGCAGGCCAACTGAGTGAGGGATTCACCTGACTTCGCCGTGGATTCTCAGAATTTTTTCATGTGAGCAGACTGGGTGATACCCATCCTGTCCAGAATGGCTTTCTTTGCCTTCTCATAGGTGAGCTCGTCTGGGGGCAGTGTCAGGAATGCTGTCAGGGCATCTTCCTTGAGGAGAGGTCTCAGGTGGAGCAACCAGTCCTCGGCCCGGATGTCAAAGGTGGCCATGTGGCTCTCAAATCGGGAGAACTCATCATCCAGTGCATCTCCATTGCTCATGGGCTGTAGCTTGGGTGGTTGTAGTCGAGGTCTCGCCTGGGCGACGGTCAGTGCCACTACCGTGTCTGTCAACTGTTGAAATTCTCTCAGTCGCTGTAGCTCTTGACGGGCCTTCTCTTCATTCTCCAGTTCCCACTTCTTGAGGTCCGCTGCCCTCTGCACCTCTCTCTGATGGTCTTCCCTTTCTTCTTTCCGCTGCTGTTGCTGTCGTGCTGCCTCTGCATCTCGTTGATGCCATAGTTCTTTCTCCTCTCGACGTTGGCGATCCAGCTCAGCCTGAGCTAACCTAACCTGTCTGTCTTCCTCCCTCCTGGCCGACTCGATCTGTTGTTGCTGCACCAATATGCGCAGCAGATCGGCAGTTGGGTTCAGCTCTGCTGTTGCAGTTTGCTTAGTTTCACTCTCCCTCTGGGGATTGTAGTCCGCAGTCCCACTGTTGGCAGAGGTGATTTCTACTTCATTTTCCTGCCCACTTCTGCTTCGTGTCGACATAGACATCTCAATCGTCAGGTAGTGTATCGAGTCACTTTATTACAAGTTCACTGGTCACAGTCAACAATAAGAATCCAATTTGCCACACTTTACACTTTTACACGTCTGCACTGAGCAGGCCGTCTCTCTTCGATGTCTCCAAACAGTCGAATACAACAAAATCAATCACTCCAACACTCACTATAGCTAGTACTTTACCACTACTCAAACTGGGTTCGAACCTATTATGCTGCCACCAAATGTTAGGGTATGCACCACCCCTAACAGTCTAGCTAAGGCTTTACACACTTAGTGCTTTAGGCAACTAGTTATAACAACTTTATTCACTTTGACAAGACACAACTCAAGACCGAATAATCTGTCCAGAGGGAGGCTGCCCTTAACTAGGCTGGCCTCCTCCCCCAGGGACATGACCATATAAGGTAAAATACATGCATGTGGTTGATTGACTATCCAATGGAATACAAGTAGCAGCTGTGTGTTTGTTTATGCATGCGGCTATTAACATAAGTGAGGTCAACTTTGAGGTCAACAGTTTGTTCGTGAGCTTTCTGCAGGTTAACACCTGCAGGTTGCTCCTGTGTTGTTAGGGATGAGGGTGTTACCTAACAAGGTCCCTAACAATCACTAGTGTGGAATGTTACATGCCCAGACACCTATGCACCATCCCATTTGGCTTTGGCTGGTGTTGAGGCTGGCAGTGCGGCGACTGAAGCTGAGCACCACAACAGGACTAAGTATAAAGAGTTGGACTCTGTCTATCTATTTATGCCTCTGGCCATTGAGATGTCGGGAGTTTTCAGCCCTGCAGCTGCAGCCTTCTTCACTGACCTTGGCAAACAGCTCGCGGACTAGTTGGAGGAGCCAGGTCACAGTCTTTTCTGCTGCAGCGTATGGCCATCGAAGTTCAGTAGGGTAATGCTGCAGCTATTTTGGGGACTCTGCCTTAGATTGCTTGTGTTTTTATTTGTTGATTATTTGTGTTTGGGTATGTTATTTTATCTGTCACTTCTAATGTAATTATTTATTTTATTTATTATCATTATTATTATTTTAATTATTTTAATTTTAGTATTATTATTATTGTTGTTGTTATTATTGCTGCTGCAGCTTCTGCTCTTATTGTGGCTTGTATATATTATATTTTATTAATTTGTTTACCACTTTTTTTTTTTTTACTTGTCTATTTATTTTACATCTATTTATTTAGTTATTATTTTTTGTTTTCTTGTTTATATATATATAATTATATATAATTATTTGTTATTTAAAATAATATGATTATTTTTATAAAATTGTTTCTATTTTTTACCTATTAATTATTAAGTTTTATTCTATTGCTTTGGGTCTATTGGTTTTGGTGTTTATGCCTGAATCAGCAATTGATAATCAGCTCAGAGGTATTAGGGAAGATGAGATAGCTAAAAATAGAACAGTTATAAAACACATTGCTTCTGCTATACATCTTTGTGGCAAACAATCTATAGCTCTCCGTGGGCACAGAGACGACAGCACTGCTGATTATAAAGGGAACTTTTTAGCAAATATTTTTATTATAGTTATTATTATTTTAGTTATTATTATTTTCGCTAGTATTATTTGATTTTTCCATATCTTGTTCATGTGCTGGATGTGTGTTGCCAGGGGTGTGGTTTGTATCACATGGAGAATACTATATACTGGTATGTAACAAGCTCATGTCTTAGCATCTCATTATTCCTGTTATAATGTCAAGAGAGTAAAATTTAAGTTGATTATTGACTGTGCTATGATCAAAGAAAGAGTATTTACCAATATAAGCCACAAATATTTATAGGATTATTAATATAATGAAATCCAATATTATATTTGAATTTACTCATCATTTTGGCAAGATGCTCAAGCCTTCATTGGGAATAAAAAGATGCAGAATTTCATTATTCTAGCTGAAACATCAAGTGAGTAAATTCAAGATGGTTATCGAGAAAATCATTGTATCTACTATGTCAACTTAGAGTTCCTTGACAGCATTATACTGCTTTTTTTAACATTGTATTATACTTGTTGTTCAAATGGTATATATTACTTAGGTTAATACCATAAATACTAGGTTAAATACTTAGGTTAATATCATAAATATTAGGTTAACCCTTAGAACCCTATGCTTCCTAATATGGGCATGCCTCCCACCCTGTGGTCCTGGACAGAAAAGAAAGAAAAATTCAAAGTTGATTGATAATGAAAAGAAGAAAAAAAGAAGAAAAAAAGGAAATCCCCGGCCGAAATATCGGCTGCTCGGGTATATATGCCTCTACATATCGGCCGAAAAATCGGCCGCTAGGGTTCTAAGAGTTAATATCATAATACTTAGGTTAATATCATAAATACTAGGTTCAGGTTAATATCTGTAAATTTAAATTTTTGTTTCATTTCTTTTCTACCTATCCCCTATCTGCATTTCCCAACACATAATTGGAATACAAAATGTCAATTCATTATATATTTTTACTATCAGAAGACTTCAAGTTGTACCACGTATTACAGCAACCAACCTGCTCAAGACCAGAAGCCACAATAGTCTAGTTCTTCACTGCTTGACTAGAGCTAATAATTATATAGAATCAGCACAGAAAACAAACTAACTAACAAACAAATATCTTAAAAAAGAAAAAAAACTACATACAACTTCTGAATTTAATTCGACCTCCAAATTGTCGGCCTTGTATTATTACTCTAGTCATTGTCCTCCATCTGGCAATGCTAAATCCCTAATATAGTATACTGATCTGTGACATTATTGATATCATCATTATTGCCTGTGCTTAGCTTAGGGAAGTTGTATATTCCTTATAGATATTCCAAACTTAACCTAGGTTGAGGCAAGATCCTAGTCAGATATTCTCCAGATTCATATAAAGATCATTTCCAGTTTAGCAAACCCATTTTTTATTAGACGGTATCATACCGCCACACTAAAGCATGCTGATGAGTAGCTATGAGAGAATGAAACTCCAGCATTCTTTCTGGTGCCCATGTATCCCATTCTCACTTGCATGGCAGCTAGTTTTCTTCCCTCTAAATTGGAATCTGCTATTGTTTTCTCGATCATTTTGTTCACTACGACAACCATTCTTAGTTTACATAAGCGAACACTATTTAAGGGGGTGGGGGGGAGGGGAGGTAACTGTTTTTACGGGTTATCATACACATATGCAGATATATATGCCATGTCGAGAGATACAAACTTTTCCATCCAACTCCTAAATGAGTGCCTCGCTCGCCTACTAGTAGTAATGACTATAAAGCATTAAGAGGTGAGTGGAGTGTGATGGGGATAGCAGAGAAGGGAAACAGATCGTCTTCATATGAAACCCTGCCAGTTATCTTTCCTGCACCTTGAAATCTATTGCCATTTTCTCAATCTCTCTTCACTATATTTCTTTACAAATAAGTCTGCTATATTTAAGGCAGGTTAACCAGATATTTTATATGGTGAACATACGTACACATGGACAAGACAAACAATTATATATATATATTGAATTGATAAGTCGAAGAAGAAATGCAACAAGAATTTACCAATGTAGATAACAAACATTTACAGGCCTATTAATCATATTAGGTAAAGGGTCCCATAAATGTTAGTTGCTTATACAGTGGTCCCTCCATATTAAGACCCTCCCAAGTAAGACCACCTCCATTATAAGACCACTTCTACTTGCTCCCGGTTGGCTGGCTTTATTTTCCCCCTCCCATGTAAGACCCTCTAAGATAAGTCCACCTCTCTTATAAGACCACTTGGCTGGGTCAATATCCTCCCAAATAAGACCAAGCACCCACGAATACAGTGAATTTTGTTTTTTGTTTGAAGATCTACCTTCCATTAACTGTGAAAGATCAAAAACTGGTACATATTTACATCTACATTGATCCAAAGAGGGACCTCGGCATCGAGTATGAGGCACAGGCCAAGGTGTGGATGAGCGCTCCCATCTGGGAGCAGTGGCTCAAGCGCATCAACAATAAGATGCTTGCTGAGGGCCGGAAGATCATCATCTTCATTGGGACAACTGCTCAGCGCACTCAGATATCAACCTCAGAAACCTCAAGCTGGTCTTCCTGCCCGCCAACACCACCTCCTAGCTTCAGCCTATGGACGCTGGCATCATCCAGGCTATGAAGCTGCTCTACCGGAAGCAGATGATCCGCTACATTCTCCAGCTCATGGACGACACTGTGAATGCCGATAGTGGTTGCACTGAGAAAATGAGCTTGCTTGTCAAGAAGGTGGATGTTCTGATGGCGATCCGCTGGCTCAAGAAGGCCTGGGATGACCTCCATGTGTCCACCATCAAGAAGTGCTTTACGAAGTGTGGCTTCACGACCACCACTGCCCCTGCTGCTGAGGTCGAGGAGCTCACCATCTCTGCTGAGGATATGGTCATCAATGGGCAGCTGCTGGAGGGTGTGACACTGGAGGGCTATGCCAACATCGACAGCGAGGTGCACACCAGTGGGGACCACTATGACCCTGCCCTTGACCAAGCCCTTGCCACCCCTGCTGACTCCTCCCATGAGGAGCCTGAGTCAGACGATGAGTAGGATGGCCCCATGCCCACTCCTGTCACTGTGTCAGAGGTGTTTGAAACAGTGTGCAAGCTGCGTGACTTTGCCACTCATCGAGGCATTCCCAAGCTTGTGGCATGTGCTGATTCTATCGAGCAGATGGTCATCCAGAACAGGATGGAGCGGACTGTCCAGTCCAGTATCTCAGACTTTCTGTGTCCTAAGGACACTGCATGAGTCTAATGTCCAATACATATATACATGTATACAATGATAAAACCAATGTCTTTATCAAGACACCCATAATTCCAAATGAGAATACAGTATCTTGTCTGGGGAGCTTGCAGCTGGTTTAATATTATGAATGTGTGTACACTACACAACAAAATCCATTGAGCAATGCTTTGTGAGACCCCTGCCATGCCTGAGAGCGATATTCCCAAGTAAGACCACCTCTCTAATAAGACCAGTTGGAAGTGCTCCCTGGGTGGTCTTAATAGGGAGGGACCACTGTATTGGTAAATTGTTGTTTGGTTTCATTTTGTCTTGTTCTTATATAGTCAAACAGTCACCAGAAGACTTTACTCAGTTTAATACAGAACTAACCGATCATAGACGCCATTATTCACCATGTTTATTCACAGTAGACACACATGCCTGAATAATTGTCGGGGATCTCCAACCATAGTGGACAACCACAACACAAGAACACAATTTAATATAGATAGATTCAGAGTAAATAGAATGCACACACCAAGTGCCAAGACAACATTTAATTAAGCATTTTACCATATAAGGTCCTGAATGGGACTCTGGCTGGCAGCCTATTTAAGGGAAACAGCCAAGGGGCCAGTCAGAGCCAGACTAGTTGTGAATTATAAGAGTCTTCATTATATTCCTCTCCTATTTCCCTGAGAACACCCCATCTTATGCCACTACCATTTCCTGATCCCTAACAATAATACACATACACATGGCATTACAAGTGGTTGCCTAGTTTTGTTGAGGTCTGTGCTGTTAACTATGTCTCAGGAGTAAACTTCTGAGGAAACCAACCCATCACTTCTTGGTATGAAAACATCCAGTGCTGATGACTCAGCTCATCTAGACTCAATATTGCACACGCAACAAGCATGTTTATGACAATTATAGACCTTTACCAATCTTCAGGTGCTTGGCTGAGTAGAGAAAGGGATTAGTGCTGAATCTAGAAATGGTTTCATTTTTGCAATACATTGGACAGTTTGGAGTCTTCTGATAGTAAAATTACCATTAATGGACATAGCTACCATATGCATATTATGTGTGGGAGAAGAACAGAGAGCTATATAGACACAAGATCTTGAAGACCAAATTTCACAGTTTTTTATGTTTGGTAGTATCAGTTTACTTTACTACATACCTTCACGAAGGATTCAAGGCAGACATGAAATTTTAAAATATGCGCGTGTTTACAGACATGAAAAATGCAGAGTGGGGAATGGTCACTTCCAACCAATACCTCCTCCCATTGACTTCATTAGATCAGAAGTGTACATCTCAAATGGTTATAAAACATTGCCCACCATGTTTAAGACGTTGGGAAGATAAACACAGATTTATGATTGGCCTTACAAAACATTAAGAGAAGTGTGCTGCACATCAATGACTCAATCCATAGTTATAGTTCATCTAAAACAATTCCTGGTGAAACCTAGAGCATCCAGTCGAAACGTCGAGAGTATAAAATTCAAATTGATTATTGAAAAGTCATTGTAGATCTACAGTTTTTGAAATTCCAACACCCTCATCAACAGCTTGCCCAGTTATAGATCTGTTCTGCTGCTCACTGTTCAAAGGGTGCCATCAGCCCCTCTGGGATTGATGCACACTGTTGGAGGATATTTTGACATCTTTCAACTACTTCTCATGATCGATGCCACTCATTGGAAAAAGTGGCCAAAAGATTTTTCACAACTTATGTGGACACCAAGGGTCTTTCATTCTTGCTAGTCTGTCATTGCATAGCTTTTTGGACAAATGTTCAGAGGTTAGACCTATTGGGATCTGTGTAATTATTGCGAAGGCATTTCTTTATGTGGGTAAAATCTGAATTTCAAAACTACTACAAGTTTTAACTATAACTCTGTGTGAGAAAAATTGCAGGCCAAGAAACTGGTATCTATGTGATGAAATCCACTTTTCATTACCTGTCTATTATTTGTTTCATTAACTGCCTATAGTCGTGCAACTCATCCTAGGACAACAAATTGAGTGTGTATTCTACTATTTTATCATGCAGTGCTGAAGATCATGTAATAGATCACAAAATTATAACAGGTGGCAATAATCTCCATCTATTCACTTTCTTAGCTCTCTTTCTTACAAAAGATACATTTTTGAAGGACATGATAACAACTTCATTGCTGGTCCGCAGACAGATATTCCTCTGCCATTCTACTCGCAGGTAACTTGATACACTATGCTAGATTATAGCTGACTGGTTCTTGTGCACTTATTTGCTCATAGTAACTGCTACTTGAAGGTTGCAAGTTGGCCATGAAACAACCATTGAATGTTTCTGCTCTTCTAGATATCTGGCCCATTTATAGATTGTGTTGCGATTTTCTACACAGCAATGAATTCCCTACTGCAATTAATTTATAGATAATGCAACAAGTCATCTATAGAGAGTGCATCAATCAGAATGATTGGGTTTGTGTCTCTCCCTGGCAATTCAAGTTTAGGGGATGCAAAAAAGTGTAAGTAACAACTCAATCAGAAACCTTGATGAGTGTTTACTTCGACACACAATCAGATGCCACATAATGTACTCACAAATTTAGAAAAGTATGGAAGATGGTGGAATGTTTTCTATTGCTATCTCTAGTATTGTAGGCAGTGCAGAATAATCTATAAAAGTTTCTAGAAGGAGCTGATTTTTGGGATATATTAGTAAGATATTTTATAAAAACTTCCATTTTCCCCTCAATAACTTCCTTTCTCTACACCCTAATATACAGGTCAAGCTGTGTGGCATGTAACTAGTGCCAGTGGGGAAATTTTGCATGTGTAATGGAGGTAGTTGGTAGTTAGAGAATTCTTTGTTTGTGTGTTCATTTTCACTTCCAATTGTCACAGCCATAACTATTATTTAGACCTCAGATTTGAGAATGTGTGTGTTGATGGACTGAATTGTGTAGAACCAACCAAGAAAACATAACATAGAAAGAACAACTTCAACCTAAACCAACACAGCAAAAATAACTAACAAAGTGCATGTTATAATGGGGTGTAAAAGTATATATTATTAATACGTACTAACAAGACTCAAAAGACCAGCAAATAACATAATATTTCATAAAGATTTCTACTCAAGACACAGTGTTTTGCAGGAGGGTTTTCAAGTTGGTGTGGCATCCAGTGACTTCTAAATGCAGGCACATGCACACATCATATATATATTTTCAGCAGACAAAGATTTCCATTAGGGATACTTATACATTAATATTTTTTGTCAAAGACCCACAGAATATTCTAGTGTCAGTAGGCATAATTCTAACAACCATCAAACTGGAAATATTGTGCACCAAACAAAAATGTGAGAGTGGAAAAGGGGAAACAAGTGGGAGGCAGGAAGTGACTGAGGAACCTTGAGTTAAAAAGCGTAGAGACAAATTTACAAACCCACAAAATGTACCTAGTAAACCGAGATACCCCCTCCATCGTGGGAGTACTTTCAAGCTGTGTGGCTATTAATGGTCTGTCTCTCTCTCTCCCACTCTTCTTCTTTTCTTATAGTTGAAGTTGGCCCACAAAATATCCCAATATTGGTAGGGGGAAATAAGCACGAATGAGTCCACCCAGGATCGAAATGAGATCCTTGAAATAAGGGGAATTAATGTTTTATAATCACCAACTTTTATAATAGGAACAATTGTAATCAAAGGACATAACAAGCTAAGAAACAAACTGTACAATGAGCTAGCTCATGAGCTGGATACTAACTATGAGCATTGAGCATGCCCAGTTATATGTGATGTCATAATGAAAAAAGTAGTCTGGCAAAAAAAACAGCCATAACTCTAGCTATGCATGTGTTAATTGATCATTATTATATACCCAGTGAAACAAATAATAACAACAAATTCTAAACATTAACAAAGTTTATGCATACTACTTGTGTTTAAAAAAACACATTATCAATTAATTAATTGAGAATTTTCATCCTCTGTGTCCAGTTTACCACTCCTATCCAAAGTCTCACAGAATTCGTGGTGATTCCTCCTTTTATGTTTGTAAATTGCAAAGCATCGTCTCCACACATTTTTAGGTAATTGTGTCCTCCAGACTAGCATTATGGTAAACAGACTACAGAAACCAGTTATTGAAGAAATTAAAAGGAACTCGGAAGTTGGAAATGAGTAGTAATCTATCAAAGATGCTATGAAAGTTGCAGTCCATGTCAAGTAAAGATATCCTGTCAACAGCATGAATATGACATCAGATTTATTGTGACTGCTAATCTTGTAGGGCTGAAACACTGCAAAGATCAGAGCACTTAACACCATCACTATTGAATAAACAGGAAGGAGGAATACAGTTTGAACATTGAAGGATATAATAAAATATAGAGTTCGCAGAAACATGTAATATGCAGAGAAGTAGCACATATCGTAAGGCTCCGTCTTGTAGCTCCCTTGAAAGGCATCCATAAATATATGCAATGTTTGACACCTGCATCCTAGTAGGTTGAGGAATCTCTGAAAGCAGCGACAAGGATAGAGCAAGAGCAGAAAGAAGGGAAGAACTACAAATAAAAAGCCACTGCAAAGTGCAAGCACAGCAAATGGAATGTGCTCACGACTAAAATACTCAATATTAGCATCATAATACAAATATCTAGTGGGTGATGCTTTTCCTTCTACGCTAAATGCTCTACTTGTTAATAAAATATCGAAGCATACCCCTAGGATTTTAACACTGGATAGAATAATGAAGGTAGCAAATGTTTCTACGAGGGATGTCTGCACTTGAAGCTGACTGCAGTAATGCTGCAGGCACCATTTTAATGGACTCCATGCCCACACTAGTAGCCGATAGTTGGAGTCATACATTGTTATCAAGATGTACGTAAGAAATATGAGAGCAAATGGGTATAGTGCCACGAGCAGGTCCAGCAACAACACATGGAGGATGGTGAAGTGAGGATGCAGGCAAACATCAGGAAAGACAGCACGAAAGAAGTTCAAGTTAAATAGATCTAAGAAAATTAAAAGCATTTTCATGCCCGAAGCTTCACTGCTGGTAATAAATCCATTTTTTATGTTTGTATAAATAATTCCAGCCATGACTCGTGTCTGTAGAGGAGACATGACACACTGTATGACAAACATTAGTCCGTTGAGATGGCTAGAGGTGACTGTAAGCCTCAAACTCACTACGAGAATATAAAAGAGAGTGAGTGGAATAAAAGCAACTGCAATGAATTTGAGCCAGTTTCTGTATCCATATTCTTTACAAGGTATGCAGTTGATGTAGTTGTAGGAGTAGACAGCCAGGCCATAGTCTTGCTTGCATCTGCCACAGAAACGTCCCTCACGATGCAAATCAGCAGAAATATTGCACACAGCAGCGTTAAACATGGACGCATTTTGCACTGAGTACCGTTGGATTGGGTAATACTTACTCCCAGTATGGGATATCGTATATTTGTAGCATGTAAACAAACATGTCCCAGCAATGGATGAGTTCCCTTTTTGATCATATTAGATGCAGTAGCAAGGCTGGATCCAGAGCAAGTCTGCAGTATTTTTGCACTGAACTGCTTCACTTATGTCATCACCACAAGAACATGAATCATTTGAGTTGCATCGAGACCAAACTTGACTTCCACCCTCTACTTCTAGTCTAGCCTCTGCAGTAGAAAACAGGAATAGCAACGAGATTAGTAAAGAGTTAAGCATTTTCACAATTATATAAATCTCGAGTGACTTCTGAGTTTTTAAGACTAGCTATGGAACAAACTTAGTCCTCAGTTGTTTGATATCGACACAAATTATATAGAGCTCTGCAGCAGAAATATGTATCATTATATATATATATGTTATAACTGCATATAGCATCAATGTATGAGTTTCCTGTTTTTTGTTGTGATACTCCCAATACTTGTTACCTTGAGAAATCTTAGTGTATTATGTTGACAAGAGTATCTATAAACTAACAACTGTAAAGGATTGACTCGTTAAAAAAACTTTACATTAGAAAACTATGTACACAGTTCAACCAGTTGGATGAATCTATATATAATATTATGTGCAGAAATCATTACATAGAAAGTTTAATATCAGTATACGTGTGTCTGAATGGCAAAGGGTATTGTCTAGCTTGTTTATTGTAATGTAAGAATTTTTGGTCTTGAGGAATATAACTAACCCATCACCAAACCCTATTCTAACTTCATATGTATAGTAACATGCATGCAACTTCTTAATAGCCCAAATTGTAGTTTAGCTCCTTTACTAAAAAACAACACAACAACTAAAAGACAAAACCAACCTTTTAATATTAACTTGAACATTTCAACCTCTTCAGATCCCAGTTGCATCCCTAGGTTTAAGGATGGAGGACAAGGTACTTAGGATTGCAGTGGGATTGAGGATAGGTGTACCCCTAGTTCAACCCCATTCATGTTGCCAGTGTAGGTTGATGTTAAAGACACACATGGCCTATCCTATACAAGGTATGCCTCTCTGAATGTGGTGGTCAAGAGAGGTTTGGACTCGGCAAAAATCCCATCTCGACTCACACCCAATGGAATGTTCGGATCAGATGGCAAACGGCCGGATGGCATCAGTTTGGTCCCATGGAAGTAGCGTGGTTGATCACTAGTGTGGAATGTTACATCCCCAGACACCTATGCACCATCCCATTTGGCTTTGGCTGGTGTTGAGGCTGGCAGTGCGGCCACCGAAGCTGAGCACCACAAGAGGACTAAGTGTAAAGAGTTGGACTCTGTCTATCTATTTATGCCTCTGGCTATTGAGACGTCGGGAGTTTTTGGCCCTGCAGCTGCAGCCTTCTTCACTGACCTTGGCAAACAGCTTGCACTAGTTGGAGGAGCCAGGTCACAGTCCTTTCTGCTGCAGCGTATGGCCATCAAAGTTCAGTGGAGTAATGCTGCAGCTATTTTGGGGACTCTGCCTTAGATTGTTTGTGCTTGTATTTGTTGGTTATGTTATTTTATCTGTCACATAAAATGTATGTAGTAATTATTTATTTAATTTATTATCATTATTATTATTTTAATTATTTTAATTTTAGTAGTAGTATTATTGTTGTTGTTGTTATTATTGCTGCTGCAGCTTCTGCTGTTATTCTTGTTATTATTGCTTGTATATATAATATTTTATTAATTTGTTTATCACTTTTATTTTTTAATTTGTTTACTTGTCTATTTATTTTTATACACATCTGTTTATTTAGTTATCATTTTTTGTTTTCTTGTTTCTATATATTTATTTGTTATTTAAAAAAATATATTTATTTTAAAAAAATTGTTTCTATTTTTTATTTATTAATGTGTATTAATTATTAAGTTTTTTTTAAATTGTTTTGGTGTTTATTTCATTTCTATTTTTATTTTAGTTATTAGGGCTAGGGCTGAGGCTAGGGCTAGGGCTGGTGCTAGGGCTTAGTTATTATTATTTTATTTTTCCACATCTTCATGTGCTGGATGTGTGTTGCCAGGGGTGTGGGTTGTATCACATTGTGAATAGCTATGTAACAAGCTCATGTCTTAGCATCTCATTATTCTCCTGATATAATGTCAAGAGAGTAAAATTCAAGTTGATCATTGAGAACATCACTGTAATAATATATATATATATGATCAAAGAAAGAGTATTTACCAATGTAGGCCATAAATATTTATAAGATTATGAAGTCCAATATTATATTAGAATTTACTCATCATCATTTTGGCAAGAGGCTCAATCCTTCATCAGGAATAAAAAGATGCAGCATTTCATGAAACAGCAAGTGAGTAAATTCAAGATGGTTGTCGAGAAAGTCATTGTATCTACTATGTCAACTTAGAGATCATTAAGTGCATTATATATACTGCTTTTTTAAACATTGTATTATACTTGGTGTTAAAATGGTATATATTACAAATGGTATTATTTAGGTTAATATCATAAATACTTTGGTTAATATCATAAATACTAGGTTAGTATCATAAATACTTAGGTTAATATCATAAATACTTAAGTTAGTATCGGTAAATTCTTGTTTCATTTGTTTTCACCTATCCCCTGTCTCCAATTTCCAACACATAATTGGTATACAAAATGTCAATTCAATTATATATTTTTACTATCAGAAGACTTCAAGTTGTTACCACGTATTACAAACCTGCTCAAGACCAGAAGCTACAATAGTCTAGTTCTTTACTGCTTGACTAGAGCTAATAATTATATAGAATCAGCACCGAAAACAAACTAACTAACAAACAGAAACTTGAAAAAAGAAAAAACTACATACAACTTCGGTATTTCACTGAATTTAAGTCTTCTACCTCCAAATTGTCGGCCTTGTATTACTCTAGTCATTGTCCTCCATCTAGCAATGCTAAATCCCTAATATAGTATACTGATCTGTGACATTATTGATCAGAAATCATCATATTGTCTTTGTTTAGCTTAGGGAAGTTGTATATTCCATATAGATAACCTAGGTTGAGGCAAGATCCTAGTCAGATATTCTTCAGATTCATAAAAAGATCATTTCCAGTTTAGCAAACCCATTTTTTATTAGACGGTATCATACCGCCAAACTAAAGCATGCTGATGAATAGCTATGAGAGAATGAAACTACAGCATTCTTTCTGATGCCAATGTATCCCATTCTCACTTGCGTGGCAGACAGTGTTCTTCCCTCTAAATTAGAATCTGCTATTGTTTTCTCAATCCTTTTGTTCACTACGACAACCATTCCCAGTTTACATAAGCGAACACTATTTAAGGGGGTGGGGGGAGGGGAGGTAACTGTTTTTACGGGTTATCATACAATACATAGGCAGATATATATGCCATGTCGAGAGATACAAACTTTTCCATCCAATTCCTAAATGAGTGCCTCGCTCGCCTACTAGTAGTAATGACTATAAAGCATTAAGAGGTGAGTGGAGTGTGATGGGGATAGCAGAGAAGGGAAACAGATCGTCTTCATATGAAACCCTGCCAGTTATCTTTCCTGCACCTTGAAATCTATTGCCATTTTCTCAATCTCTCTTCACTTTGTTGATCATTCCCTCTTTACAAATAAGTCTGCTATATTTAAGGCAGGTTAACCATTGATATTTTATATGGTGAATATACATAAACATGGACAAGACAAACAACTATATATATAATATTGAATTGATAAGTCAAAAAAGAAATGCAACAAGAATTTATCAATGTAGATAACAAACATTTACAGGACCCTTTACCTATTAATCATATTAGGTAAAGGGTACCATAAATGTTAGTTGTCTGATTTCATTTTGCCTTGTTCTTATATAGTCAAGCAGTAACCAGAAGAATTTACTCGGTTTAACACAGAACTAACCAATCGTAGACGCCATTATTTACCATGTGTATTACAACAGTAGACACACGTGTATTCATATAATTGTCGGGGATCCCCAACTATAGTGAACACCCACAACTCAAGAACACAACTTAACATAGATAGATTCAGAGTAATTAAAATGCACACACCAAGTGCCAAGACAACATTTAATTAAGCGTTTTACCATATAAGGTCCTGAATGGGACTCTGGTTGGCAGCCTATTTAAGGGAACCAGCCAAGGGGTCCAGGCAGAGCCAGTCTAGTTGTGAATTATAAGAGTCTTCATTATAGTTCTCTACTATTTCCCTGAGAACACCCCATCTTATGTCACTACCATTCCTCATCCCTAATAATAATACACATGGTTGCCTAGTTTTGTTGAAGGTCTGTGCTGTTAACTATGTCTCAGGAGTAAACTTCTGAGGAAACCAACCCATCACTTCTTGGTATGAAAAGATGCAGTGCTGATGAACTCAGCTCCTCTAGACTGGATATTAACAAGCATGTTTATGACATTTATAGATCTTTAGATGCTTGGCTGAGTAGAGAAAGAGATTAGTGCTGAATCTAGAAATGGTTTCATTTTTGCAATACATTAGACAGTTTGGAGTCTTCTGATAGTAAAATTACCATTAATGGACATAGCTACTATATGCACCTTATGTGTGGGAGAAGAACAGAGAGCTAGACACAAGATCTTGAAGACCAAATTACATAGTTTGGGGGTATCAGTTTACTTTACTACATACCTTCACGAAGGATTCAAGGCAGCCATGAATTTTTTATAAGTGCAAAAAATATGCGCGTATTTACAGACCCGAAAAATGCAGAGTGGTATGAATGACATGGTCACTTCCAACCAATACCACCTCCCATTGACTTCATTACATCGGAAGTCTACATCTCAAATGTTTATAAAACATTGCCCACCATGTTTAAATCGTTACGGCAAGATAAACACAGATTTATGATTGCTTCCACAAAACATTAAGAGAAGTGTGCTGCACCTCAATGACTCAATCCATAGCATCTAAAACAATTCCTGATGAAGACTAGAGCATCCAGTCGAAATGTCGAGAGAATAAAATTCAAGTTGATTATTGAAAAGTCATTGTAGTTCTACAGTTTTTGAAATTCCAACACCCTCATCAACAGCTTGCCCAGTTATAGATCAGTTCTGCTGCTCGCTGTTCAAAGGGTGCCATCAGCCCCTCTGGGATTGATGCACACTGTTGGAGGATATTTTGACATCTTTCAAAACTACTTCTCATGATCGATGCCACTCATTGGTTTTATTGGCAAAAAGTGGCCAAAAGATTTTTCACAACTTATGTGGACACCAAGGGCCTTTCATTCTTGCTAGTCTGTCATTGCTTAGCTTTTTGGACAAATGTTCAGAAGTTAGACCTATTGGGATCTGTGTAATTATTGCGAAGGCATTTGTTTATGTGGCTAAAATCTGAATTTCAAAACTACTACCAGTTTTTACTATAACTCTGTGTGAGAAAAATTGCAGGTCAAGAAACTGGTATCTATGTGATGAAATCCACTTTTCATTCCGTCTATTATTTGTTTCATTAACTGCCTATAGTCGTGCAACTCATCCTAGGACAACAAATCGAGTGTGTATTCTACTATTTTATCATGCAGTGCTGGAGATCATGTGATACATCACAAAATTATAACAGGTGGCAATAACCTGCAAGTTTTTCCATCTATTCACTTTCTTAGCTCTCTTTCTTACAAAAGATACATTTTTGAAGGACTTGATAACAACTTCATTGCTGGTCCACAGACAGATATTCCTCAGCCATTCTACTCGCAGGTATATAACTTGATACACTATGCTAGATTATAGCTGACTGGTTCTAGTGCACTTATTTGCTCATAGTAACTGCTACTTGAAGGTTGCAAGTTGGCCATGAAACAACCATTGAATGTTTCTGCTCTTCTAGATATCTGGCCCATTTATAGATTGTGTTGCACAACTTACAAATTTCTATACAGCAATGAATTCCCTACTGCAATTAATTGATAGATAATGCAACAAGTCATCTATAGAGAGTGCATCAATCAGAATGGTTGGGTTTGTGTCTCTCCCTGGCAATTCAAGTTTAGGGGATGCAAAAAAGTGTAAGTAACAACTCGATCAGAAACCTTGATGAGTGTTTACTTCGACACACAATCAGATGCCACATAATGTACTCACAAATTTAGAAAAGTATGGAAGATGGTGGAATGTTTTCTATTGCTATCTCTAGTATTGTAGGCAGTGCAGAATAATCTATAAAAGTTTCTAGAAGGAGCTGATTTTTGGTGTATATTAGTAGGATATTTCCATTTTCTCCTCAATAACTTCCTTTCTCTACACCCTAATATGCAGGTTGAGCTGTGTGGCATGTAACTTGTGCCAGTGGGGAAATTTAGCATGTGTATTGGGGGTAGTTGGTAGTTAGAGAATTCTTTGTGTGTTTGTGTTCATTTTCACTTCCAATTGTCAGAGCTATAACTATATTTAGGCCTCGCACTTGATAATAGGTGTGTTGATGACTGCTTCATGCAGAACAAACCAAGAAAACATAACATAGAAAGAATAACTTCAACCTAAACCAACACAACAAAAATAACTAACAAAGTGCATGTTATAATGGGATGTAAAATACGTACTACTAGCAAGACTCACAAGACCAGCAAATAACATAATAGTTCATAAAGATGTCTACTCAAGACATACTGTTTTGCAGGAGGGTTTTCAAGATGGTGTGGCGTCCAGTGACTTCTAAATGCAGACACACACACACATCATATACATATTGTCAGCAGACAAAGATTTCCATTAAGGGATACTTATACATTAATATTTTTTGTCAAAGACCCACAGAATATTCTAGTGTCAGTAGGCATAATTCTAACAACCATCAAACTGGAAATCTTGTGCACCAAACAAAAATGTGAGAGTGGAAAAGGGGAAACAAGTGGGAGGCAGGAAGTGACTGAGGAACCTTGAGTTAAAAAGCGTAGAGACAAATTTACAAACCCACAAAATGTCCCTAGTAAACTGAGATACCCCCATCCATCGTGGGAGTACTTTCAAGCTGTGTGGCTATTAATGGTCTCTATCTCTCTCCCACCCTTCTTCTTTTCTTATGGTTGAAGTTGGCCCACAAAATATCCCAATATTGGTAGGGGAAAATAAGCACGAATGAGTCCATCCAGGATCGAAATGAGATTCTTGAAATAAAGAGAATTAATGTTTTGTAATCACCAACTTTTATAATAGGAACAATTGTAATCAAAAGACATAACAAGCTAACTGTACAATGAGCTAGTGGATACTAATTATGAGCATTGGGCATGCCCAGTTATATGTGATGTCATAATGAAAATAGTGGTCTGGACAAAAAAACAGCATGCAAGTGTTAATTGATCATTATTATATACACAGTGAAAAAAATAATAACAACAAATTCTAAACATTAACAAAGTTTATGCATACTACTTGTGATTAAAAAAACACATTATCAATTGATTAATTGAGAATTTTCATTCTCTGTGTCCAGTTTACCACTCCTATCCAAAGTCTCACAGAATTCGTGGTGATTCCTCCTTTTATGTTTGTAAATTGCAAAGCATCGTCTCCACACATTCTTAGGTAATTGTGTCCTCCAGACTAGCATTATGGTAAACACACCACAGAAAGAAGTTATTGAAGAAATTAAAAGGAACTCGGAAGTTGGAAATGAGTAGAAGTCGATCAAAGATGCTATGACACCTGCAGTCCATGTCAAGTAAAGATATCCTGTCAACAGCATGAATATGACATCAGATTTATTGTGACTACTAATCTTGTAGGGCTGAAACACTGCAAAGATCAGAGCACCTAACACCATCACTATTGAATAAACAGGAAGGAGGAATACAGATTGAACATTGAAGGATATAATAAAATATAGAGTTCGCAGAAAAATGTAATATGCAGAGAAGTAACGCATATCGTATGGCTCCGTCTTGTAGCTCCCTTGAAAGGCATCCATAACTATATGCAATGTTTGACACCTGCATCCTAGTAGGTTGAGGAATCTCTGAAAACAGCGACAAGGATAGAGCAAGAGCAGAAAAAAGGGAAGAACTACAAATAAAAAGACACTGCAAAGTGCAAGCACAGCAAATGGAATGTGCTCACGACTAAAATACTCAATATTAGCATCATAATACAAATATCTAGTGGGTGATGCTTTTCCTTCTACACTAAATGCTATACTTGTTAACAAAATATCGAAGCATACCCCTAGGATTTTAACACTGGATAGAATAATGAAGGTAGCAAATGTTTCTATGAGGGATGTCTGCACTTGAAGCTGGCTGCAGTAATGCTGTAGGCACCATTTGAATGGCCTCCATGCCCACACTAGTAGCCGATAGTTGGAGTCATACATTTTTATCAAGATGTACGTAAGAAATATGAGAGCAAATGGGTATAGTGCCACGAGCAGGTCCAGCAACAACACATGGAGGATGGTGAAGTGAGGATGCAGGCAAACATCAGGAAAGACAGCACGAAAGAAGTTCAAGTTAAATAGATCTAAGAAAATGAATCCTATTTTCAAGACCGAAGCTTCACTGCTGGGAATATATCTATTTTTTTAGTTTGTATAAAGAACTCCAGCTATGACTCGTGTCTGTAAAGGAGACATGACACACTGTATGACAAACATTAGTCCGTTGAGATGGCTAGAGGTGACTGTAAGCTTCAAACTCACTACGAGAATATAAAAGAGAGTGAGTGGAATAAAAGCAACTGCAATGAATTTGAGCCAGTTTCTGTATCCATATTCTTTACAAGGTATGCAGTTGATGTAGTTGTAGGAGTAGACTGCCAGGCCATAGTCTTGCTTGCATCTGCCACAGAAACGTCCCTCACGATGCAAGTCAGCAGAAACATTGCACACAGCAGCATTAAACATGGACGCATTTTGCGCTGAGTACCGTTGGATTGGGTAGTACTTACTCCCTGTATGGGATATCGTATATTTGTAGCATGTGAACAAACATGTCCCAGCAATGGATGTGTTCCCTTTTTGATCATAGTAGATGCAGTAGCAAGGCTGGATCCAGAGCAAGTCTGCAGAATCTGTGCACTGGACTGCTTCACTTATGTCATCACCACAAGAACATGAATTGTTAGAGTTGCATCGAGACCAAACTTGACTTCTTCCCTCTACTTCTAGTCCAGCCTCTGCAGTAGGAAACAGTAATAGCAATGAAGTTAGTAAATAGTTAAGCATTTTCACAATTATATAAATCTCGAGTGACTTCTGAGTTTTTAAGACTAGCTATGGAGTAAACTTAGTCCTCAGTTGTTTGATATCGACACAAGTTATATAGAGCTCTGCAGCAGAAATATTTATCATATGCTGCATATAGCATCGATTTATGAGTTTCCTGTTTTTTGTTGTGATACTCCCAATACTTGTTACCTTAAGAAATCTTAGTGTATTATGTTTACAAGAGTATCTATAAACTAACAACTGTAATGGATTGACTCGGTAAAAAAACTTTACATTAGAAAACTATGTACACAGTTCAACCACTTGGATGAATAATATTATCTGCAGTAATGATTACATAGAAAGTTTAATATCAGTATGCGTGTATCTAAATGGCAAAGTGTATTGTCTAGCATGTTTATTGTAATGAAAGAATAGTCTTGAGAGTGTATATAAATGTTAGTAACCCATCACCAAACTCTATTCTAACTTCATATGTATAGGACCATGCATGCAACTTCTCAATAGCCCAAATAGTAGTTTAGCTCCTTTAATAAATAAAAAACACAACAACTAAAAGACAAAAACAACTTTTTAATATTAACTTAAAATTTCAACCTCTTCAGATCCCAGTTGCATCCATAGGTTTAAGGATGGAGGTCAAGGTAGTTAGGATTACAGTGGGATTGAGGATAGGTGCACCCCTAGTTCAACCCCATTCATGTTGCCAGTGTAGGTTGTTGTTAAAGGCACACATGGCCTATCCTATATAAAGGTATGCCTCTCTGAATGTGGTGGTCAAGAGAGGTTTAGACTTCCATCTCGACTCAAACCCAATGAAATGTTCAGATCAGATGGCAAATGGCCGGATGGTATCAGTTTGGTCCCATGGAAGTAGTGTGGTCGATCACTAGTGTGGAATGTTACATGCCCAGACACCTATGCACCATCCCATTTGGCTTTGGCTGGTGTTGAGGCTGGCAGTGTGGCCACCAAAGCTGACCACCACAAAAGGACAAGTATAAAGAGTTGGGCTCTGTCTATCTATTTATGACTCTGTCCATTGAGATGTCAGGAGTTTTCAGCCCTGCAGCTGCAGGCTTCTTCACTGACCTTGGCAAACAGCTCGCAGACTAGTTGGAGGAGCCAGGTCACAGACCTTTCTGCTGCAGTGTGTGGCCATCGAAGTTCAATAGAGTAATGCTGCGTCTATTTTGGGTACTTTGCCTTAGATTGTTTGCTCGCATTTGTTGGTTATTTGTGTTTGGGTATGTACTTTTTTCTGTTATATACATGTACTTCTAATGTAAAATGTATGCAATAATTATTATTATTTAAAAAAATTATTAATAATAAATTAAAAAAATAATAAAATATATAAATATATAGCTATATAACATAAATATATATCTTTAAAAATAAATAAAAACACAGAAAAACTAGTCATTGGTTCATGTTCAGGCAGTTTCTTGTGATTGGCCACCCAGAAGCCATGAAAGTTCATTCCACAATCTCGATTGAACTGCTCACATTTTGGTCTGATGTTCAATGTTGCTTTCATTATATATATATATATATAGCTGTCTAGTGGAATCTGCTTCTTCCTATAATTTTTGCTTTGTAGTCTATAACTTGAAAGCAAGGGTAGATAGAACCCCAACCATTTTTCCTTTCTCTGAAGCCGAAAAAGATTCACAATGAAGATATGAGTCTGGCAGACACAGCAATTGCTAAGATATGCATATATATATAGGGAACAAGCTTAACCGATTGGTGAGATAATTTGTTACCAAACAGCTGAACTGGTTTGTGTTATTCAACTTGCTCAACTTGTTTCCAAGTTTTCCTATAGCTTCTAATCACCCAACCAGTTTTGATTTCTCAGAAAATTTATGAAAGCATATTACAATGTTAAGATCCACTCTTTTAGTCTGCATAAGGGATACCGTTCTGATATATGATCCAAACCAGGATAAGAAGAGGCTTGTTCCTGTCGTAGTGTCTACCTCAATGAACCACAAACTCAGCAAAACTGTGTCTTAGCCCTGAGAGCAATCTGAATTGTGGTTGTTCTGCTGTGTAATACTGCCACCAGCCTGGGTCATTATTGGTTGGTTCTTTCCCAAACCCTGAACTGAGTTCTATTATATGATTGGCATAACAGCACATTCTGATTTGCCAAGATCTAGCAGGCCTTTGCCCTTACAATACAGTTGGTTTCTAATAATTAATTAACAGCTGTAATTCTGAGTCTTGACACTGAAATGAGTTACATAAATCTGATTGACATAATCATACATCAGACTCCATATTCTGATATGCCAAGATCTTGCTTATATATGCTCAATGAAAGTTTCTGTGTCCTGTGTAGGAAAAAAAATTAATTGGAACTTCTGTGTAGGTGGCAATCCAGAAAGGGCAACAATCCGTCCACTTCAAGCTCCATGCTAAACTTTATAGATTGCCTGATGTTGTTAAGATGGTCCAACAACTCCTGCTCACTTCCCTTCTGCACAATGCAGAAGGTATCATCCACATATCTCTTCCAAACCCTTGGATTCAGGGGGGTTATTGTGAGTGCCAATTCCTCAAAGAATTCCATGAAAAGGGTGGCTTCCAGTGCAGTATTTTCCACAGCTACAATGGATGCAGAACACAATGCATGAGTACATATTAGCTGGTAAAACATCCTTAACTCTGCTCAGTTGTGTCCTCCGAGTTCTTCCCGATCTGAACATGATTTTGATGTTGAACTTCCTGGACCCACCTGATGTCTTCACCCCTGCTGCATAAGGAATCACAACCATAGGATCGAAACCTGATTGCCTATATTGGTGTACTTATCTTCCTTTCTGCATGTAGATGTATCTGCAGGTTGATGAAGGCTTGCCGATAACCATTCTCTATAAAGAACTTATTCAAATGATCTTCCTTCCAAAGGTCCTCCTTCTCAGTCACTACTCTCCTGGCTCTATCAGACCCAGCTCTTCAGACATGGATAGGATGATGTGATCTATAGGTATACTGGTTGGTGTGCGTGGGTTTTCTGTAAATGGTTGCAGTTAGCCTTCCGTCTTCCTTCTTGTGTGGTTAACAATCCAGAAAGGGCAACGATCCATCCACTTCAAGCTCCATGGTAAACGTCATGGATGGCCTGATGTTGTTCAGAACAACTCCTGCTCACTTCCCTTCTTCACAATGCAGAAGATATCATCCACATATCTCTTGGGGAAGTTGTGAGTGCCAATTCCTCAAAGAATTCCATATAAAGGTTGGCTACCACTGCAGATACTGGACAGCCAATTGCTGCACTCTTTCTGCTCGTAGTAGTATTTTTCTTGGTACCTGAAGTGGATTTTAGGCACAACTCCAACAGTTCAGGAATCCTGTCGGCACCTATATAGTTCAGTCCTCTCATGCAAGCTCTCATCTTTCATCAACATTCCAAAAATTATATCCACCGCCTCATCAATGGGAACATTAGTAAAAAGAGAAGAAACATCAAAACTGACAAGACACTCATACCATGCCAAACATACACTTTGAATACCCTTGATAAATTTCCCAGAATCCTTGACATATGTACTTGTGTCGCCAGCTAGTGGTGATATCAAATGTGCTATATATGAACTTGGTAAGATTATGCGACAGTGCATGTATGCAAGGTGCAATTGGACTATGGAGAACTTCAGGTTTATGTATCTTAGGGAGCCCATAAATCAGTGGTGGTCTACTTTAGTGGTGCATCTGATGTGTCACCACAGGTTATCAGAGGCATTCAGCACATTTCTTCCAAATTAAAGGGCAAATATTATCATAGCCCGAGGCTTTGGTTGGATCCAATTTCCTGAGACACAAAAACGTCCGAGGAGCTGGTCTCAAAACTGGAAAGTTGGGACTGGAGAGGAGGAACTTTGTTCATATGAGGAAGAGCAAAGTTGCTTTTCGTAAAAACAGAATTAAAATAATCGCATTGAAAATTGTTGCTTTTAGAGCAGAATCGTTTCCAGGAGACGAGTTATGAATCATCAGCAGGTATTGTCGATCCTTTTAGAGCGGAGTGGAGTTACGAATCATCGGCAGGGATTGTTGATCCTTTTAGAGCGGAGTGACATACAGGAGAAGAGTTACGAATCATGTGGGCAGGGATATGTTGATCCTTTGATGAATATTTAATCAATATCTATGGGTTTGGAAAAGTTTGAAGCTTACTCGTGTAACATTAGTGTTTATGTTCTAGGTCAGACTAGGTCAGACAGTTTATGATCTCTATACCAAGAATATTTCTTCTTAACGAGGTGATGCAAAGTGTGATTTTTTCCAGCACATGTCAAATTTCTGCGTTGAACTACTTTGGACATTTGTGTTGTGAGGATTTAAATTTAGTGATCACATGCACATGTTGTTTCAGACTTAATGAGAGGCCAGAGAACTCACATCAGAAAAGATGGAGGCATGCTAGCATAGGAAGTCACTAAAGGTGGTCTGCTAAGCTTTCAAAGTCAGCTTTAGAATAATTGTAGAGAAATTAGTAAGTATGAAAGTGATATTAGTAGGACAGTACAGGGGAAATAAATAAAATGATGTTCTTATTTAGAACAGATAGAATTATCTACAGGGGGAGAGCGTAGTACATCTAAGATATGGCCCTTTCGGTGAGTAGAAGATTGAGCTAAGTTAAAGGAGAAATGTGTGTCACAAATAACATGGTAGGGGACTAAGGTGGACCAGTTTACACCAGGTAAATTCAAGTCACCAACTATGAGAAGATAAGCTTTTGGGGGTAGATTTCTTATATGATGTAAAGAAGAAGAAGAGAAAGAATATGCATGCACATCACAGAAATGTTGTTGTTTTTTAAAGACGATTTTGCAATAATTAATTCAGCAAATGGAGCAAAGAGGAATAATGGACACAGCCAGTAAGTCTCCACCTCCTAGAGAACACCTGTCCCTTCAATACATAGTATATTTGGTGGGTAGAATTTCAGAGTTGCTCATGTTGGAGCATTACATGCCTGGTGTGCTACTGTTTATACACGACTACCTCCACCATTACATGCCTGGTGTGCTGCTGTTTATACATGACTACCTCCACCATTACATGCCTGGTGTGTTGAGTTAAGCCAAGTTTACTACTATGATATATTGGAAGAAAGCAAGTGTGTTTTGAAAGCTTCTCGAGTTTCATACATAGCTTTAATGAGTTCATCCTCTAGTCATTTGGGTGATGAAGGATTGGTGGGTGAGAGGGATAAAATGGAAACTGAAAATGGGAGAGGAAGGTGGGATCTGTGTTAACTTATGAGGGTTAAGTTTCTCAATGACACGGGAAGAGACTGGGTCAGCAACTTCAGGAGGTGTACAACTTTCTAACCCCGCAATGTTACTATTGAAAGCAGTGCCAATAAGTTCACCAACTATAGAAGCAGGCCATTAAATAACTCACTTTTTTCTTGTCTTGATATTTCTCTTCTCACCAGTCAACTCTTCTCACCAGTCAATAAGTAAACTATGCCGTTTTAATAGGATAAATTCACATTGTCTTTCAGAATGGGTCATGTTGGCTGTTTAGCAAGCAGTTATCATCATTTTGAGTTACATACGATCCAGGAGAGGTCGATGGTGCTCAACCTAGCCTGATGCAATCCCAGGTTGATTGATCCAACAAGAGAAAACTGCAGTGAAGTCGTTGGCAGCTCACTTTTGATGAGGTGTACTTCTTCAATTCTCTTCTATGCCATAAAGTATATGGTTATACTTGTGTTTTTGTACATATGGCCATCTAAGACCAAAGAAATGGATGTGTAAGAGGGGATGTGAGTGTACCAAACTTGCCCCAAAACAAAGTTAGTGTCATGAACATGGAAGTGCTGTCTGAAGCTAAAACCAGTACTACTCTAGTAGACACGCTAAAATTTAGAAGGTTGGAAGGTTTGGATCATCAACAAGCATTTGCTACCAATTGCATTGAATGCTTCTTTAGCTTTACTGCGAGATATATAGCAATGGCCAAAACTTCATTACTAAGAAGGCCATATTTGGGTTTCAGAGAGTGTCTGCTGAATTTTGTCAACATCTAGAATCTGATCAGCCATTTAAAACACACATTTACCTATATGTGCTTCGGTGATGGACCATTGCTGGATTTTAGTGTACCAACAAAAAAAACTCCAAGGAGAGTCATTAGAAGAAGAGAAGAACCTTCTCATTTGCACATCAATGTGATAATGACTGTTGAGGAAGTTTGCGAGGAAGACCCACACAATTCACCTTTTGAATTGCATCCATCACCTCCTTGTCCTTTGCACCAAAGGCTTTCACATGACTTTCAACAAACAGTGTTTTCATTTTTATCATACACTCATATATAGTATTGAGTTTAGTGTGTGCTTGCACAGTGAGAGACTGGATGCAATCTTCCCATTAACAGTAATGTCAATGACAGCATAATAGCCTGCATCAGAACAAATCCATGTTAAAAGATACTTAGTCCAAAACTCTCTAATTCTGTTCTCCATAATAGCATGATCGAGAGCCTCTCTGACATTGTGCCATTTCCTTCATTTTTGCAAAAAAATCTGTTTGTATTCGTCATAGGTTCACCCGTAAAAAAAAAAGAATGGGTCACAAACCTTCTTACATAAATGAGAACAGGGTCCACACTTAATAGTTGTGACATGACCTCTTACCAGATAGCATGATAAGCTAGCCAGGAAAGGCACAACCCAAGACCCTAACAAAGCCTGGAAAGCCCTCCAACATTTACCCACAAGGACCTTATACCAATAAATTTGGTGCACAGGTGAGAACGGGTTGTATGGCTGACATGTAAGGATGATGAACATGGTTACTCAGTTCATCAACATGCTCTAACTTTTTCTCTTGTCACTCAATGCCTAGCATTCATTCTAAGTATTACACATAATACACAAGAATATAGTTACTTGTTCATTAACATGCTTTAGCTTTTCCCTTTCTCTTGTCTTCCACTCAATGCCTAGCATTCAATCGTAACACACTTTATATATGGAGGCATTTATTGCTCAGCGTAATGAATGATGTATGCGAACACACGCCATTTCTTTTTTCCATTTTCATCCTATTTGTTTTGCTTGTTTCCATGGCATTAAACTGAATCGGCCCAATTAAGCCCAAATTCACAATTACAATGTGACTGCTTATACAGAGTATACTGTACTCATAAGAAGGTTATATACATGTAACTGCTAAAAAATTGATCTCTAGGGCCTAACTAACTGCTTAGTAGATTTATGATTTTGTCAATTGCTTAACACGTTCTGATATTGAAATAACTTGGCTTAGGAGAAATAACATTATTGGAAACAGAGTTAAGAAGTTTACACCTAAAGTTGAATTTAGAGCCCATCCTACCTTCTCCAAAATGGTTTGCTTCAGAGATTAGGCACAGACTAAAGTTAGACAAATTCCATTAACTTTTAGCACGAAAAACTTTAAGGACGACGATATGCACTCATTGGGATCTGGAGTTATATAAAGAAAGCCTTTGATTCAGTTTCGCATCAAGAGCTATCAGTCAAACTATACATGACTGGAACAGTACGCCATTTCTGGCACCTTTTCAAGGTTTGCCTCACATCTAGCTCACCTTGTGTGTGGCAATTGAGGATAGCCATTCAGAATTCTTTCCAGTTCACTCAGCTATACCCCAAGGAACCATCCTGGGTGCACTCCTATTTATTAATGACCTACCTGCTTCTGTTCCTTCCTTTGAGGTATGTTCACTCAGGTACACTTCAAGGAAGCACTCTGAGATCACTCCTATTTATCTTCTATCCTATTTCTGTTTCTTCCCTGGATTCTTTTATCTTTCCAGATGACACAACATTACTGAAATATGTCAAGAGTGAAAGAGATTGTAAAATGCAAAAAAACAGAGCCGTGCAATCAACTTGAGTAGTGGTTGGAAGTTGTTCAATGAATCGAGGTCTGTAACTCGAGGATTTGATAATAGAAAGATAACTCCACACAACCAATCCTTGAATGGCTCTGAAATGACAAGGAGTAATTCACAAGAGACCTAAGCATTGTCATTTCCATGGATATTACTTTTTAGAAGTATGTACTATGATATGATCGTTGCTTAATCATGCCAACAACTGGGACTGGTACATTCAGAGTCAATAATCAATTGTAAAATGGAAACAAAAAAGCACTCCACGTGCCAGTAGTCGAGTTGCAGCGAGTGTATGGCTCTCAAATCCAGTGACCCAATCAAGGACATTATAAAACTGGAGAAAGTTCAGAAAAGAGTACATTTTGCACAATCCATCAAACAATTAAAAAATTACTAAGAAAAGCTACTTACTTTGAGGATTCTTTCACTCATGATGTAGCTTCAATTGCTAGTAATTTGAAAATCTAGTACGCTAAGGTTGATAGGTATATAACAGGCTCACGTGAGCCTTAGCATCTCATTATTCCTGATAGAGCATCTAGTTGAAACGTCGAGTGAATAAAATTGAAGTTGATTATTGAGAAGGTGATTTTAATGTTATTATGTCAACTAAGAGTTCGTAGAGTTCAATGAGCATGTTACCTTTACTACAGTTTTACAAATGCAACACACAGAGATCTAGAACTAAATATTGAGGCCATTTCTACTTCAATTACATGGAAGTTCTTGCCACCAATGGATCTAGATGACGCCCTCCATTCATTACATGATCAATTATTGGAAGTACATGTATTCTGCTAGCCCTAGCCCTAGCCCTAGCCCTAGCCTCTATTTAGTTTGACTCTGATAAATCCATGCACTGATCAGGACTTATGCCTGTTCAAAGTGTAGATCAATCCCACTGACTCCATTTTTGCCACTACTTCAAGGGTGTCCACAGAGCTTATGAGAATGCCTTCAGTGTTATCCAACTTATTCATACCATCACATGTTCACCTGTCATCATGATTACATGGGGGAAAAATTATTATACGAAACAGTTTATTGCTCCTTGTGATGAACACCAAATGCCTGAGGCAAAAAGGTTCATTATCGAGAAAATGAGACGCTTCAGTAATGGAAAACAATAGCGTGCTCGATGGGAAAATGTTCATTTCCTCTATTCCAGCATTAGCATTGTAGCCTCAGGGTCAATTAGAATGCTAGAATCTATATATCATGTGATCAACTGCACTGGCAGTTTAGCTAGAAGATGGTTACTGATGAAAGAAGCTGATCGAATCAGTGAAAAGCTTCTCGTGTCTGTGGCAAGTCGCTTCTAAAACATATAGTGATGTATACAGGAGCAAAGGAAAATACTTGGAAGCTAATTGCACGTCAAGTTTAAGAATGCTACTATAACTAGTTGTAGCTAGAGCTATATAGTTGCTAGCTAAAGTTACACAGCATTCCCCTCCTACCAGCCAAAATCATTATCAAATCCCACTCTTCTTCACCACCGCTGTCACTGTCCATTCTAGGCTATTAGTAAGGTCTAAGGTCAATTTCGCATGAACACAATTATGAGCAAGTCACACTGCACAATGCAAGTGGACGGCAATGGCAAGCTGTGCCATTGTCATAATTATTGTGAAACCAGCTTTTTTTTAATTCACAATATGAAAACATAGAACAAAAATTCTCTGCTCAGCCACCATCATATTGGAACTGGCAAGAGGGGGGAAGGGGGGTACTATTGGTCAAACCCCCCAAAACATTGTAACAAATTTGCAGTCACCAAAACTTTTTTTTTTAAATGTTACTTATTCTGTGTGAAGGGTCACTTCTTATGAATCACCATAACTTGACAATATTTGCAGTAAAAACAAAAACCCATGGAACCCCACCCACATTACAGAGCACTAAAAGAGCTCTCAAATGACAATCACACAAAAAAGCGAATACTGGCCGAGTTATGATTACCACAAACCTGAAAAATGAATGATACCGAGTTTTTGAGTTAAGAAAATGTTTCTATGGAGATATTTTGTATATAAGTACACAGGAAAAGATACAAAATTATCTAAGAGGGGGGAAGTTACTGTATGGCAATTGACCAGAAATCCTCCCCTTGGCCTTAACTATTTGAAAATCACTTTTGCCTCAGGGACACATAATATGTAGGTGTACATTATTGACATCTGTATGGATAAATAGCTATGAATTGATGTGTTCTTCACAGATTCCGGATGGCAAATTCTGAACAAAGATCCAGATGTAAAAGCATGGCTATATGGGGTTAGTTAAGAGTACTTCATTGGAGGCAGCTTCTCTTGAAGATGGGAAGCACATTACACTAAGAGTGAGCTCATGGAAGTATTTTCTGCAGGAATTTACCATCAAGGCTGACAAAAACTTGCTCAAGAGATAATTTACAGCATTTTCAGTTTATGTGCCCTCCATTATTATCTCGTCTATATTCATTGCTCCATATATATACCAACTATGTAACCAGCTCTCTCTGTCCATAGAGAGTGGTAGTAGCTATGTGTGTTGAACTAACCAGAATTGATAATAGTTTTCATCAAGACAAAATAATTGTTTCCCGTCTCCATAGCTAAAACACCATCTTCCTTTCGTTTCTCTCTATCTAATTTCTGTATTCATGCTGGCAAATAAACAGCTAAGTCAGTCTGAAGATGTGCCCAATACCGAGACGATCCTTTCCGTTTTAGCAAATTTAGATGAAACTCCCTCCTTTCTTATCTGTGCAGCCAGTTTTCTCTCCTCTAGCTTCGACCGTTTTCTGGATATTTCTTTTCACAACGACGACCATTTTCAGTCTTAAAAAAAATGGGGAGCTACCCGTGAATGTGCCAGACAACGCTCTCTATAAGGCTTGAGTCCTGTTCACTGTCGTGTCCACTTGAAAGACGAAGGACTGAACTTTAGAGGTGCAGTGTGAACAGCTAGGCAGTCTAAGACTGGATTTTCAGTTTGCCTTATGGGGAACCAGTGCAAGTCTGGAGCCACAGCTGTCAAGATGAAGGGGAAAAACGCACATTTACAACTTAATCGATTTTGTCTCGGACCTAATTCTGAGTATATAGCAATAAAATAATAATTCTCGGTGACTTCAATCTACACGATATAAATTGGTCAACACTAGCTGATTCATCGGTTTATTCTGTGAATCAGTTTTCTGACATAACTTAATTCAGTTTGTTTCTGACCCTACTTGACCTAGTATTATCACCCAATACTGACCTAGTTCAAAATCTTTCTTACAGTAGTGAAATCAAATCCCTCTACTCAACTTGCCTCCGACCACTATTTAATTGAATTTTCAATTCCTACACTTTCAGAGAAATCCCAGAAACTTCATCTTCAATATCGTTATAATTATTCTAAAGTTGTAGATCTTGATCTGAGCTTCATTTACAGTTCATTTGATATCGAATATATCTGGTCTAGCCTCAAACAAATTATTCTTGACTCTATATCTTTATTCACTCCAAAAATTAAGAAACCTCATCCTGTCTGGTTCACTCCCAGTATCAGAAACAACCTGAACAAGATCCACTATATACCTCCGTAGGAAATGTAGACACAATCCAGCCTCTCTTAAATTACTTGATGCTCGTCTTCAAACTGAAATAATGACGCTAGAGTAAACTATGATAGTTGTAGAGCATACACGATCAGGAAACGGAGGAGTTTTCAAGTATGTTCGAAGTTTGACTGGAGGGTGTGTGATACCCGCAGATGTCCCCCTGGAGACCAAATCAGCCCAGTCCGACTCGGAACAGGCAAATCTATTTAACAATTTCTTTCACGCGGTTTTCACCACTAGTAACTTTTTTTAAACCGTCAATGTCAGATCCAGATGTAGTCCTAGATACATCTTCATATCTGAAGAGGAGGTGTACAAAGCTCTGGCATCTGTTGACCCTTCTAAGGCTATGGGAACAGATAATATATCTCCTAAAATACTTAAATGTTCAGCCTTAGCATTGACCACTCCATTGCATCATCTGTTCTCTCTTTGCTTAGTACAATCATACTTAAAATTCACAGAATATCTCCAATTCATAAATCTGGAGTTAAATACTCTGTTACAAATTATAGGCTGATTGCTTTGTTATGCTGTATGCTGTATCTCAAAGCTTCTTGAACGCATTATCTATAATAACATCATTGACTTCCTCTCACCGAAAATATCCAGTGCTCAATTTAGCTTTCTCCGGAATAAGTTCACCCTCCAGCAACTTCTAAAGTTCTTTAATCTAGTTTTTTATTCACTTGCTCACAAGGATCAGACTGATGTGGTAGACTTTTCTAAGGCCTTTGGCAAAATTTCTCACAATGAACTTCTGTTCAAGCTGAGTTTGGAATCACTGGCTAAGAGCCAATTTTGGCATCACTGGTAGATTATTAGAATACTTCAAGTCCTACCTCTCCTCTAGACAGCAATATGTCTCCATCAATGGTGTAAATTCGGATCTATTGCCTATCACTTCAGGAGTTCCCCAGGGCAGCATTCTTGGCCCCCTATTGTTTATCATTTATATAAATGATCTGGAAAGCTCCATTAAATTGTCCCAATTATATACTTTCGCTGATGATACTAAATGCTGCAAGTCTATATCCTTTGCAGGGGACAGTCTTCTACTCCAAAGTGATGTTAATGCTATTAATAACTGGAGCAACACATGGAACCTTGAACTCTAAAATTAATCCTAAGCACGTCACTACACTCATGACGAAGTACTACATAAGAAATACTCCAATAGTGTCGAAGCAACATCATAAAGATCTAGGTATAGTTGTTTCTGACAATATATCCTGGTCGGAGCATTATTATCACATAATATCCAAGGCTACTTGGCCTACTGCGTCAAACTTTTAGCCACTCAAATTCTATTGCAACCAAGAAGCTATTATATATTTCCCTCGTTAGGCCTAAACTAACATACTGCTCACTTGTCTGGAGGCCCCACTTGATAGAAGATATTAACCTGATAGAGAGAGTCCAACGACGTGCAACGAAATTCATTTTGAATGACTATTCCATGAAGTATAAAGATCGTCTAATTGCTCTCAACATCCTGCCTTTAATGATGTTGTTGGAAATATATGACATCACCTTCTTCGCCACTATCAAGCACTCTCTCTATGATACTTTCTGGGACCACTTCATGTCTAATTTTAAACTATTCCTTGCACCTTTCATTTCTCATGTCCATGTTCTAAATGTATGTTCACACCACTTCCAACCAATTACAATTAATCACTTTCACCATACATAATCTAACCAGGCTGCTAGTATTTATTATTGGTATGCCTTCAGTACATGAACATATGTCATCCCCTACTTGGTCACCTCTCCATAACATATCTGTACTGTAAAATCATTACCAAACCAAACCAAACCAAATCAAATCAAATCTCTAAATCTAAAGAAAGCCAAGGAATGTAAGGAGATCCCCAGAATTTAGGTACACAAGCACAAGTCCTTGCTTCCACTCTAAAAAGTGCACATCACTTGGCAGTCAAGCCAGGGCAGTGATTGAGTTTCTTTCTGTCCCTCCCTACCCCCCCCCCACCCATTATTAATATGCTGAATAAACATATTTGATGGAAGTTATTACACAAGTCTTCTATTCCATATATTTACAGTGTTATCTACTAAATCATCATCGGATAATTTTTTGTGATGATTCTATAGCTATTTTCATTAAATAAGAGGGGTTTGTTTAATTATGTTCATATTTGAAAAACTTCGCACAACAGTCACAGTGCCAACTGAAATTGAAGACCTATGTTAGCCAGTGTTTAAGTTGGTAAACATTCTTATGGACATTGCATTGGTCACCAGGTTTTGCAATTGTGATGCTAAATCTTACTTTGGCTTTTGCGTGAGTCGTTTTCCAATTTCAGGTGATAACAGGGCTAGTGTACAGTACTCTTCACCTTTAAAGGGCCCACAACTCCAGTACTCGGTATCATCAAGTATATGCATCATCAAGTGTATGTAGAGCTGCGTCAACGGAGGATATGATCTTTAGGTCAAGCTTTTCAGTTTGAAGAGTTTTGATAAGTTTCGCCACGTGAGGCAAGACATAATCAAGGAGGAATAGAGCTGAAACTGTTGACTTCTTACTCCTAACTTTAATCCCCAGTCATAAAAAAAACCTTGAGCATGATCGGAGCACTGGCTGAAATGCTAAACTTATCTTTTTCTTCAAACTCATCATAATAACAGATTTTCCTTCGAGCCTCCCACCATGCCAACCAACTCCCTACTACAACCTCCGATCCTTCCATCTCAGTAATCGTCTGCTAATCCCATACAGAACTCAGTCTGCTTACCTTTCATTTCCCCATACTACCACTAGGCTCTGGAATTCTCTCCCCAATTACATTAAAGAAACTAATTCACTTGGACAATTTAAGCACTAAAATAATATTTAACACCCCTCTTATCATTACTTAACTTTTAACTACTCAACTATAATCATTAAAATCACCTCAATAAATTTTTATTCACTCGACATTTCGACTAGGTGCTCTAGTCTTCATCAGGAATAACATTATTATTGATTATTGATTATTGAGGTGATTTTATTGTTATTATGTCAACTGAACAGTTGTCATATTCCTCCATGTATTTGTTTACGCAATTGAGTATGTATCAAATACAAATTTATAAATGAAAAAAAAAAGTAATAAAAACACTCAATATTGCACCAAATTGCCCCTTTTAGGTGTCCAAAAATCCTGAGGAAACATGGCTCCAAAAACCCCTAGATGCCCGCCCCGTCTAAACATTCATTTTGTCCCTGCCCCTGCTCTTGGGTAAATTCCTGGAAGAAACCCTGGGTAGTGAAGACAATTCTACTTCATATGAGGAGGCTGAAGAGAAGCTACGAGTGTGACCAGGTCCAGTGTGGAAGTGAATGGTTACATTTATGCCACACCCATTTATATAAACTCCATACCAATTTAAAAAAGTTAATTGAAAGAAGGACGAGACTTGTCTAAAGGCTCAAGGAACCCCAATCACATCAGTTTCCTGACTAGCATGAGCTGTGGATATGGTACACTCTATTATTCAACGACAACACTGAGTTTATACTGAGTTTATAGGACAGTTACTTGATAAGCATAAAACTTCCCTCCGCCCCCACCCGCGGAGTGAGAAGGTAAAGCGTCTACTTGACTGTAGACTAGAAAACCCTCCATTTAACCTTTGACCCATGCCGCAGCGCCAGAAGTCTGTAAATCCTCACCTTCTAGTCGAAGAGTCTAGCTTGAAAGAGTTCGGACTGCACCCAGAAAAAAAAAAGAGGCCAGAGAAAAGAGGACTAGCTTTGCTGGAAGGAGCTCGGAGATATTTAAAGGTAACTGACTGTGTAACGGGAGTAAGGAAGTTGAACGAATGATGGGTTCGAAGCACGCATGTGGTGTAACTGTAGCGTGCGTGTTTTTGGGGGGGTGGAGGGAGTGTGGGGAGGATTGTGATCACAATACATATTGTCAAGTGAACTGATACTCTAATAATTTACTGTTATGGGGCCTAGTTTAGTCCTTGACCCAGACCCTTTACCAATTGTCACCTGAGTAGGCCCTGCATGCTGTATTCTCAAACAAAACCAGCTGCCAAATAGCTAATTTTTTTGGCAGCCATGAACACCTCTTCTTAGCTGTTACTGTTTTGTGATGCTGCAAAATTAGTGTTCTAGACTCCATTTTGACCAGACCCTTCTCCCACATATGGTTAATAGTACAACAGTGTATTATGGAGTGGTTGGTCTGAGGTTCACAGGAAGTGGGAGGGGATCTTTCCTCCCCTTGATCTGATTTACCTTCCTTCCCTTGAAATGATTAATTTAAAAGGGTATGATTGCTAGATTTCAATGCCTCACCCCTACAATTTTACCCTGATTCCTCTGCCTATAATTGCATCCCGATTTGCCTCATACACCTCATACACTTTCACCTTTCACCCTTAATTACCCCTACAATTTAACCCTTAATTACCCCTACAATTTAACCCTTAATTACCCCTACAATTTCAACCTTCATTACCCTACAACAACCTTAATTACCCCTACAATTTCATTAATTACCCCTATATTTCAACCTTCATTACCCTACAATTGCACCCTTAATTACCCCTACAATTTCAACCTTAATTACCCCTACAATTTCACCCTTAATTGCCCCTACAATTTCAACCCCCATTACCCCTACAATTTCAACCCCCATTACCCCTACAATTTAACCCTTAATTGCCCCTACAATTTCAACCTTCATTACCCTACAATTTAACCCTTAATTGCCCCTACAATTTCAACCTTAATTACCCCTACAATTTCACCCTTAAAACCCCTACAATTTCAACCTTCATTACCCTACAATTTCACCCTTAATTGCCCCTACAATTTAACCCTTAATTACCCCTACAATTTCGCCCTTAGTTACCCCTACAATTTCAACCTTCATTACCCCTACAATTTCACCCTTAGTTACCCCTACAATTTCACCCTTAGTTACCCCTACAATTTCACCCTTAGTTACCCCTACAATTTCACCCTTAATTACCCTACAACACCCTTACAATTTCACCCCTAGTTACCCCTACAATTTCACCCTTAGTTACCCCTACAATAATTTCACCCTTCATTACCCCTACAATTTCACCCTTCATTACCCCTACAATTTCACCCTTCATTACCCCTAAAATTTCACCCTTAGTTACCCCTACAATTTCACCCTTAGTTACCCCTACAGTTTCACCCTTAGTTACCCCTACAATTTCACCCTTAGTTACCCCTACAATTTCACCCTTAGTTACCCCTACAATTTCACCCTTCATTACCCCTACAATTTCACCCTTCATTACCCCTACAATTTCACCCTTAGTTACCCCTACAATTTCACCCTTAGTTACCCCTACAATTTCACTGTATTCCTCTGTATTCCTCCTTCACCCTGCTTTAATTTCAACCTCATTTGCCCCCCATAATTTCATCCTGATTCTCCCCACCCCCCATAATTTCTCCTGATTTTCCCCCTGCCTCTTCATATAAATTCCTCAAAGAAACACTGGAGACTTTCTGCCGTGCATATTTCATGATGCTAGGCCACCAAGTTGTTAGTATACTAACTAGTAATGAATGCTAAGCATTGAGTGGCATGCAGCCCGATTTCACCTACCTCTGCACTTACTTATTTATTTATTTATTTATTTATTTATTTTTATTATTCATGTAAATATTTATTTATCTATCTATCTATCTATTTATCTATCTATCTATTTATTTATTTATTTATTTATCTTTATTTAGATCTTTTTAAAATCTATCTATCTATTTTTCAAATAATAACAATAAAAATTATATTAATAAATGGGAAATATCAGAGTCCATTAACACCTAATGAACACCTTGCGAATTACTAGATACATTTTCGTAAACAGAAAACGTACATACCCAAACACAAATAACCAACAAATGCGAGCAAACAATCTCAGGCAAAGTCCCCAAAATAGCTGCAGCACTAACCCACTGAACTTCGACAGCCACATACTGCAGCAGAAAGGACTGTGACTTCGGCTCCTCCAATTGGCCGTTTTCCAAGGTCAGTGAAAAAGGCTGCAGCTGCAGAGCCGAAAACTCCTGACCTCTCAATATCCAGAGGCATAGGGCTAGGGCTATGTGAATTTGGAGGGCTTGCGGGAGTTTATTAAGGTCTTGGTTTGTTGGTATTAGATTGTTCCATTCACCATTCCCGATTTGCGTAAGCCTACATTATTTAAGGTGGGTGACCCGTTAAAAAAAATTTACGGGTGAATATACGGTGAATACAAACATACATACAGACATAGATACGCTATGTGCAGCAATGCCAAGTTTTCGATCAAACTCCCCCCTGAGGGCTCGGTCCACTCGCCAATTATATGCTTCCATTTACCTGGCAAAAATTGTATCACTTTCGCTATAGCAGTGAGCAGTCGTGTTTTAAACAGCAGATAGATATGAAGCGACTTCTAGAAGTGACTAAAACTGCAAAATATATAGCGCACTAGGTCTAGGGATGAGGGAGGTCCAGGGATGGAGGTCCAGTGATGAGGGATGTCCATGGATGAGAGAGGTCCAGTGATGAGGGAGGTCCAGGGATGAGAGAGGTCCAGGGATGAGGAAAGTCCAGGTGGTCCAGGGATGAGGGATGAGAGAGGTCTAGGGATGAGAGAGGTCCAGTGAGGGAGGTCTAGGGATGAGGGAGGTCCAGGGATGAGGGAGGTCCAGGGATGAGAGAGGTCCAGTGAGGGAGGTCTAGGGATGAGGGAGGTCCAGGGATGAGGGAGGTCCAGGGATGAGGGAGGTCCAGGGATGAGAGAGGTCCAGTGAGGGAGGTCCAGGGATGAGGGAGGTCCAGTGAGGGAGGTCTAGGGATGAGAGAGGTTCAGTGAGGGAGGTCCAGGGATGAGAGAGGTCCAGTGAGGGAGGTCCAGGGATGAGGGAGGTCTAGGTATGAGAGAGGTCCAGTGATGAGAGAGGTCCAGTGAGGGAGGTCCAGGGATGAGGGAGGTCCAGTGAGGGAGGTCTAGGGATGAGAGAGGTCCAGTGAGGGAGGTCTAGGGATGAGGGAGGTCCAGGGATGAGGGAGGTCTAGGGATGAGAGAGGTCCAGTGAGGGAGGTCCAGGGATGAGGGAGGTCCAGGGATGAGAGGTCTAGGGATGAGAGAGGTCCAGTGGAGGGAGGTCCAGGGATGAGAGAGGTCCAGGGATGAAGGAGGTCCAGGATGAGAGAGTTCCAGTGAGAGAGGTCCAGGGATGAGAGAGGTCCAGGGGATGAGGGAGGTCCAGGGATGAGGGAGGTCCAGGGATGAGGGAGGTCCAGGGATCAGGGACCAGGCGATGAGGGAGGTCCAGGGATGAGGGAGGTCCAGGGATGAGGGTCCAGGCGATGAGGGAGGTCCAGGGATGAGGGAGGTTTAGGGGTGAGAGAGGTCCAGAGATGAGAGAGGTCCAGGAATGAGATTGAAGGAGATCTAGGGATGAGGGAGGTCCAGGGAAGAGAGAGGTCCAGGGATGAGGGTCCTGTCGCTCACCTGAATGTAGCCACAGAGACGAATGTCTATCCCTCCCTGTATGGAGTCACACATCTAAAAGGATCTCATTGTTCAAATCACTTTTCTTATAATCGCATGCCACAAAAGCTTCTTGCTAAACGGGGCGTTTGTGGCGCCAGTCGCCAGTCGGAAAGCTAATGGACACCTGACACAGAGCAGCCGCTCAGCAAGCATGCCCATGTGCAGACAGAATCAATTCCTTACAAATCAATGAGCGTATGGGATGGCAAATGGTTGAATAGTTGCAGAGCAGAACTTGGAGAGCGTCAGGTGTGGAAGTTATCTGGCCCCCAACATGGGAAGAGACACTGACTTTTGAGCAGGAGACATAACATGATGGACGCTTAACAGATGCAGTAGAACCAGCAGTCATCTTCATCTGTATGTTGTTCCAATTGTGTTTGAAGTTAACAAATTTCTATGCACAATTCCTGTGGCACATCATCGCATCTCCAGCACTTGACTAGAAACCTTTTTTGTCCTAACCTCTGCCATCAGGACGATGGCTGCTGCTACTGGAACTTCCTTCTCCTTCCCAGGGATTGCTAGAGGCTGCTGTTGATATTGGAATATATGGCCACCATGTACAGGGGGAGTGGCCACAACTGGCTCAGAATATTCCCATGACAGGTCTAGTCTAGCTTACTCTAGCTAGCTTCATTAGATTCTCCATGAACAGGTGGAGTGGCCACAACTGGTCCAGAACTGTGGAATTCCCACACACCAGGCAGACAGGTCTGGTCTAGCTAATGACATTAGATACTCCATGAACAGGTGGAGTGGTCACAACTGGTTCAGAACGCAGCAATTCCCACTGACAGGTCTAGTCTAGCTTTCTTGAGCTGGTTAAGTAAGAGCAACACAGCAAGTAGTTCTTCAGGCTCCTCTAGATTTACCAGACAGCTTGCAGTGGCTACTCTAAATATGCGTCTCTTTCTATTGCTGTGACAGGGATGTCCCAAGTGTGTCACTTGACATGCAACTTAATAAAGACAAGTCAATCATGCAACTTAATAAAGAGAAGTCAATTATATACATACATACATACATACATCACGTCAACTGATAATTACTAGTTTGAATTTCCTATTTATTAGTCACAGACAATTATTTCCCCTCGAGGCATTAATGGTAGACACTTAATTAACAGGAAGTTGAAGTATTTTGGTGCACCTCCTTTTATGGTGTGCGAATATTTTATAGTCATAACTCTGGTTTATTGCCACTGCTATTCAAACTGTCTTTAAGAGTTACGCTGAGAAGGGGAGGGGAGGGCTGGGAATGCTGAGAGGTTCTGGCTGGTGAAGAACTCTTGAATAATTTTTTTTGGGGGGGGGGGGGAGAGGTGGTGAATTGTGTTGGAACATTTTTAAATGCCTTAGCAACTTGTTTCTTGGTATTTACAATTGTAGTTTTAATTGCTTCATTGTTGTTGATGACTATTAGTACTTAATTATTATAAATTATTTTATCATTTTCATTATTACTGTTGTTGTTGTTGTTGTTGTCGTCGTCATTATTATTATTATTATTATTATTGTATAAATAATGATTATCATGTTATTGTTATCATCATCATCATTACTATTACTATTATTACTATTATTATTATTATTATTATTATTATTATTATTATTATTATTATTATTATTATTATTATTATTATTATTATTATTATTATTATTATTATTATTATTATTATTATTATTATTATTATTATCATCATCATCATTATCATTATTACATATATTATTATTATGATGATTAATTATTGCCTGCATGCTCAGAGCGTGTGTAGTCAATAAGGGCCATGAACTATCCTGTGATGTCCTGGTAGATCCCTCGCCTCAGCCCTAGCTCTTTGCCCAAGCCCTGGGAAAGAGAGATCCAGGGTGTGAGGGGTGTGGTCCTTGGTAGTCCTGATCTGGGGTGGGAGGGGTGTGGTCCCTGTAGTCCTGTCTTTACTGCAGTATGCTGAGTTGGTATGTGGAGACTAGTCTTGACCTCAGCCATTTTCGCAGTTATGGCTCACTCTTGGAGGTTATAAAAGAAACCTCTTCTTGGTGAGTGGCCCTGTGTCTGCATGCTAATACATGAGCAGTTCTACTTGTGTCAAGTTGGTTGGCTGCCAAGACTTTTTAGTGGGGAGGATGGCTTCTCACAGATTGTAAAGGGCAGAGATTGTAAAGGGGCATAATTGCCCCCCCCCCCCCCCCCCCCCCCCACCCCAATTGAAAATTCTGTATGATTTCGGCATGGAACCACACCTGTGACACATTGAACCAGATGCAACAAGAGAAAACCCATGTGTGGTACAGACAAAAAGGTCTCTGAAAATCCCACCGGCCACCCATGCCCCCAGAAACTCCTATGCCCAAAGCCTCCAGGGCCACCGATGCCTCCCTCAGGCCACTTGTGCCCTCGGGACTGCCTATGCCCTCAGGGCCACCCGTGCCCTCGACATCAAATGTAGGCTTATCCTCCACAACCATCCAAGAAGACCTGAAACCCTAGCCCTAGAACACTACTTCGAAGCCCTAGCCCTAGAACACTCCTTCAAAACCCTAGCCCTGGAACACTTCTTCAAAACCCTAGCCCTAGAACACTCCTTCAAAACCCTAGCCCTAGAACACTACTTCAAAGCCCTAGCCCTAGAACACTCCTTCAAAACCCTAGCCCTAGAACACTCCTTCAAAACTCTAGCCCTAGAACACTTCTTCAAAACCCTAGCCCTAGAACACTCCTTCAAAACCCTAGCCCTAGAACATTCCTTCAAAACCCTAGCCCTGGAACACTCCTTCAAAACCCTAGTCCTAGAACACTTCTTCGAAGCCCTAGCCCTGGAACACTCCTTCAAAACCCTAGCCCTGGAACAATTCTTCGAAGCCCTAGCCCTAGAACACTCCTTCAAAACCCTAGCCCTAGAACACTCCTTCAAAACCCTAGCCCTAGAACACTTCTTCGAAGCCCTAGCCCTAGAACACTCCTTCAAAATCCTAGCCCAAGAACACTCCTTCAAAACCCTAGCCCTAGAACACTTCTTCGAAGCCCTAGCCCTAGAACACTCCTTCACAATCCTAGCCCAAGAACACTCCTTCAAAACCCTAGCCCTAGAACACTCCTTCAAAACCCTAGCCCTAGGACACTCCTTCGAAGCCCTAGCCCTAGAACACTCCTTCAAAACTCTAGCCCTAGAACACTTCTTCGAAGCCCTAGCCCTAGAACACTCCTTCAAAATCCTAGCCCAAGAACACTCCTTCAAAACCCTAGCCCTAGAACACTCCTTCAAAACCCTAGCCCTAGAACACTTCTTCGAAGCCCTAGCCCTAGAACACTTCTTCAAAACTCTAGCCCTAGAACACTCCTTCAAAACTCTAGCCCTAGAACACTCCTTCAAAACCTTAGCCCTGGAACACTCCTTCAAAACCCTAGCCCTAGAACACTCCTTCAAAACTCTAGCCCTAGAACACTCCTTCAAAATCCTAGCCCTAGAACACTCCTTCAAAACCCTAGCCCTAGAACACTACTTCGAAGCCCTAGCCCTAGAACACTCCTTCAAAATCCTAGCCCTAGAACACTCCTTCAAAACCCTAGCCCTAGAACATTCCTTCAAAACCCTAGCCCTAGAACACTACTTCAAAGCCCTAGCCCTAGAACACTCCTTCAAAACCCTAGCCCTAGAACACTTCTTCCAAGCCCTAGCCCTAGAACACTCCTTCAAAACCCTAGCCCTAGAACACTTCTTCGAAGCCCTAGCCCTAGAACACTACTTCAAAGCCCTAGCCCTAGAACACTCCTTCAAAACCCTAGCCCTAGAACACTTCTTCGAAGCCCTAGCCCTAGAACACTACTAAGCCCTAGCCCTAGAACACTTCTTCGAAGCCCTAGCCCTGGAACACTCCTTCAAAACCCTAGCCCTAAAACACTCCTTCAAAACCCTAGCCCTAGAACACTTCTTCGAAGCCCTAGCCCTAGAACACTTCTTCGAAGCCCTAGCCCTAGAACACTTCTTCGAAGCCCTAGCCCTAGAACACTCCTTCAAAACCCTAGCCCTGGAACACTCCTTCAAAGCCCTAGCCCTAGAACACTCCTTCAAAACCCTAGCCCTAGAACACTTCTTCGAAACCCTAGCCCTAGAACACTCCTTCAAAACCCTAGCCCTAGAACACTTCTTCGAAGCCCTAGCCCTAGAACACTCCTTCAAAACCCTAGCCCTAGAACATTCCTTCAAAACCCTAGCCCTAGAACACTACTTCAAAGCCCTAGCCCTAGAACACTCCTTCAAAAGCCTAGCCCTAGAACACTTCTTCGAAGCCCTAGCCCTAGAACACTCCTTCAAAACCCTAGCCCTAAAACACTCCTTCAAAACCCTAGCCCTAGAACACTTCTTCGAAGCCCTAGCCCTAGAACAATTCTTCGAAGCCCTAGCCCTAGAACACTCCTTCAAAACCCTAGCCCTAGAACACTTCTTCGAAGCCCTAGCCCTGGAACACTCCTTCAAAACCCTAGCCCTAAAACACTCCTTCAAAACCCTAGCCCTGGAACACTCCTTCAAAGCCCTAGCCCTAGAACACTCCTTCAAAACCCTAGCCATAGAACACTTCTTCGAAGCCCTAGCCCTAGAACACTCCTTCAAAACCCTAGCCCTAGAACACTCCTTCAAAACCCTAGCCCTGGAACACTTCTTCGAAGCCCTAGCCCTAGAACACTCCTTCAAAACCCTAGCCCTAAAACACTCCTTCAAAACCCTAGCCCTAGAACACTCCTTCAAAACCCTAGCCCTGGAACACTCCTTCAAAATCCTAGCCCTAGAACACTTCTTCAAAACCCTAGCCCTAGAACACTACTTCGAAGCTAGAAGACTCCTTCAAAACCCTAGCCCTAGAACATTTCTTCGAAGCCCTAGCCCTGGAACACTCCTTCCAAAACCCTAGCCTTAGAACACTTCTTCGAAGCCCTAGCCCTAGAACACTACTTCAAAACCCTAACCCTAGAACACTTCTTCGAAGCCCTAGCCCTGGAACACTCCTTCAAAACCCTAGCCCTCGAACACTCCTTCAAAACCCTAGCCCTAGAACACTTCTTCGAAGCCCTAGCCCTAGAACACTTCTTCGAAGCCCTAGCCCTAGAACACTCCTTCAAAACCCTAGGCCTAGAACACTACTTCGAAGCCCTAGCCCTAGAACACTTCTTCGAAGCCCTAGCCCTAGAACACTTCTTCGAAGCCCTAGCCCTGGAACACTCCTTCGAAACCCTAGCCCTAGAACACTCCTTCAAAACCCTAGCCCTAGAACACTTCTTCGAAGCCCTAGCCCTAGAACACTTCTTCGAAGCCCTAGCCCTAGAACACTCCTTCAAAACCCTAGGCCTAGAACACTACTTCGAAGCCCTAGCCCTAGAACACTCCTTCAAAATCCTAACCCTAGAACACTTCTTCGAAGCCCTAGCCCTGGAACACTCCTTCAAAACCCTAGCCCTCGAACACTCCTTCAAAACCCTAGCCCTAGAACACTTCTTCGAAGCCCTAGCCCTAGAACACTTCTTCGAAGTCCTAGCCCTGGAACACTCCTTCAAAACCCTAGCCCTAGAACACTCCTTCAAAACCCTAGCCCTGGAACACTCCTTCAAAACCCTAGCCCTAGAACACTCCTTCAAAACCCTAGCCCTAGAACACTCCTTCAAAACCTTAGCCCTGGAACACTCCTCCAAATCCCTAGCCCTAGAACACTCCTTCAAAACCCTAGCCCTAGAACACTCCTCCAAATCCCTAGCCCTAGAACACTCCTTCAAAACCCTAGCCCTAGAACACTCCTTCGAAGCCCTAGCCCTAGAACACTCCCACATACCTGCACTCACGTGTAACTTACCTATACGTACTATACTGTTATCGCACTTGGGAATAGTCTGGCATTAACCGACCTTTCCCTACCAGCGAGGAGTCTGGGAACACTAGCATATTCAATTTGTTCCGCCGGAATGTAATTTCGGCTTCTCTAAATGGATGCAGTTGGCAGCAGCAGAAGGAAATGGTGTCAAGGTGTGAAGTCTAGCGTTTAGTACATGTAGGTGTTATAAACAGAAGCAGAAGAAATGATTTCTCTGTGTCCACTTTGCTCCTGCTGTTCACATTCTCCAGACCGAGAGGCAGAAGGGAGCCAGGTGTGAACCTTGAGCTTGTGCTCCACGTAAAATTGAAAGGATGTGAAGCATAATTATTGTGAAGGTCTGCACTGACCACAAGTATGCGCTGACCAACTGCTATAGCATCAGCGAGCGAGAAAACAGCTGTGCTCCAGACATTCCTTCCACAAAGCACCTTAACCAGCCCATTCTTGGCTGTGTGGCTTTTTATCCCCATTTAGAGCCTCTAAAGTTGGTCGGAGTTCTGGGTTGGGCGGATTATCCCACATCCAGTTTTAGTATCGTACTGTATATTACAGTGCCTGACTTTTAGTCGGATGAAGGTTGTGAAGACTCGTCTTTGAAATAGACTAACTAACTTGCTTGGCTCACGAGAATTGCAATTAAGAGGCCTGAACTGACTCCAGTGGAATCTGCAGGTTTGGGCTTACAATGGACACTTCAAATCATGGGTATTGATAATGCTGTCCACTTTAATTGCCAAGTTCATATATTACACTGTAACATGACTCTGTCTAGTTATTGTGAAGTAACTAACAGCAGTAGATCAAAATGTCAATGCTTGCAATTACATGGATGAGATCCCCCCCCCCCCCCCAACGGGTTACTGGACTGGCTGGACTACCAGTGCATTAAATTACAAGTGAAAAACTTCTCAGTTGCTGATCACATGATCTTTCCTCGGTCGAAGATGTTGATTTGATGCATTTCGAGATATAACTTTTGTAATGATGCCCTCACTGCACACATGGCCTGAATGATGTTCTCACTGCACACGTGGCCTGAATGATTCTCTCACTGCACACGTGGCCTGAATGATGCTCTCACTGCACACGTGGCCTGGATGATGCTCTCACTGCACACATGGCCTGAATGATGTTCTCACTGCACACGTGGCCGGAATGATGTTCTCACTGCACACGTGGCCTGAATGATGCTCTCACTGCACACGTGGCCTGAATGATGCTCTCACTGCACACGTGGCCTGAATGATGTTCTCACTGCACACGTGGCCTGAATGATGCTCTCACTGCACACGTGGCCTGAATGATGCTCTCACTGCACACGTGGCCTGAATAATGCTCTCACTGCACACGTGGCCTGAATGATGCTCTCACTGCACACGTGGCCTGAATGATGTTCGCACTGCACACATGGCCTGAAAGATGCTCTCACTGCACACGTGGCCTGAATGATGCTCTCACTGCACACGTGGCCTGAATGATGCTCTCACTGCACACGTGGCCTGAATAATGCTCTCACTGCACACGTGGCCTGAATGATGCTCTCACTGCACACGTGGCCTGAATGATGCTCTCACTGCACACGTGGCCTGAAAGATGCTCTCACTGCACACGTGGCCTGAATGCTCTCAACAATCCCAAACACACTCTCCCCTTAGCCCTCATCACACATGATCACTCGGTGTATAATTAATATCGTGCACAGCTCGTTTGTTCTTACTTTTAAAAGGTGAAGAAGTTTGTCAAAGATACTGACTGCCCTACCACTAGCTATAAATGTTAAGATGTCAGACTCATCGAAACCACTCAAGGATTTGCAGACATCTCAGGACTGTCTTCCAAGTGTGCTTGTCAACAAATAGCAGAACCGTATCACCTGTTAATGTTTGGGGCACTCCACTCACCTAACCAACCTTAGCCCTGTTCCAGACCAAGCTATAGCCCTCTGAAGCCCTAGCCTGCCCTAGTCCTAACCTTAGCCCTTCTTTGTCCAAGCCCCAACCCTAGGCCTCTCCTTGTCCTAGTCATCCTTAGCCTCAGCCATAGCCATGCCCTAGCCTCAGCCCTAGCCGTGTAGCTCCAGCCTTGCCCTAGCCCTAGCTTTGTTCTATGCCACCTTTATCCCCAGCCCTGCCCAGGGACTAGCCCCCCTAATCTAGCCTAGCCCTGGCCTAAGTAGTTTTAGCTATTGTATATTTATGTTATGGAGGTCCAGTGGGTTTGGATGGAAGTCAAACCAATATAGTGACATGCCACCATTAGCCTGGCCACCATTAGTCTGGTTGATAGGGTGCCTCACACACTAGTGACATGCCACCATTAGCCTGGCCACCATTAGTCTGGTTGATAGTGGGCCTCACACACTAGTGACATGCCACCATTAGCCTGGTTGATAGTGGGCCTCACACACTAGTGACATGCCACCATTAGCCTGGTTGATAGTGGGCCTCACACACTAGTGACATGCCACCATTAGCCTGGTTGATAGTGGGCCTCACACACTAGTGACATGCCACCATTAGCCTGGTTGATAGTGGGCCTCACACACTAGTGACATGCCACCATTAGCCTGGTTGATAGTGGGCCTCACACACTAGTGACATGCCACCATTAGCCTGGTTGATAGTGAGCCTCACACACTAGTGACATGCCACCATTAGCCTGGTTGATAGTGGGCCTCACACACTAGTGACATGCCACCATTAGCCTGGTTGATAGTATGCCTCACACACTAGTGACATGCCACCATTAGCCTGGTTGATAGTGAGCCTCACACACTAGTGACATGCCACCATTACTGGTTGATAGTATGCCTCACACACTAGTGACATGCCACCATTAGCCTGGTTGATAGTGAGCCTCACACACTAGTGACATGCCACCATTAGCCTGGTTGATAGTGGGCCTCACACACTAGTGACATGCCACCATTAGCCTGGTTGATAGTAGGCCTCACACACTAGTGACATGCCACCATTAGCCTGGTTGATAGTGAGCCTCACACACTAGTGACATGCCACCATTAGCCTGGTTGATAGTGGGCCTCACACACTAGTGACATGCCACCATTAGCCTGGTTGATAGTGGGCCTCACACAGTGACATGCCACCATTAGCCTGGTTGATAGTGGGCCTCACACACTAGTGACATGCCACCATTAGCCTGGTTGATAGTGAGCCTCACACACTAGTGACATGCCACCATTAGCCTGGTTGATAGTGGGCCTCACACAGTGACATGCCACCATTAGCCTGGTTGATAGTGGGCCTCACACACTAGTGACATGCCACCATTAGCCTGGTTGATAGTATGCCTCACACACTAGTGACATGCCACCATTAGCCTGGTTGATAGTGGGCCTCACACACTAGTGACATGCCACCATTAGCCTGGTTGATAGTGGGCCTCACACACTAGTGACATGCCACCATTAGCCTGGTTGATAGTGGGCCTCACACACTAGTGACATGCCACCATTAGCCTGGTTGATAGTGGGCCTCACACACTAGTGACATGCCACCATTAGCCTGGTTGATAGTGGGCCTCACACACTAGTGACATGCCACCATTAGCCTGGTTGATAGTGGGCCTCACACACTAGTGACATGCCACCATTAGCCTGGTTGATAGTGGGCCTCACACACTAGTGACATGCCACCATTAGCCTGGTTGATAGTGGGCCTCACACACTAGTGACATGCCACCATTAGCCTGGTTGATAGTGGGCCTCACACACTAGTGACATGCCACCATTAGCCTGGTTGATAGTGGGCCTCACACACTAGTGACATGCCACCATTAGCCTGGTTGATAGTGGGCCTCACACACTAGTGACATGCCACCATTAGCCTGGTTGATAGTGGGCCTCACACACTAGTGACATACCACCATTAGCCTGGTTGATAGTGGGCCTCACACACTAGTGACATGCCACCATTAGCCTGGTTGATAGTGGGCCTCACACACTAGTGACATGCCACCATTAGCCTGGTTGATAGTGAGCCTCACACACTAGTGACATGCCACCATTAGCCTGGTTGATAGGGTGCCTCACACACTAGTGACATGCCACCATTAGCCTGGTTGATAGTGGGCCTCACACACTAGTGACATGCCACCATTAGCCTGGTTGATAGTGAGCCTCACACACTAGTGACATGCCACCATTAGCCTGGTTGATAGTGTGCCTCACACACTAGTGACATGCCACCATTAGCCTGGTTGATAGTGAGCCTCACACACTAGTGACATGCCACCATTAGCCTGGTTGATAGTGGGCCTCACACACTAGTGACATGCCACCATTAGCCTGGTTGATAGTGGGCCTCACACACTAGTGACATGCCACCATTAGCCTGGTTGATAGTGTGCCTCACACACTAGTGACATGCCACCATTAGCCTGGTTGATAGTGGGCCTCACACACTAGTGACATGCCACCATTAGCCTGGTTGATAGGGTGCCTCACACACTAGTGACATGCCACCATTAGCCTGGTTGATAGTGAGCCTCACACACTAGTGACATGCCACCATTAGCCTGGTTGATAGTATGCCTCACACACTAGTGACATGCCACCATTAGCCTGGTTGATAGTGGGCCTCACACACTAGTGACATGCCACCATTAGCCTGGTTGATAGTGGGCCTCACACACTAGTGACATGCCACCATTAGCCTGGTTGATAGTGGGCCTCACACACTAGTGACATGCCACCATTAGCCTGGTTGATAGTGGGCCTCACACATTAGTGATATGCCACCATTAGCCTGGTTGATAGTGGGCCTCACACACTAGTGAAATGCCACCATTAGCCTGGTTGATAGTGAGCCTCACACACTAGTGATATGCCACCATTAGCCTGGTTGATAGTGGGCCCCACACACTAGTGACATGCCACCATTAGCCTAGTTGATAGTGGGCCTCACACACTAGTGACATGCCACCATTAGCCTGGTTGATAGTGGGCCTCACACACTAGTGACATGCCACCATTAGCCTGGTTGATAGTGGGCCTCACACACTAGTGACATGCCACCATTAGCCTGGTTGATAGTGGGCCTCACACACTAGTGCCATGCCACCATTAGCCTGGTTGATAGTGGGCCTCACACACTAGTGACATGCCACCATTAGCCTGGTTGATAGTGCCTCACACACTAGTTAGTGACATGCCACCATTAGCCTGGTTGATAGTGGGCCTCACACACTAGTGACATGCCACCATTAGCCTGGTTGATAGTGAGCCTCACACACTAGTGACATGCCACCATTAGCCTGGTTGATAGTGAGCCTCACACACTAGTGACATGCCACCATTAGCCTGGTTGATAGTGGGCCTCACACACTAGTGACACGCCACCATTAGCCTGGTTGATAGTGGGCCTCACACACTAGTGACATGCCACCATTAGCCTGGTTGATAGTGGGCCTCACACACTAGTGACATGCCACCATTAGCCTGGTTGATAGTGGGCCTCACACACTAGTGACATGCCACCATTAGCCTGGTTGATAGTGGGCCTCACACACTAGTGACATGCCACCATTAGCCTGGTTGATAGTGGGCCTCACACACTAGTGACATGCCACCATTACCCTGGTTGATAGTGAGCCTCACACACTAGTGACATGCCACCATTAGCCTGGTTGATAGTGGGCCTCACACACTAGTGACATGCCTCCATTAGCCTGGTTGATAGTGGGCCTCACACACTAGTGACATGCCACCATTAGCCTGGTTGATAGTGAGCCTCACACACTAGTGACATGCCACCATTAGCCTGGTTGATAGTGAGCCTCACACACTAGTGACATGCCACCATTAGCCTGGTTGATAGTGGGCCTCACACACTAGTGACATGCCACCATTAGCCTGGTTGATAGTGGGCCCCACACACTAGTGATATGCCACCATTAGCCTGGTTGATAGTGGGCCTCACACACTAGTGACATGCCACCATTAGCCTGGTTGATAGTGGGCCTCACACACTAGTGACATGCCACCATTAGCCTGGTTGATAGTGGGCCCCACACACTAGTGATATGCCACCATTAGCCTGGTTGATAGTGGGCCTCACACACTAGTGACATAGCCTGGTTGATAGTGGGCCCCACACACTAGTGATATGCCACCATTAGCCTGGTTGATAGTGGGCCTCACACACTAGTGACATAGCCTGGTTGATAGTGGGCCTCACACACTAGTGATATGCCACCATTAGCCTGGTTGATGGGCCTTTTTTGATTATTGATTTAAGTATCATGATGCGATCTGGGGACATATTGTGTTGCCATGCGATGGCCTGCTGACATATTGTGAACCGGACTTTAACTAGTGTTATATAGGGCAAGGTAGGGTGAAGTCTCTCACTGTATTATGCCTGGTACAGGATTATGTGGGCCTGGTACTGGATTATTTGGGATCTGGTACTGGATTATGTGGGGTCTGGTACTGAATTATTTGGTATCTGGTACTGGATTATGTGGACATGGTACTGGATTATGTGGCCTGGTACTGGATTATGTGGGGTCTGGTACTGGATTATTTGGGATCTGGTACTGGATTATGGACCTGGTACTGGATTATGTGGGCCTGGTACTGGATTGTGTGGGTCTGGTACTGGAGTATGTGGGGTCTCGTACTGGATTATTTGGGATCTGGTACTGGATTATGTGGACCTGGTACTGGATTATGTGGGCCTGGTACTGGATTATGTGGGCCTGGTACTGGATTATGTGGCCCTGGTACTGGATTATGTGTGTCTGGTACTGGGCCTGGTACTGGATTATGTGGACCTGGTACTGGATTGTGTGTGTCTGGTCTCCCAAGCTTATTCACGTATGTCTTTTGCTATTAACAGGACATACCCGGACATTGTCAGGAGTGGCCCATTTGCGCAGAGGGCAAGACAATCCAAGAACTGCTGAACTAATGGAAGGTCTTTACTCATGCAAGAAGCCGTATTATTTCTCAAGTGATGACGATGACGAGATGGACATAGATGACACGCCCACCCCATCTCCCCACCTCTCCCGGTCGAGGAATAAGCATCGTTCCAGTGAAAGGTGCTCATTCACACAAGAACCGATGAGGTCAAAGTACGATTACCGTCCTCGCAACGTCGTCATAGGAAAGGATGGGTTTTCTCCGTCTAGCTCGAGAAGATCTGAAGTCTGGGGTTCCAGTGTTGGCAGACCTCGTTACAGCTTGTATGATGCGTCTGAGCAAGAAACGTATTCTGATTGTGTAAACCTGGGAGATGAGGTCAGAGATCAGGCGGATGGGTTCAGCAGTCGGGCTGTTGAGTTCCGAGGTCAAAGTGGCGAGGGTAACGGTCATGTAGAAGGAGGATGCACATTGTTCCTCAGGTGGCTGGGGCAGATGGAGTGGTGGAGAGTACTACTGCTTGGATGTGTTGTGGGTGTGGTCTTTTGCACCCTCTATCAAGGACTAAATGGTGGACTCTATATGGGACTGTCTTATAGAGGTTAGTTGATAAGTACTGTGTGTGGGTGTGTCGTGCTTTTGACAAAAAAAATGGTTTGACACTTTTGGGAGGTGTGTGGGACTGGGATTCCTTATCGCTATAATTTCACAACCCCCGAACTTCCCCCCCCCCCCTCCCCCTCCCCCTAAGAAATGTTGTTTGGTAGGTAGGGTATGTTGCTCTCGTGTTGAGAGGTATCTGTCACAGAATTGCATAGACCAGTTGTGAAATGACAGGCCCTCTTGGAAGTGTTCTTCTGGGCTGCATGGAAACACTGGCCATGTTGTGTGTGTGTGTGTCGTTATTGTTTGGCTTTGTTATGCATTGTTGCTTGTGTGCAGTGCAGTACATGTTGTTGCTTGTTGCTTGTGGCTTATGTATAGTGTGTGTTTGTAATGTTGCTTGTGTGCAGTACATGTTGCTTGTTGCTTGTAGCTTATGTATAGTATGTGTTTTGTAATGTTGCTTGTGTGCAGTAAATGTTGTTTGTTGCTTGTAGCTTATGTATAGAGTTTGTTTTGTAGTGTTGCTTGTGTACAGTACATGTTGTTGCTTGTGGCTTGTGGCTTATGTATAGTGCGTGTTTGTAATGTTGCTTGTGTGCAGTACATGTTGCATGTGCTGTGTCATTTTGCTTGTGTTGTATAATATTATTACTGTTGCTTTGTAATGTTGCTTGTGAGTTGTAGATAGTTGTTGCTTGTGTGTTGTGTATTTTGTGTTCTGTATTGTTGCTCATGTTGTTGTGTATGTCTTGTGTACTGTTGTGTGTTGTTGCTTGTAATGTTGCTTGTTGTTACGTCTTGCTTCACACTGGCCGAAGCTGGGTTAAATTCAAAGACCCAAGTGCCCATGCCACAAGATGCCACAGTCTCGTCACCGCTGAAACACCATGGAAACACTGTTGCAACAGCTGATAAGTCATTAATCTCTCAACCCCCTGCTCCGTAGCTAGTCGCACTCCTCTGGAGCTCCACCTACTTTAATTGTTGTGCAGGCTCAAGCTGATCATGCATAAATCAAGGCTGTGAAAAAAAAGTATTTCTTTGTCTCCATAAAGAACTTGAAGGTCAAGGCTGTGAAAAAACGAACCAGTTTCTAATAATAGTCTTTTTCTCCATAAAGCTCTATTTAGAACTTGAAGGTGATTATGTGTAAGTCAAGCTGTGAAAAAAGAACCAGTTTCTAATAATAGTATTTTTCTCCATAGAGCTATATTTAGAAATTGAAGGTGATCGTCGTAAGTCAAGCTGTGAAAAAGAACCAGTTTCTAATAATAGTTTTCCCCCTCCATAGAGCTATATTTAGAAATTGAAGGTGATCGTGCGTAAGTCAAGCTGTGAAAAAAAGAACCAGTTTCTAATAAGTCTTTTTCTCCATAAAGCTATATTAAGAACTTGAAGGTGATCATGCGTAAGTCAAGCTGTGAAAAAAGAACCAGTTTCTAATAATAGTATTTTTCTCCATAAAGCTATATTTAGAACTTGAAGGTGATCATGCGTAAGTCAAGCTGTGAAAAAAGAACCAGTTTCTAATAATAGTCTCTAATAATATAGAACTTGAAGGTGATCATGTGTAAGTCAAGCTGTGAAAAAAAACCCAGTTTCTAATAAGTCTTTGTCACCATAAAGCTATATTTAGAACTTGAAGGTTGAAGGTTATCATGCGTGAAAAAGAACAGGTTCCTAATAGTGTCTCCATAAAGCTATATTTAGAACTTGAAGGTGATGATGTAAGCTAGAGCCTAGGAAGAGGAGAGACTATTGAATGAGCAAGTGACTGTTATGATCCTTTCCTTTTAAAGGAATCTTTTATAGTGGGAGAGGGGAAACCCCCCATCCTTTCTCTTCTAGACATAATATGACAATTATTATTAGGTGCCAATAGAATATTAGGTACACCAACCATGCCACCCCTTACCAGAAATATATTTCATGAAATCTTAGTAGCTTCTACCAAATGCCTGTCATGTTATTGTAGATTGTCTATGAGAGTCTAGGGAGCATTCCCTATCCAGTTGACTTATCGCAAGTTCTCGAGTAGATGCCCTCGATAACTCTACGTCCACGAATATCGTGCATGGCCATTTACTGAGTACCCCTCAAGTGAAACAAGCTCCACCTCGATTATATCGTGCATGCCCACCTACATGTACATGTACGTGTATGACGGCATTGCAGTTCGCATGCTTTTAAGCGGAATCCAGTCAGGTGTTACGAGATGTGCAAAGGATATCGCGTCTCGAAGAAATCAATGACTGATTGTTTGTAGCAGCCTGTGGAGTGACTGTCATTGTTGAGAGATTTCTGTGAAGACTTGGTGGCTCAGGTGATAGAATCCACTGAAGTCAGGGCAGGTAGCAGCCAGTGCAAGTCAGGGCTGGTAGCAGCCAGTGCAAGTCAGGGCTGGTAGCAGCCAGTGCAAGTCAGGGCTGGTAGCAGCCAGTGCAAGTCAGGGCTGGTAGCAGCCAGTGCAAGTCAGGGCTGGTAGCAGCCAGTGCAAGTCAGGGCTGGTAGCAGCCAGTGCAAGTCAGGGCTGGTAGCAGCCAGTGCAAGTCAGGGCTGGTAGCAGCCAGTGCAAGTCAGGGCTGGTAGCAGCCAGTCTGGGTAGAGTGCAGCAGCAGCTATACCGGTCATGGCAGCCAAATGAAGAAGACATGGAGAGGCTGGTGGTGATCTGTAGACGATGGATAAAGCTGACCTTGAAGAAGGAGGAAACTCTAGCCAACGACAAACATTAGCTATTGTCATCTGATCAAGGTCAGGTGATCTATCACATGCATGCCTGTATTGCATGCTAAAATAGTCAACACGAACCTTGATTAACGTGTGCCCTCAAATTTGATGCACAGCTCATGAAATAACCTAATGTATGCAATCTGATCAAGGCTATTCTGTGGAAATTTGATGATTTGAACATTGATTGAATGACATTTGACGGTATTAAAATGTGACGGTAATGATCGTCATGGGTTCCTGTGGGAGTGTTTCATTTTTGTGGTTTTGGAAGCTATATGTAGGTTAACACTTCCAATTTTCTATCAGCTTTTCATGCTGTACAGGTATTTGGTTTAGGGTAGGGATTATGAACTTGGTGTGAGTGCTCTGGGAGCATGTTTATCTGGTTCTGTTCTTAGTGTGGGTGCTCTGGGAACATGTTTATCTGGTTCTGTTCTTGGTGTGGGTGCTCTGGGAGCATGTTTATCCGGTTCTGTTCTTGGTGTGGGTGTTCTGGGAGCATGTTCATCTGGTTCAGTTCTTGGTGTGGGTGTTCTGGAAGCATGTTTATCTGGTTCTGTTCTTGGCGTGGGTGTTCTGGGAGCATGTTTATCTGGTTCTGTTCTTGGTGTGGTTGTTCTGTGAGCATGTTTATCTGGTTCTGTTCTTGGTGTGGGTGTTCTGGGAGCATGTTTATCTGGGTTTTTCTTGGTGTAGGTGTTCTGGGAGCATGTTTATCTGGTTCTGTTCTTGGTGTGGGTGTTCTGGGAGCATGTTTATCTGGTTCTGTTCTTGGTGTGGGTGTTCTGGGAGCATGTTTATCTCGTTCTGTTCTTGGTGTGGGTGCTCTGGGAGCATGTTTATCTGGTTCTGTTCTTGGTGTGGGAGCATGTTTATCTGGTTCTGTTCTTGGTGTGGGTGTTCTGGGAGCATGTTTATCTGGTTCTGTTCTTGGTGTCGGTGCTCTGGGAGCATGTTTATCTGATTCTGTTCTTGGTGTGGGTGTTCTGGGAGCATGTTTATCTGGTTCTGTTCTTAGTATGGGTGCTCTGGGAGCATGTTTATCTGGTTCTGTTCTTGGTGTGGGTGCTCTGGGAACATGTTTATCTGGTTCTGTTCTTGGTGTGGGTGCTCTGGGAGCATGTTTATCCGGTTCTGTTCTTGGTGTGGGTGTTCTGGGAGCATGTTCATCTGGTTCAGTTCTTGGTGTGGGTGTTCTGGAAGCATGTTTATCTGGTTCTGTTCTTGGCGTGGGTGTTCTGGGAGCATGTTTATCTGGTTCTGTTCTTGGTGTGGTTGTTCTGTGAGCATGTTTATCTGGTTCTGTTCTTGGTGTGGGTGTTCTGGGAGCATGTTTATCTGGTTTTTTCTTGGTGTGGGTGTTCTGGGAGCATGTTTATCTGGTTCTGTTCTTGGTGTGGGTGTTCTGGGAGCATGTTTATCTGGTTCTGTTCTTGGTGTGGGTGTTCTGGGAGCATGTTTATCTCGTTCTGTTCTTGGTGTGGGTGCTCTGGGAGCATGTTTATCTGGTTCTGTTCTTGGTGTGGGAGCATGTTTATCTGGTTCTGTTCTTGGTGTGGGTGTTCTGGGAGCATGTTTATCTGGTTCTGTTCTTGGTGTCGGTGCTCTGGGAGCATGTTTATCTGATTCTGTTCTTGGTGTGGGTGTTCTGGGAGCATGTTTATCTGGTTCTGTTCTTAGTATGGGTGCTCTGGGAGCATGTTTATCTGGTTCTGTTCTTGGTGTGAGTGCTCTGGGAGCATGTTTATCTGGTTCTGTTCTTGGTGTGGGTGTTCTGGGAGCATGTTTATCTGGTTCTGTTCTTGGTTTGGGTGTTCTGGGAGCATGTTTATCTGGTTCTGTTCTTGGTGTGGGTGCTCTGGGAGCATGTTTATCTGGTTCTGTTCTTGGTGTGAGTGCTCTGGGAGCATGTTTATCTGGTTCTGTTCTTGGTGTGGGTGTTCTGGGAGCATGTTTATCTGGTTCTGTTCTTGGTGTGGGTGATCTGTGAACAGGTTTATCTGGTTCTGTTCTTGGTGTGGGTGTTCTGGGAGCATGTTTATCTGGTTCTGTTCTTGGTGTAGGTGCTCTGTGAACAGGTTTATCTGGTTCTGTTCTTGGTGTGTGTGTTCTGGGAGCATGTTTATCTGGTTCTGTTCTTGGTGTGGGTGCTCTGGGAGCATGTTTATCTGGTTCTGTTCTTGGTGTGGGTGTTCTGGGAGCATGTTTATCTGGTTCTGTTCTTGGTGTGGGTGCTCTGGGAGCATGTTTATCTGGTTCTGTTCTTGGTGTGGGTGTTCTGGGAGCATGTTTATCTGGTTCTGTTCTTGGTGTGGGTGATCTGGGAGCATGTTTATCTGGTTCTGTTCTTGGTGTGGGAGCATGTTTATCCGGTTCTGTTCTTGGTGTGGGTGTTCTGGGAGCATGTTTATCTGGTTCTGTTCTTGGTGTAGGTGCTCTGTGAACAGGTTTATCTGGTTCTGTTCTTGGTGTGGGTGTTCTGGGAGCATGTTTATCTGGTTCTGTTCTTGGTGTAGGTGCTCTGTGAACAGGTTTATCTGGTTCTGTTCTTGGTGTGGGTGTTCTGGGAGCATGTTTATCTGGTTCTGTTCTTGGTGTAGGTGCTCTGTGAACAGGTTTATCTGGTTCTGTTCTTGGTGTGGGTGTTCTGGGAGCATGTTTATCTGGTTCTGTTCTTGGTGTGGGTGTTCTGGGAGCATGTTTATCTGGTTCTGTTCTTGGTGTAGGTGCTCTGTGAACAGGTTTATCTGGTTCTGTTCTTGGTGTGGGTGTTCTGGGAGCATGTTTATCTGGTTCTGTTCTTGGTGTAGGTGCTCTGTGAACAGGTTTATCTGGTTCTGTTCTTGGTGTGGGTGCTCTTATCTGGTTCTACTTTGTTTTTGTGTATAGATGATTTGCTGGAATGTGGAGCGAGCAAGGATGGTCAGGTAAATATATTTATAATGCATTACCTAATCATATACTGTGGTGGTGGTAGGGTGGGGGGGGGGGACCAGCATCACACCATGCCCCCTGATGGTGTAGACATGGCATTCCCCTTGCTTGCCAATATTCACAGTTACATGTGTAAATATGTTTGTTAACTGTGATCTCTTGGAATATGCCAGTTATTAACCCTCAATCATGTCTCCCCTCTCTCATTTTCTGTTTCTTTCCCTCGCCCTCTGCTTCCCTCCTCCCTTTCCTCTCTCACCATCCTCCCCCCCCCCCCCCTCTCCTCCCCCATCACCCTCTGCTTCCCCCCTCACCTCACCCCCCTCACCATCCTCCCCCTCTCCTCTACCCCCCTTCAGCCATGTTTAGCTCCCACGCGGCTCCTACCTGCTCTTCAAGTTGCTGAAATAACTGTGCCACAGCTCCACAGAAGAGCAGGTGATCAACAACAACAACACAACAACAACAACAACAACAACAACTGAGAAACAACTGAGAATATTAATTGCTTATTCGACATACTGCCATGACAATCCTTACCAGATATTTGTGATGACCAAATATCTAACAATGATCCTTTACCAACTCCAGGTAGTTATGATTGTGGAGACCAGGATCAGTCCAAGGCCATCTCCATCAGTGAACTGAAAAAACTGTTGCCTGAGGTTAGTGAACTTTTAAAGAAGTAATTTTTCCATATTTTTTCATATATATATGTTGTTGTTGTTGTTAAATTTATTATTATTAGTAGTAGAGTATTTATTTAGTAGTAGTATTTATTATATAATATATATTATTATTATTATTATTATTATTACTACTACTACTAGCAAGTACCTGCAGAAACTCTGCGAGATATATATATAAATGTTTGTGTGTTGTGGTTGGAAGGTGTTTATCTGATCATTTATTAGGTGTTGGTTATTATAAAATGTTGACAGATCAACAAAAAAATTCAAGAAGATGCTTCTATAAATACTCCACCATTGTGCGATAGTGTATTCTTTATTGTTTGCGAATATATATAGTACCATAATTATAATAACAAATATACCAGAAAAGTGTAAGGGATTCAAAAATACTTCACGAGAATAATGTTTTGGGTGAGAGTTACTTGCCTGACCCCTTGATATGACAAAGGAATAAATTTGATCGGCACGTGCGTATAAGCGTGACCCACTAATGGATGGACGAACAAGGCGTGTTACAAGTATATACCCACAGAAACTCAGAGATATACAAATGTTTTGTGCTGTATTTGAAATGTGTTTATTTGATTAGAAACTGTTGGCAGATCACAAATCCTTCAAGAGGATCCTTCTATAGACAATCTATTGTGCTATACATGTAGTCCCTTCTTAATTGTTTTATGAATTTACTTAGTGCCACAATTATAGCATGCAACACACAGAAATATGCTAGCAGGGATGACATGGACATACATACTAAATATACTGCCTTCATAGTCTTGATGATTGTGTTATGACAAATTACTTAGTACCGCAATTATAGCATGCAACACACAGAAATATGCTAGGAGGGATGACATGGACATACATACTAAATATACTGCCTTCATAGTCTTGATGATTGTGTTATGACATTACAGAAATATGCTAGGAGGGATGACATGGACATACATACTAAATATTCTGCCTTCATAGTCTTGATGATTGTGTTATGACAACACACAGAAATATGCTAGGAGGGATGACATGGACATACATACTAAATATACTGCCTTCATAGTCTTGATGATTGTGTTATGACATTACAGGACTTCATGATAGGTAATGTTTTTGGTAACGGCTTTTCCTTGCCTGACCCCTTCATGCTGAGTAGCACGAACCATGATTATAATGTCTGCTCGAGCTCTGGCTCTAGAAAATGCCACATACATACACAGTTGTCCATGTGAGAAAACAGATTGTAGGAGATAAATACCGAATGTTTCAAATGCTTTGTCCTTGTGGCTTGTTGATGGCCATCGAATATGCCAGTCGTAGTGAGGATTTGATTATTATTCCTGATGGAGGCTAGAGCGTCTAGTCGAAATGTCGAGAGAGTAAAATTCAAGTTGATTAATTGAGAAGGTCATTATAATTACGTTATGTCAACTGAGGGAGTACATTTCCAAGCGATTCGTCCATCGTGTAGGTTCACACTGAATACTGTTGTAATGCAGTGATACATTTCCAAGCGATTCGTCCATCGTGTAGGTTCACACTGAATACTGTTGTAATGCAGTGACACCACTTTCAGCCTATAGTGCTTACCCCCTGATGCAAAGAGAGACTGTGCAACAGCTCCATGCTTCCAGTTTTGAGATTCAATGCATGAGGTGGCATTCCTGATGGTGTCAGCAAGTGCAGGAACTCCACTGGGTAGTTTTGTCTCTCCTCCCTTGCTGTTACACTTAACTGTATCTTTGCTGAGGTATGTCCTCACCTCACCTGGAAGCATGTCCTCGCCTCACCTGGAAGCATGTCCTCACCTCACCTGGAAGCATGTCCTCACCTCACCTGGAAGCATGTCCTCACCTCACCTGGAAGCATGTCCTCACCTCACCTGGAAGCATGTCCTCACCTCACCTGGAAGCATGTCCTCACCTCACCTGGAAGCATGTCCTCGCCTCACCTGGAAGCATGTCCTCACCTCACCTGGAAGCATGTCCTCACCTCACCTGGAAGCGTGTCCTCACCTCACCTAGAAGCATGTCCTCACCTCACCTGGAAGCATGTCCCCGCCTCACCTGGAAACATGTCCTCACCTCACCTGGAAGCATGTCCACGCCTCACCTGGAAGCATGTCCTCACCTCACCTGGAAGCATGTCTTCACCTCACCTGGAAGCATGTCCTCGCCTCACCTGGAAGCATGTCTTCACCTCACCTGGAAGCATATCCTCACCTCACCTGGAAGCATGTCTTCGCCTCACCTGGAAGCATGTCCTCACCTCACCTGGAAGCATATCCTCACCTCACCTGGAAGCATGTCCTCACATCACCTGGAAGCATGTCCTCACCTCACCTGGAAGCGTGTCCTCGCCTCACCTGGAAGCGTGTCCTCGCCTCACCTGGAAGCATATCCTCACCTCACCTGGAAGCATGTCCTCACCTCACCTGGAAGCATGTCCTCACCTCACCTGGAAGCATGTCCTCGCCTCACCTGGAAGCATGTCCTCACCTCACCTGGAAGCATGTCTTCACCTCATCTGGAAGCATGTCTTCACCTCACCTGGAAGCATGTCCTCGCCTCAACTGGAAGCATGTCCTCACCTCACCTGGAAGCATGTCCTCGCCTCACCTGGAAGCATGTCCTCGCCTCACCTGGAAGCATGTCCTCACCTCACCTGGAAGCAAGTCTTCTGGAAGCATGTCCTCACCTCACCTGGAAGCATGTCTTCACCTCACCTGGAAGCATGTCCTCGCCTCACCTGGAAGCATGTCCTTGCCTCACCTGGAAGCATATCCTCACCTCACCTGGAAGCGTGTCCTCGCCTCACCTGGAAGCATGTCCTCGCCTCACCTGGAAGCATGTCCTCACCTCACCTGGAAGCATGTCCTCCCCTCACCTGGAAGCGTGTCCTCGCCTCACCTGGAAGCATGTCCTCACCTCACCTGGAAGCGTGTCCTCACCTCACCTGGAAGTGTCCACACCTCACATGGAAGCATGTCCTCACCTCACCTGGAAGCATGTCCTCACCTCACCTGGAAGCATGTCCTCACCTCACCTGGAAGCATGTCCCCGCCTGGAAGCATGTCCTCACCTCACCTGGAAGCATGTCCTCGCCTCACCTGGAAGCATGTCCTCACCTCACCTGGAAGCATGTCCTCACCTCACCTGGAAGCATGTCCTCACCTCACCTGGAAGCATGTCCTCACCTCACCTGGAAGCATGTCCTCCCCTCACCTGGAAGCATGTCCTCACCTCACCTGGAAGCATGTCCTCACCTCACCTGGAAGCATGTCCTCCCCTCACCTGGAAGCGTGTCCTCACCTCACCTGGAAGCATGTCCTCACCTCACCTGGAAGCGTGTCCTCACCTCACCTGGAAGCATGCCCTCGCCTCACCTGGAAGCATGGCCTCGCCTCACCTGGAAGCATGTCCTCACCTCACCTGGAAGCATGTCCTCGCCTCACCTGGAAGCATGCCCTCGCCTCACCTGGAAGCATGGCCTCGCCTCACCTGGAAGCATGTCCTCACCTCACCTGGAAGCATGTCCTCACCTCACCTGGAAGCATGTCCTCACCTCACCTGGAAGCATGTCCTCACCTCACCTGGAAGCATGTCCTTGCCTCACCTCCCCTCCTCACCTGGAAGCATGTCCTCACCTCACCTGGAAGCATGTCCTCACCTCACCTGGAAGCATGTCCTTGCCTCACCTGGAAGCATGTCCTCACTCACCTGGAAGCATGTCCTCACCTCACCTGGAAGCATGTCCTCACCTCACCTGGAAGCATGTCCTCACCTCACCTGGAAGCATGTCCTCACCTCACCTGGAAGCATGTCCTCCCCTCACCTGGAAGCATGTCCTCGCCTCACCTGGAAGCATGTCCTCGCCTCACCTGGAAGCATGTCCTCACCTCACCTGGAAGCGTGTCCTCACCTCACCTGGAAGCGTGTCCTCACCTCACCTGGAAGCAAGTCTTCTGGAAGCATGTCCTCACCTCACCTGGAAGCATGTCTTCACCTCACCTGGAAGCATGTCCTCGCCTCACCTGGAAGCATGTCCTTGCCTCACCTGGAAGCATATCCTCACCTCACCTGGAAGCGTGTCCTCGCCTCACCTGGAAGCATGTCCTCGCCTCACCTGGAAGCATGTCCTCACCTCACCTGGAAGCATGTCCTCCCCTCACCTGGAAGCGTGTCCTCGCCTCACCTGGAAGCATGTCCTCACCTCACCTGGAAGCGTGTCCTCACCTCACCTGGAAGTGTCCTCACCTCACATGGAAGCATGTCCTCACCTCACCTGGAAGCATGTCCTCACCTCACCTGGAAGCATGTCCTCACCTCACCTGGAAGCATGTCCCCGCCTGGAAGCATGTCCTCACCTCACCTGGAAGCATGTCCTCGCCTCACCTGGAAGCATGTCCTCGCCTCACCTGGAAGCATGTCCTCACCTCACCTGGAAGCATGTCCTCACCTCACCTGGAAGCATATCCTCACCTCACCTGGAAGCATGTCCTCACCTCACCTGGAAGCATGTCCTCCCCTCACCTGGAAGCATGTCCTCACCTCACCTGGAAGCATGCCCTCGCCTCACCTGGAAGCATGGCCTCGCCTCACCTAGAAGCATGTCCTCACCTCACCTGGAAGCATGTCCCCGCCTCACCTGGAAGCATGTCCTCACCTCACCTGGAAGCATGTCCACGCCTCACCTGGAAGCATGTCCTCACCTCACCTGGAAGCATGTCTTCACCTCACCTGGAAGCATGTCCTCGCCTCACCTGGAAGCATGTCTTCACCTCACCTGGAAGCATATCCTCACCTCACCTGGAAGCATGTCTTCGCCTCACCTGGAAGCATGTCCTCACCTCACCTGGAAGCATATCCTCACCTCACCTGGAAGCATGTCCTCACATCACCTGGAAGCATGTCCTCACCTCACCTGGAAGCGTGTCCTCGCCTCACCTGGAAGCGTGTCCTCGCCTCACCTGGAAGCATATCCTCACCTCACCTGGAAGCATGTCCTCACCTCACCTGGAAGCATGTCCTCACCTCACCTGGAAGCATGTCCTCGCCTCACCTGGAAGCATGTCCTCACCTCACCTGGAAGCATGTCTTCACCTCATCTGGAAGCATGTCTTCACCTCACCTGGAAGCATGTCCTCGCCTCAACTGGAAGCATGTCCTCACCTCACCTGGAAGCATGTCCTCGCCTCACCTGGAAGCATGTCCTCGCCTCACCTGGAAGCATGTCCTCACCTCACCTGGAAGCGTGTCCTCACCTCACCTGGAAGCGTTTCCTCACCTCACCTGGAAGCAAGTCTTCTGGAAGCATGTCCTCACCTCACCTGGAAGCATGTCTTCACCTCACCTGGAAGCATGTCCTCGCCTCACCTGGAAGCATGTCCTTGCCTCACCTGGAAGCATATCCTCACCTCACCTTGAAGCGTGTCCTCGCCTCACCTGGAAGCATGTCCTCGCCTCACCTGGAAGCATGTCCTCACCTCACCTGGAAGCATGTCCTCCCCTCACCTGGAAGCGTGTCCTCGCCTCACCTGGAAGCATGTCCTCACCTCACCTGGAAGCGTGTCCTCACCTCACCTGGAAGTGTCCTCACCTCACATGGAAGCATGTCCTCACCTCACCTGGAAGCATGTCCTCACCTCACCTGGAAGCATGTCCTCACCTCACCTGGAAGCATGTCCCCGCCTGGAAGCATGTCCTCACCTCACCTGGAAGCATGTCCTCGCCTCACCTGGAAGCATGTCCTCACCTCACCTGGAAGCATGTCCTCACCTCACCTGGAAGCATGTCCTCACCTCACCTGGAAGCATATCCTCACCTCACCTGGAAGCATGTCCTCACCTCACCTGGAAGCATGTCCTCCCCTCACCTGGAAGCATGTCCTCACCTCACCTGGAAGCATGCCCTCGCCTCACCTGGAAGCATGGCCTCGCCTCACCTAGAAGCATGTCCTCACCTCACCTGGAAGCATGTCCCCGCCTCACCTGGAAGCATGTCCTCACCTCACCTGGAAGCATGTCCACGCCTCACCTGGAAGCATGTCCTCACCTCACCTGGAAGCATGTCTTCACCTCACCTGGAAGCATGTCCTCGCCTCACCTGGAAGCATGTCTTCACCTCACCTGGAAGCATATCCTCACCTCACCTGGAAGCATGTCTTCGCCTCACCTGGAAGCATGTCCTCACCTCACCTGGAAGCATATCCTCACCTCACCTGGAAGCATGTCCTCACATCACCTGGAAGCATGTCCTCACCTCACCTGGAAGCGTGTCCTCGCCTCACCTGGAAGCGTGTCCTCGCCTCACCTGGAAGCATATCCTCACCTCACCTGGAAGCATGTCCTCACCTCACCTGGAAGCATGTCCTCACCTCACCTGGAAGCATGTCCTCGCCTCACCTGGAAGCATGTCCTCACCTCACCTGGAAGCATGTCTTCACCTCATCTGGAAGCATGTCTTCACCTCACCTGGAAGCATGTCCTCGCCTCAACTGGAAGCATGTCCTCACCTCACCTGGAAGCATGTCCTCGCCTCACCTGGAAGCATGTCCTCGCCTCACCTGGAAGCATGTCCTCACCTCACCTGGAAGCGTGTCCTCACCTCACCTGGAAGCAAGTCTTCTGGAAGCATGTCCTCACCTCACCTGGAAGCATGTCTTCACCTCACCTGGAAGCATGTCCTCGCCTCACCTGGAAGCATGTCCTTGCCTCACCTGGAAGCATATCCTCACCTCACCTTGAAGCGTGTCCTCGCCTCACCTGGAAGCATGTCCTCGCCTCACCTGGAAGCATGTCCTCACCTCACCTGGAAGCATGTCCTCCCCTCACCTGGAAGCGTGTCCTCGCCTCACCTGGAAGCATGTCCTCACCTCACCTGGAAGCGTGTCCTCACCTCACCTGGAAGTGTCCTCACCTCACATGGAAGCATGTCCTCACCTCACCTGGAAGCATGTCCTCACCTCACCTGGAAGCATGTCCTCCCCTCACCTGGAAGCATGTCCTCACCTCACCTGGAAGCATGTCCTCGCCTCACCTGGAAGCATGTCCTCACCTCACCTGGAAGCATGCCCTCACCTCACCTGGAAGCATGTCCTCACCTCACCTGGAATCATGTCCTCACATCACCTGGAAGCATGTCCTCCCCTCACCTGGAAGCATGTCCTCACCTCACCTGGAAGCATGTCCTCACCTCACCTGGAAGCATGTCCTCACCTCACCTGGAAGCACGTCCTCACCTCACCTGGAAGCACGTCCTCACCTCACCTGGAAGCACGTCCTCACCTCACCTGGAAGCATGTCCTCACCTCACCTGGAAGCACGTCCTCACCTCACCTGGAAGCATGTCCTCACCTCACCTGGAAGCATGTCCTCACCTCACCTGGAAGCATGTCCTCACATCACCTGGAAGCATGTCCTCCCCTCACCTGGAAGCATGTCCTCACCTCACCTGGAAGCATGTCCTCACCTCACCTGGAAGCATGTCCTCGCCTCACCTGGAAGCATGTCCTCACCTCACCTGGAAGCATGTCCCCGCCTCACCTGGAAGCATGTCCTCACTCACCTGGAAGCATGTCCTCACCTCACCTGGAAGCATGTCCTCACCTCACCTGGAAGCGTGTCCTCACCTCACCTGGAAGCATGTCCCCGCCTCACCTGGAAGCATGTCCCCGCCTCACCTGGAAGCATGTCCTCACTCACCTGGAAGCATGTCCTCGCCTCACCTGGAAGCATGTCTTCGCCTCACCTGGAAGCATGCCCTCGCCTCACCTGGAAGCATGTCCTCACCTCACCTGGAAGCATGTCCTCACCTCACCTGGAAGCATGTCCTCACCTCACCTGGAAGCATGTCCTCACCTCACCTGGAAGCATGTCCTTGCCTCACCTGGAAGCATGTCCCCGCCTGGAAGCATGTCCTCCCCTCACCTGGAAGCATGTCCTCATGGCCAAAACTTGTTCAATAATCATCAGGCAGTTGTCGTATTTCGGTGGGGGTTAACGCAGGTGTGCCTGTCTGGTGATGCTGTGCACCAGCATGGATCTCATTGATGATGTAATCAGCAACTGAGCAGCTGGGGTTCCATTTCCATGCTTTAGTAGCAGTCTGAAAATTCCTGCTCACCAGGGCGTGGGCATGTTTGCATATTCAGTGACAGCTGGTGATGCTCAAAGAGGAGATTTTTTTAGGCATGCGTCAGTCACAACTGCTGGTGGGCTACGTATGGAGTGACAAGAAGCACCTATCTGAAATCTCCACCAAGCAGAAAGACCTTTCCACTGAATGGAACTGACACACCAGTGATGCTTGCAGGAAGAGGTCTATTGCGTGCAGCGCATGCGATGGTATCATTGAGGCCTCATCGATGCTAAAGAGAGACTGACTTCAGGGCATGTGTGCATCAGATGGTATCATTGAGGCCTCATCGATGCTAAAGAGAGACTGACTTCAGAGCATGTGTGCATCAGATGGTACAGTATCATTGAGACCTCATCGATGCTAAAGAGAGACTGACTTCAGGGCATGTGTGCATGAGATGGTATCATTGAGGCCTCATCGATGCTAAAGAGAGACTGACTTCAGGGCATGTGTGCATGAGATGGTATCATTGAGACCTCATCGTTGCTAAAGAGAGACTGACTTCAGGGCATGTGTGCATGAGATGGTATCATTGAGACCTCATCGTTGCTAAAGAGAGACTGACTTCAGGGCATGTGTGTATGAGATGGTACAGTATCATTGAGGCCTCATCGATGCTAAAGAGAGACTGACTTCAGAGCATGTGTGTATGAGATGGTACAGTATCATTGAGGCCTCATCGATGCTAAAGAGAGACTAACTTCAGAGCATGTGTGTATGAGATGGTACAGTATCATTGAGGCCTCATCGATGCTAAAGAGAGACTCACTTCAGAGCATGTGTGTATGAGATGGTATATCATTGAGGCCTCATCGATGCTAAAGAGAGACTGACTTCAGAGCATGTGTGCATCAGTGTCATTGAGGCCTCATCGATGCTAAAGAGAGACTGACTTCAGAGCATGTGTGCATGAGATGGTACAGTGTCATTGAGACCTCTAAAGAGAGACTGACTTCAGGGGATGTGTGCATGAGATGCTATCATTGAGACCTCATCGATGATGACTGACTTCGGAGCGTGTGTGGTAGCTACTTGCATGTGGCTGGCCTCCCACCTCTCCATTACATACATGCACATGCACATAGTAGCTGCTTGCATGTGGCTGGCTTCTCTCCATCCATGAACACTGTGTGTAGTAACTGTTTCCAGCAAATTCCGTTGTTGGGTGTTGAGGTCATCAAAATTTAGAGGAATGTCAGCATAATCAGGAAAGTTGTCATCGATCTCAAACTCTTCCCGAGGCACAGGAAACCCTAGTGAAGCACAGCTAGAATCATTCTCATGCAGAAACAGCTCAATTGGTTTTCTGCAACCTCCATAAGCTGTGCTGGTGTTGAGCCTAGTCCTCCCTGAATGCAACCTTGCGGTCAGTTCATGTGGCAGTGGATGGGATGGCTGGCAAACATAAATGGCAGCATACATGGAACATGCATACATGTAGCTGTTTTGGCATTTGGAAGAGAGATGCTTCTGTCGTTGCTTGATGATACTCCGAGCCATTGGCAAGGAGGTGTGGTCTGATGCACGCCTCGCGAAAGCTGTTTAGGACTTGCCAATGACTAGTCCGCATAGCTGGTGGCATTTAGCCAGCGTAGTGGTACCTGCTGTGTAGCTGGTGGCACCTGGCCTGTGCAGCTGGTGGCACCTGGCCTGTGCAGCTGGTGGCACCTGGCCTGGGCACCTGGCCTGTGCAGCTGGTGGCACCTGGCCTGGGCACCTGGCCTGGGCACCTGGCCTGTGCAGCTGGTGGCACCTGGCCTGGGCACCTGGCCTGTGTAGCTGGTGGCACCTGGCCTGTGTAGCTGGCACCTGGCCTGTGCAGCTGGTCTGTGTAGCTGGTGGCACCTGGCCTGGGCACCTGGCCTGTGTAGCTGGTGGCACCTGGCCTGTGTAGGTGACCATTCCTTCTAGCTGAGTCCGGTACTCACACTCGGACAGCCATTATTTGTCAAGTGGCTATTCGGTGTTAAGTGCCACTGTCTTGCTGACTGATGCTATAATAAGTATTCTCGACCGCCAGCGGTAATGATCTGCAGAATCACACCTGCCTAACAGTTCACATAATTATAAGCAGGAAATGATCTTTGCACTGTTGAGTTACACTGCCCTGTCTTCCTGTAGACTTGGGTTTAGTTGGCTTGGAATTCTAGTAAACTCATCTGGAGACTCAGGAGGTGTCCTCCACCAATTAACATTGTTTGATTTCAAGAATTCCTGAGCCAGCCTAGATGTATGCTTGGGGTGCATGTAGCGATGCCGGGGACAAATATCCTTCACAAAGGGTAAAAGGGTCTTCTTGAGAATTTCCACAAAAAGTGGTGCTCTCATGATTCCATCAAATATGCATATTCCTGTTCTTCCTTTCATGATGATTCCTGCCCACACATGCACCTTCACTGGATGTTTCGCCCTATAAGTATAATCAAATAAACAGATTGTATATCATAAATATTACACGCCCATAATACAGCATGTAACATACCTTGGCTTGTTCTTTGGTGCCCTTCCTACCTTTCGGCAACAAAACCGCCTGTGCATTTCTAACTGAACCGTGCACTCATCTGTCCAAATAACATATAAAAACCCATCAGCTGCTTAGTCAATGTTCTGCCTGGCCCACTCCAATCTTTTGACCTAGGATAGGGATAAATAATACTGCCATTGATCACAGGCTTATTACACAAGTCACTGTACAAATTCACTGTACAAATTCACCAGTGTTCAATATCAATATCTTACCTAGTCCTAAAGCATAACAACAAGGTGCCCAATTTTTAAAATCAAATGGCATTGGCTCTAGCCAAACTGTCCCCAAAACCAAGGCCTAGATTATCATTAGCCACTAGCTTCAGCATAAGAGAAAGCTTCTATGTACATTAGCATTAACTTTCACTAGCTTAGCTTAAACTATGTACGCAACACAACAAACCTTGTTGACATCACTTATAAGTTGGCAGTACGCACTGCCTCGAAAAGTCCAACCAAGCAATGTCCGGCACCGCAATACTGTCCTCAGGGATAGTGGATATCCTTTGCTGTGAAGAAGGAGGTGTAATTGATAAGCAGTTGTCTCGTCATCTTCCTCCATCTTTTCCTCTACTGACAGCAGCTGTCACCAACGAAGGTCTCCCGCTCCCTGGCTGTCTGGCGATTGTACCAGTCTCCCGGTACCGCTTAATAAAACTGTAGACGCCTTGCCTCGTTGCTGTCATGCCCTCCTCATTCAAAATGCAGACTAGAGCTGTAGCCTTGAATCCTCTTGATTCCAGAGTGAGAATCCTCTGTTTCTTAAATGTCGAATAAGGCATTTCCTCGGAGTACTAGGTGAGCGATAAACAGTCAGAGTAGAAGTGAGCGCTAAAACACGTGTAACTAGCATTAGCCTTTCTCCCGCCTTCGTCGATCGCGGGAGAGCATGCGCAAGTGAATTCAATATTAGAACGCTTAACGATTCGTGGCTAACGTACCGTTCGTACATACTTACGTTGTTGGCAAATGTTAGGGAAACGTTTGTCGAACGTTTGGAGAATGTATGGCGAACGGTAGAGGAACGCTGTGACTCAAGCGTCCCGCAAACGTACGCAAACGGTAGGGGAAGCCGGGGCACAGTGAATCACAAAAGTTTTATTTTTGGATTTTCTCTTACCTCGTTGTAAAGAGATTTCCGTTCTGTGCTGCATATGAAATATAGGGTGTTGTATAAACAACACCTAAGGCAGCATAGCCTTGCCAGTTAGTTCATGGTTTTGGAGTGGATGACCCCCCCCCCAAAAAATCCTAGTGATTCACTGTATCCCCGTACTGGGGCACAGTGAATCTGCTTACGGGGCACAATGAATCGGGTGAACCTGGTGGAGAAAAGTGATGGGGGGTATGCTGCCCGTAGGCATAACTGCACAATCACCACTACCACCAGACGCCACATCGCTGCACACGTATAAAAGCATCTTATATATCAATATCCACGCATGGAATTACCTTCATGAACATCAACAAAATTCGCTTTAATTAATTGCTTTATTACATGATCATGTTTATAAGACCATTTTCGCCAGTAGTGTTGGTTTTCTACAAAGGAAGGACATATAGCAGCTGTATATAATCATTGGGTATAAAAGAATACGAGTTATGGCGAGAACACTAAAAATATAACATGTCTTATTCCAACGTTTAAAAACAATAATGCCAATGATCTTGCTTGCACTTGAACATTCCATTAAACCTGTAAACCTAACGCAGGGCATCTGCGTAGCAATCAAGATTGACAGGAAATACAAGGTGACGAGCAACCCTAGCAGTGCCACTGTGGAACAATGGCCAAGGCAATCTCCCCAGGATATCCTCATATGGGATCTCTGATGTGTCATTTACTGCAGGAAACACAAAAGAGAATGTCTTCGGTGTTTTGCGTCTCAGAAATTTGACTTCAAATGTAGACTCATCTTCATCTTCTGCTGGATAGGCGTTGGATCGGGCCTGCATACATGACCTGAGTTTTCCTAGTACTGAATTTGACTAAGATGTAATCATCTGGTTGTAGATCATCAACACCTGGCAGCTCCAGATCCTCCTGTTGTTGTTCTGCTGGATCATCGTAATCTGAAGTGTCATGATCCGATGCTATCCATTCTTCAACTTCTCCACTTTCGCTATCCACATTGTCTAATGCCTTCCTCTTGTCATGGTGTTTATCATCCAGTTTCAGTCTTTTGGGTTTTATGCTACCTTTTGACTTCGCCTTGCCCTTCTTTTGCTTCCTACCTGCTTGGGCTTCCCTTAATTGCTCCTTCACGGGGGTATCAGCGAGGACGAGTGACCTACCCTTCTTCCTACCTCCCTTTCTTTTACGTGGTCCAGCCTTGGGAAATGGGCTGATGTCCTCGGGTCGCACTGGGTGCGCCTCAGGAACGTTTGCTGTTGAATCGACTTGATCAGTGACGTTTGGAGTAGATGCAACTGGTTGCGCCTCAGTGACGCTTGCTGTTGACACGACTTGATCAGGGTCGTTTGTAGTAGATGCAACTGGTTGAGCCTCAGGGATGATTGCTGTTGACACGACTTGATGGGACATTTGAAGTAGATGGAACTGGTTGCACCTCAGTGACGCTTGATGCAGGCACACTTGCTGTTGTTGCAGCGTCATTGTCTCGGTCAGTGACATACGTGTATGAGCACATGAAATCTTCATCAGTGAAGATAATCGGGTTGTATGGATGGATGCCTGTACACTTGAAGCCGGATACAATGTTCATCGGTGTGAATGCCAAGGGGTATGCAGAGCCTGCTATCTCAGCAATATAATAAATCGTGATTGGCTGTCCAGGGTGGTTAATCATGAACGCGTCTGCTGCCCTATTGAAGGCGGATTTGAATGGCCCGTACACCGTACGGTCGAGCGGTTGTGTGGAGGGAGTGTTAGCATAACCACACCATGCTCATAAGCCAGATCGATGCATTCAATAGACAAGTGTGTGTCATGATTATCGAGTATCAGTAGCACTTTGCATTCCTGTGAACACTTGGTGTACTTGATGAAATGTTTCATGTACAAAACAAAGTTCTCAGCCGTCATCCAGCCACTTTGATGAGCAGCTCCAACAGTTCCTGGTGGGGCACCATGCAGCATTCTGTCTTTGAAAAAGACACGTGGGAAAACCATGAATGGGGATGGAGTTCCCAGCCGCATTGATAGTGCACAACAAAGTTACCAAGGCACCCCTTTCTGCTGAAGTTATTTTTCCAACCTGTTTCATTGTTTTCAGAGCAATCACTTTGCTGTTGGTAACCTTGTGCACCGTGGTGCACCCAGTCTCATCAGCATTGTGGATATCATTTGGAGTGAACTCGTACTTTTTTAGGACAGTCTCCAAGTTCTTGAAGAATACTCCAACATTCGTTTTATTAAAACTGGTTGCACTAGTTCCTTCAGGGCGACGTAAAGTTAACTCGGGAAATCGTTTCCTGTAGCTGTAAAACCAATCTTCGCCAGCACTCTTGTTTTGCTCCCATGCCGCAGGAAAAGTTTTCTTGTTCCTAACAGCAAGCTCATAGCCTCACTTGTGTGCTAGTCAACCCATATTGTATTTGTGTGGCTTTCACGAGATAGTTCTTCAAAACCACCTCTTCTTCATCTGTAAACACCTGCCTGCAACTATACTGTGGCGCATAAACCATCAGGTTACCTCCAGCCGCTTTAAACTTCTCCACATAGCGACGCAATGTTGAGTTCTGGATACCAAAGTTTTGTGCAGCTTTTCGGATACTCATCCCATCATCAACCACAGTTCGCACAGCTTCTTTCTTGTTTGTCCATCAGTCTTGCCAATTTTCCTCTTGTCTCCCTTTCTGTTTCGAACCATTTTAGATATACAGTAGGAAGTCAGTTATCCGAACGTCAGTTATCCGCACACGTCGGTCAACCGAACGCTAAATGAAGCCACACCTACCACCTTTTTTTTTGGATTTATTTATTATTATTATTATTATTTTTTTTAAACCTTCCTTCAATGAATCATGATTCACTGTGCCCCGATTCACTGTGCCCCAAATGCATTCAATGAACTTAATCACCTGTCCAGGTCACATGCTGCTTTTGTTTCAAAGAAACACGTGTTCAGTATTATGACAAATAAACACTCTAAACATTGTATCACTAATGAATTAATACCTCTCAATGATCTACAATACATGACACACAAACCCAAGTCATGGAAATTTACTTTAGATGCATTAAAACATACTTTACCTTGCTATTTTGTCTGTAGATATTTGGTGATGTTCCTGTTATATTTCATGGATGGGTATTCCCCAAACACAAACAGTGATGACGTCTCATCGGGATTCCCGTTGTTAATATTCTAAAAATAGCCTGTGATTCACTGTGCCCCGGCTTCCCCTACATAAATTTTTTTTTGCGTGTACTGTATGTCATGTATGTTCAAATCCTAGTAAACTCCCTGTATATCCTCAGTAAACGAGGATTAACGTGTCACAGTTTCCATTCTTCTTTTACAGTCCTCTCCACTTGTTGATGATGTTGTTGTTGATGATGATGTTGATGATGATGATGTTGATGATGTTGATGATGATGATGTTGATGATGATGATGTTGATGATGATGATGTTGATGATGATGTTGATGATGATGATGTTGTTGTTGATGTTGTTGTTTGCAGAGCCTCGTTGACCGAACAACTCTCCAGGACTTCATTTATCTAGTTCTTTACAACCCTCACTGGAATATTGTGTAAGTTTGACTTATGCAATGTAATACTAATTAACATTGCCAGAGTATTAATTAAGTTAACTGCATGAGTAAGTGCGGAGAGGGGGAGTGGAAGCTGCCTGGGATATGTCTCAATGTCAGGTTATCCCCTCCTCCCCCTCCCCCCCCCCCATGGATTTTGAAAACCACAATATGAATATTCAGCACCAGAGACGTTTCCAAAAGACACTCTCTCATAGAAACAAACACGGAAATAACATCTTTACAATGTGTGCCTCTCTCTCTTGCAAGGCAGCCGGCCAGGCTGTAGCTCTTCTTCCTTTCTGGCTGCTAATACACTGAGAGCAGACTAAGAACATGGTCCTAGATTTGCTGACAGGGTATGTAGCACTTGACATTGCTACTGCCATGCCCACACCTCGTCCCTCTACATGAGGGGATGCAATGAAGTGGTCCGCATGATCCTGTACTGTGTACATAAACTTATTTATTATGCCAGCTATAGTGGCCTATATAGCCACCCAGTACACTACATGACAGGCATCGATGAAGTGGTCCATGCATGATCCTGTACTGTGTACATAAGACTTATTTATTATACTAGCTATAGCGACCTCTACAGCCACCCAGTACCTCTGTGTAGTGGCCACTATAGGGAGCTTTTGCTCCATCTGGTGCCTGTCCGTTACCTTGACAATTTTCAATCTAAAGTTATAATCTCAGAAGCAGTAAAAGAGGAAGCACAGGTTGTCTTCTCCCTCCCCAACACACACACACACACACACACACACCTCCTCCCAAAACAAGTGGTTCATACATGTACCCTTCCTCCCTCTCCGCTTCCCCCCTCCCCCCTCAGCTGGCTGGACGAACAAGACTCACAGCTCTCTGATTGGCAACTGGAGCCTTTGGGAACTAACAAGCTTCTGTCCACGAGTCCATCTCGTTCCATCTCCTGCTCCATCAGGAAATTCCTTGCATTCATGTGGAGTGTCATTCGCTGGCTGTTTCTCAGTAAGAATTGCTCTAGCTGTATACCTTAATGAGTATGGGGCAGTCTTGTTGTTGTGTTGTTGTTGTCAACGTTGCTACTCATGTTTATAATAGTTGCGGTGGGTGTGACTTTATTGGTGGGCGGAGTTGTGTGGTACGTACGGAAGAGGAAAGAAGAAAGACGTCTCAAGTTCATCATGGTGGACCAGATTCTAAGTCAGTGCTCGACCTGCCTCTACCCAGTGTGGTGTTGGTCCAGTGTGTGTCCCCATAGAGCTATTGTCAACCTACTTCAACCTGCCTCAACCCAGTGTGAGGTTGGTCCAGTGTGTGTCCCCATAGAGATATTATCAACCTACTTCAACCTGCCTCAACCCAGTGTGAGGTTGGTCCAGTGTGTGTCCTCATAGTGCTATTGTCAACCTACTTCAACCTGCCTCAACCCAGTGTGATGTTGGTCCAGTGTGTGTCCCCAGAGCTATTGTCAACCTACTGTATGTACTTCAACCTGCCTCAACCCAGTGTGGTGTTGGTCCAGTGTGTGTCCCCATAGAGCTACTGTCAACGTACTTCAACCTACCTCAACCCAGTGTGGTGTTGGTCCAGTGTGTGTCCCCATAGAGCTATTGTCAACCTACTTCAACCTGTCTCAACCCAGTGTGGTGTTGGTCCAGTGTGTGTCCCCATAGAGCTATTGTCAACCTACTTCAACCTGTCTCAACCCAGTGTGGTGTTGGTCCAGTGTGTGTCCCCATAGAGATATTGTCAACCTACTTCAACCTGCCTCAACCCAGTGTGGTGTTGGTCCAGTGTGTGTCCCCATAGAGCTATTGTCAACCTACTTCAACCTGTCTCAACCCAGTGTGGTGTTGGTCCAGTGTGTGTCCCCATAGAGATATTGTCAACCTACTTCAACCTGCCTCAACCCAGTGTGGTGTTGGTCTAGTGTGTGTCCCCATAGAGCTATTGTCAACCTACTTCAACCTGTCTCAACCCAGTGTGGTGTTGGTCCAGTGTGTGTCCCCATAGAGCTATTGTCAACCTACTTCAACCTGTCTCAACCCAGTGTGGTGTTGGTCCAGTGTGTGTCCCCATAGAGCTATTGTCAACCTACTTCAACCTGCCTCCACCCAGTGTGGTGTTGGTCCAGTGTGTGTCCTCATAGAGCTATTGTCAACCTACTTCAACCTGCCTCAACCCTGTGTGGTGTTGGTCCAGTGTGTGTCCCCATAGAGCTATTGTCAACCTACTTCAACCTACCTCAACCCAGTGTGGTGTTGTTGTCTTAGATATGTTGAGGAAACATTTTGAAACGACCAAACGCAAGAACAATCTGTTGCCTTATCTTGCTGTCATCCACGTGAGGGACATGATCATAGCTCCTTCAGAGAGGTGAGAAGAGTTAACCATCGCTCTCTTCTCTTCTCTCCTGTCCATGCCTTCTCTTCTCTCCTGTCCATGCCTTCTCTTCTCTCCTGTCCATGTCTTCTCTTCTCTCCTGTCCATGTCTTCTCTTCTCTCCTGTCCATGTCTTCTCTTCTCTCCTGTCCATGTCTTCTCTTCTCTCCTGTCCATGTCTTCTCTTCTCTCCTGTCCATGTCTTCTCTTCTCTCCTGTCCATGTCTTCTCTTCTCTCCTGTCCATGTCTTCTCTTCTCTCCTGTCCATGTCTTCTCTCCTGTCCATGTCTTCTCTTCTCTCCTGTCCATGCCTTCTCTTCTCTCCTGTCCATGCCTTCTCTTCTCTCCTGTCCATGTCTTCTCTTCTCTCCTGTCCATGTCTTCTCTTCTCTCCTGTCCATGCCTTCTCTTCTCTCCTGTCCATGCCTTCTCTTCTCTCCTGTCCATGTCTTCTCTCCTGTCCATGTCTTCTCTTCTCTCCTGTCCATGCCTTCTCTTCTCTCCTGTCCATGTCTTCTCTTCTCTCCTGTCCATGCCTTCTCTTCTCTCCTGTCCATGTCTTCTCTTCTCTCCCAATAACTCCTTCATTCGAGTGTGACTGCCTTGACAACATGGATGCAGGAATACGTGTAGCCTTGGGTGCATAGGACTCTCCCAAGATGTCTCTAGTCCCAGCACTAGAAAATCCTTACTCTAGCCTATCTTTAGGAAGACCTACTCCTGGAACCCCTCTAGCCCAGGGGTACCTCTAGCTCTCGAGTACACCTTAGACCTACATGTATAATACCCTAGGAGCCTTAGAGTGTCCTTAGTCCTGGCCCTAGCCCTAGAGTGTGCCTAGTCCTGGCCCTAGCCCTAGAGTGTGCCTAGTCCTGGCCCTAGCCCTAGAGTGTGCCTAGTCCTGGCCCTAGCCCTATACAGTGTCCTGGCCCTAGCCCTAGAGTGTCCCTAGTCCTGGCCCTAGCCCTAGAGTGTGCCTAGTCCTGGCCCTAGCCCTAGAGTGTGCCTAGTCCTGGCCCTAGCCCTATACAGTGTCCTAGCCCTGGCCCTAGCCCTAGAGTGTCCCTAGTCCTGGCCCTAGCCCTCCTGGCCCTAGCCCTAGAGTGTGCCTAGTCCTGGCCCTAGCCCTAGAGTGTGCCTAGTCCTGGCCCTAGCCCTATACAGTGTCCTAGCCCTGGCCCTAGCCCTAGAGTGTCCCTGGTCCTGGCCCTAGCCCTCCTGGCCCTAGCCCTAGAGTGTCCTTAGTCCTGTCCCTAGCCCTAGAGTGTCCCTAGCTGGCCCTAGCCCTAGAGTGTCCCTAGTCCTGGCCCTAGTCCTAGAGTGGCCCTAGTCCTGGCCCTAGCCCTAGAGCCCTGGCCCTAGTAGAGTGCCCCTAGTCCTGGCCCTAGCCCTAGAGTGTCCCTAGTCCTGGCCCTAGCCCTAGAGTGCCCCTAGTCCTGGCCCTAGCCCTCCTGGCCCTAGCCCTAGAGTGTCCTTAGTCGTGGCCCTAGCCCTAGAGTGTGCCTAGTCCTAGCCCTAGCCCTAGAGTGTCCCTAGTCCTGGCCCTAGCCCTAGAGTGTCCTTAGTCCTAGCCCTAGCCCTAGAGTGTCCCTAGCCCTGGCCCTAGCCCTAGAGTGTTCCTAGTCCTGGCCCTAGCCCTAGAGTGTCCCTAGCCCTGGCCCCAGCCCTAGAGTGTCCTTAGTCCTGGCCCTAGCCCTAGAGTGTCCTTAGTCCTGGCCCCAGCCCTAGAGTGTCCTTAGTCCTGGCCCTAGCCCTAGAGTGTCCTTAGTCCTGGCCCTAGCCCTAGTCCTGGCCCTAGCCCTAGAGTGTTCCTAGTCCTGGCCCTAGCCCTAGAGTGTCCCTGGTCCTAGCCCTGGCCCTAGACCTAGAATATCCCCTTACCTTAGCCTTGATTCCGGTATCCATGGTATCCAGTTAGTCACCCTCACTAGAGACACCCTGAGGGAGTCCCAAGAGGATGTCCTAGGAAGCGTGATAGTGCAGGACTGTATTTCCTAAATGATTTCACACCCCATTGCCCACATACATGGCCAACTTTCACTCCCAATCTCTGTGCTTACTAGACGACACAAATTAAAAATTTGGCAAGGAGCAAGCGATTGGATTGCCCAATACGAAAGTCGAGTACGCCTCGAGCATCAAAGAATAGCGGGTGAGGACTTTGAGGTGTGGCGATGGATTCAGGTGGAGACACCTCGCACCGAAGAACCGTTTAACACGGAGGAGCTGCAGGCCAAGGCATTGGTTGCCGAAGTTGGAACGATTGGTTCATCGTCAAGGGAGAAGAACTGGTATAGTGGGACCACGTTTGACGATGACACCGGTCGTAATACGGGACGTAATAGTCGGCTTAATTCTCCGCACGGTTCACCCTCGCCGTGCATTCGACTCAAGAACATGTTTGAGAATGTAAAGTAAGATACAAGGATTTCATTCCCGTCTCTTTGATTCTTCCCCCCCCCCCCCCTTCTTGATTATTTCCCCCCCTCCTGGAATATTGAGACCCCTCTTTGAATTTTGACACCCTCTTTGAATCCTTGCCCGTCTGTGAATATTTGACCTCGTCTTTGACCCCACCTTGAATCCTTACCCCCCAACCCCCCTCCTTGAATCTTTAACCCCCCAAACCCCCTCCTTGAATCCTTAACCCCCCAACCCCCTCCTTGAATCCTTAACCCCCCAACCCCCCTCCTTGAATCCTTAACCCCCCAACCCCCCTTCTTGAATCCTTAACCCCCCAGCCCCCCCTTGAATCCTTAACCCCCCAACCCCCCTCCTTGAATCCTTAACTCCCCAACCCCCCTCCTTGAATCTTTAACCCCCCAACCCCCCTCCTTGAATCTTTAACCCCCCAATCCCCCTCCTTGAATCCTTGGGTCCCCTCCTTGCTTTATGAGTAACAAGTAACCAACATTGCATCTATTTCCCCTCCTCCCCTCTGCTCCCCCGTCCTCCCCTCTGCTCCCCCTCCTCCCCTCTGCTCCCCTCTCCTCCACTCTGCTCCCCCCTCCTCCCCTCTGCTCCCCCCTCCTCCCCTCTGCTCCCCTCTCCTCCACTCTGCTCCCCCCTCCTCCCCTCTGCTCCCCCGTCCTCCCCTCTGCTCCCCCGTCCTCCCCTCTGCTGCCCCGTCCTCCCCTCTGCTCCCCGTCCTCCCCTCTGCTACCCCGTCCTCCCCTCTGCTCCCCCGTCCTCCCCTCTGCTCCCCCTCATCCCCTCTGCTCCCTCTGCTCCCCCGTCCTCCCCTCTGCTCCCCCGTCTTCCCCTCTGCTCCCCCGTCCTCCCCTCTGCTCCCCCTTCCTCCCCTCTGCTCCCCCTTCCTCCCCTCTGCTCCACCCTCCTTCCCTCTGCTCCCCCTCCTCCCTCCCCTCTGCTCCCCCCTCCTCCCCTCTGCTCCCCCTCCTCCCCTCTACTCCCCCTCCTCCCCTCTGCTCCCCCTCCTCCCCTCTGTTCCCCCGTCCTCCCCTCTGCTTGCTCCCCCTGTCACAGACACATGAATGATGAACAGAGTAAAGAAATAGAGAACTCTGTGCTGGACCGCTGCGTACCTCATGGGGGTGTGGTCCATATATATGTGGACAGACGCGGTGTCTACGTAAGTTTGTTACTTGTCGTGCCTCAATTCTTACGTGTTAGTAAACTGCGAAGATCTGATTGGCTGCAGACTGTTCATAACATGATGGGGGTGTGTCGTGTTGCATTAGTACATTGTGTTCTTTGCATTACTTTGCATTACACTGTGTTCTTTGCGTTACACCGTTCATAATATTACATTACTAGGGGCATGTTATGTGTGTGTGTGGATGCTGTATAAGGTACAGTGTAATGACTGCTCTGATTGGTTAGTTCTGCAGTTGCCCCGAGCAATCATTACAAAGCTCCTGAAGGAGAACATTTATAGAGCGCAAACAACAAAATCAACTAGTCAACAATGAGACAACAATGAGGCAACAAATATTAAATATTTGGAAAAGACACTGAAATTTATCATTGTCGACTACAGACATTTAGATGACCCTTTACCTATTAAAATTGGTTAAAATTGGGGTTGCATAAATTTAAAAGTCGTCAAATGTCAGGTCTTCGTGTTGTTGTTGCTTTTTTGACAGATCACAGTAGCTGCTCCCAGTGTTCCTCCCCATACTACGAATGTGTCGATTTTACTGGAAAATAAGTTGCAGTGGTTAAAATGAACCACTGGGCGGAGTCACAAGTAGAGCATGTGACCTCGTGGGAGGAGTCACAAGTAGAGCATGTGACCTCGTGGGCGGAGTCACAAGTAGAGCATGTGACCTCGTGGGTGGCATCACAAGTAGAGCATGTGACCTCGTACTGGATTTGGTTCAATATTCTAGTTTGTTTGTAACTAAGGGTGTGAGCTACCGCAGCTTCTAACCTCAAATTTTTTGAATTTGCAGAAATGTCTGGAAACACATTAGCTGCAGGATAAGGCCGTAAGTTAGTGCGGCACTGGGGAAAGAATATTTAGGTTGACAGCTGCCAAGATCAGCTGATGACATTGAGTTAATTAAGGTCAGAGTTTATTTCAGCTCCTGCATGCGGGTGGAGATGATGCCATATTTACATGTAGTGTGCGGCTTATGCTCCGAAGGTAAAAATTTAATTTATGTTATGAATGCTAACAACTCTGGGGGGCGAGTTATACTTCAGTGTGACCTATCAGGGGTTCATACAGGATCCACAGTTTGGGGGGGGGGAACTCAAAACGTTTGGCGTTTCGGTGATGGGCGTGCGTCTGTGATGGGCGTGCGTAATGGGGGGCATTTTTTTGTGGAAAATTGATGCTCTCAGATTGATTCTGAGACATTTTGAGGGTACTTTCCTATAGTTAAGGTCAAACATTAAAATAACATAATGCACACGCATACCTGACTTTTATTTGAAGTCACGTGACATAGTAACAGCGAGAGTCACTGGTGCCTTCTTCAGGTAAGCACTGTTGATATGTTACAAGCAAAAGTATAGGCCACACCCTAGTGTAGGTCACACCGGAGTATAGGTCGCACCAGAGTATAGGTCACACCAGAGTATAGGTCACACCAGAGCATAGGTCACACCAGAGTATAGGTCACACCAGAGTATAGGTCACACCAGAGTATAGGTCGCACTGGTAGAGTATAGGTCACACCAGAGTATAGGTCACACCAGAGTATAGGTCACACCAGAGTATAGGTCACACCAGAGTATAGGTCACACCAGAGTATAGGTCACACCATGGTATAGGTCACACCAGAGTATAGGCCGCCCCAGAGTATAGGTCACACCAGGGTTTAGGTCACACCAGAGTATAGGTTGCACCAGAGATAGGTCACACCAGAGTATAGGTCACACCAGAGTATAGGTCACACCAGAGTATAGGTCACACCAGAGTATAGGTCGCCAGAGTATAGGTCACACCAGAGTATAGGTCACACCAGAGTATAGGTCACACCGGAGTATAGGTCCCACCAGAGTATAGGTCACACCAGAGTATAGGTCACACCAGAGTATAGGTCACACCGGAGTATAGGTCACACCGGAGTATAGGTCACACCAGGGTATAGGTCACACCAGAGTATAGGTCACACCAGAGTATAGGTCACACCAGAGTATAGGTCACACCAGAGTATAGGTCACAGGTCGCACCAGAGGATAGGTCACACCAGAGTATAGGTCACACCAGAGTATAGGTCACACCGGAGTATAGGTCACACCAGAGTATAGGTCACACCGGAGTATAGGTCACACCAGGGTATAGGTCACACCAGAGTATAGGTCACACCAGAGTATAGGTCACACCAGAGTATAGGTCACACCAGAGTATAGGTCACACCAGAGTATAGGTCACAGGTGCACCAGAGTATAGGTCACACCAGAGTATAGGTCACAGGTCGCACCAGAGTATAGGTCACACCAGAGTACAGGTCACACCAGAGTATAGTTCACTGGAGTATAGGTCACACCAGAGTATAGGCAGGGTTTCATACAGGGGGGGGGGGGAAGCCCTGGGATATCCCCCCCCCCCCCCCAAAACAATTTCTCTCCCCCCCCCCCCCCCAAGAATTTTCACAATAAAAATTTATATTAATGAAATTTCTTATGTAATACATTACAGTAACGGGAAAAAAGAGCAGTACAGAGAAGGGAACGTAGAACAATAGCAAATTCAAAGATGATCAACAATAGTATCATCGCAGTACACCCAAGGATATTTCTGCTCCCTCTCCTTCTTGTAGCTGAGCCTGGCTTTGTAGAGTTTCCTCTTCTGCGCTTTGGAACACACTGATCTATGTACCTACTGATGCTTCGGAATTGGTGGAAGTCAAGGCATCACTAGTCGACGTAGTTGGGACTACATCTTCGTCGTCCTCAGAATCTCTACTAGACCCAGCACACACTCGCTTTCTGGTTAAAAAGTTCCTGAGGTCCATTTGTGTAGGTTTGTATTTCTCTGTGTCGTATTTAGTTGCAGAATGCTACTAGCTGAAGCATTTGCTCTTTATATACAAAATTGTGAATAAATCTAGAGTGTCACAGTTCGATCATGTGTATGTTCTGCTATTATTCTGTGGTTAGCTTTCCTAATTGTAGTGTAGATTAAATCTACACTACACTACAATTAACCACATAATAATAGCACATGGACAGAACATTCTAGATGCATCTTGCCACAGAATAGTTTTAGAATGTTCTGTCCATGTGCTAGTACTTTTAAGAGTTGACATGAAGTAAGCAATCTTGAACTTTGACCTCGACCCCGCCCACAATTGTGGCAGTTTCAGCTCTTAAGAGTTGACATGAAATAAGCAATCTTGAACTTTGACCTCGACCCAGCCTACAATTGTGGCAGTTTCAGCTGGAGTATGCATCAGGGCAGCTGTGGGAGAGACGATGTTCTGCAGTATGTACATAACTGTGCACTACCCATTAGCTGGCTGCTCCATCATAGCTAGCTGTGTAGTATAGAGCATTAGCTGCACCAGCTTAGCTAACTGTCCTATTAAACATGCCCCATCATAGCTAGCTGTGTAGTATAGAGCATTAGCTGCACTAGCTTAGCTAACTGTCCTATTAAACATGCCCCATCATATGTAGCTAGCCAATGGCAAGCTATCACACCTCAGCTGTCACTGAGTAGTTACCTCCTGCAGGAAATCCACGTCAGCTAGATAACTATTAGTAATGCTTTGTAACACTATTAACCTGGCTCACAATACCTCCTGTTTCCAGGCAGCGTTCTCCCTCCTGATGCCTCAGTATGCTTCAGCAGGTACCTGCCATAAGCAGGGGGAGCTCTTCAGACTGCAGTGCTGTATGCTTCAGCAGGGTACCCGGGGGGAGCTCTTCAGGACTGCAGTGCTGTATCTCAGCAGGTACCTGCCACAAGCAGGGGGAGCTCTTCAGGACTGCAGTGAGCTTCTTGTCGACCACTACCGCCATGATGTGAACTTGAAGCTAATATACATAGATGATGGTGCAGTCCATCACATGCTAGATTCTAGCATCTCGACTGGTCAGGCGCTCAACGCTGGAATAGAAATACTAGGTCTTATTCTATGCTGGAATAGAAATACTAGGTCTTATTCTATGCTGGAATGGAAATACTAGGTCTTATTCTATGCTGGAAAGAATAGAAATACTAGGTCTTATTCTACGCTAGAATAGAAATACTAGGCTTATTCTACGCTGGAATAGAAATACTAGGTCTTATTCTATGCGAATAGAAATACTAGGTCTTATTCTATGCTGGAATAGAAATACTAGGTCTTATTCTACGCTAGAATAGAAATACTAGGTCTTATTCTAGCATAGAATAGAAATACTAGGTCTTATTCTACGCTAGAATAGAAATACTAGGTCTTATTCTAGCATAGAATAGAAATACTAGGTCTTATTCTATGCTAGAATAGAAATACTAGGTCTTATTCTATGCTGGAATAGAAATACTAGGTCTTATTCTATGCTGGAATAGAAATACTAGGTCTTATTCTATGCTAGAATAGAAATACTAGGTCTTATTCTATGCTGGAATAGAAATACTAGGTCTTATTCTACGCTAGAATAGAAATACTAGGTCTTATTCTATGGTGGAATAGAAATACTAGGTCTTATTCTATGCTGGAATAGAAATACTAGGTCTTATTCTACGCTAGAATAGAAATACTAGGTCTTATTCTACGCTGGAATAGAAATACTAGGTCTTATTCTACGCTAGAATAGAAATACTAGGTCTTATTCTATGCTGGAATAGAAATACTAGGTCTTATTCTACGCTGGAATAGAAATACTAGGTCTTATTCTACGCTGGAATAGAAATACTAGGTCTTATTCTATGCTGGAATGGAAATACTTCTACGCTGGAATAGAAATACTACATGTACATGTAGGTCTTATTCTTGCTCATCTTAACATTGCTACCTCAAGAACTAGTACTAGAGCAGTGTCCTGATACCTTAAGAACTAGTACTACAGCAGTGTCCTGATACCTTAAGAACTAGTACTACAGCAGTGTCCTGATACCTTAAGAACTAGTACTACAGCAGTGTCCTGATACCTTAAGAACTAGTACTACAGCAGTGTCCTGATACCTTAAGAACTAGTACTACAGCAGTGTCCTGATACATTAAGAACTAGTACTACAGCAGTGTCCTGATACATTAAGAACTAGTACTACAGCAGTGTCCTGACACCTTAAGAACTGTACTACAGCACTGTCCTGATACCTTAAGAACTAGTACTACAGCAGTGTCCTGATACCTTAAGAACTAGTACTACAGCAGTGTCCTGATACCTTAAGAACTAGTACTACAGCAGTGTCCTGATACCTTAAGAACTAGTACTACAGCACTGTCCTGGTACCTTAAGAACTAGTACTACAGCAGTGTCCTGATACCTTAAGAACTAGTACTACAGCACTGTCCTGATACCTTAAGAACTAGTACTACAGCAGTGTCCTGATACCTTAAGAACTAGTACTACAGCAGTAAGAACTAGTACTACAGCAGTGTCCTGATACATTAAGAACTAGTACTACAGCACTGTCCTGATACCTTAAGAACAGCAGTGTCCTGATACCTTAAGAACTATTACATGTACTACAGCAGTGTCCTGATACCTTAACTAGTACTACAGCAGTGTCCTGATACCTTAAGAACTAGTACTACAGCAGTGTCCTGATACCTTAAGAACTAGTACTACAGCAGTGTCCTGATACCTTAAGAACTAGTACTACAGTGGTGTCCTAAACATGTAGCTTGGATGTGGTAGCAGACTCCTATGGACTGGTGGCCTCACACACCACACGTGTGTGTAGCTTGGTACGCGCTCGGGCTCGGGCTAGCTGCTGCTAGTCAAGATCAACTAGTAACTCCAGCAGAAATGAGTAAGACATGAACCAACAGGAGGTGGAGCAGAAGCTTCAAGAACTGGAACAGGAATCTGAGAAGCTGCAAGGATAGCTTCAAGAACTGGAATCTGAGAAGCTGCAAGAATAGCTTCAAGAACTGGAACGGAAATTCGTAAAAATATTTGAAGAACGAAGGAAGAGATTTAAAGAAACAACACGAAGAGGGAGGGAGGAGGTTTCAGAGGGGGGGGGGGTTCATGAACTACTTCAAGATGGAGATATGAAATTCATGAGCGTACCAGCAGAGGACACACCTCACACACTTACTTCTCCTTCACTCTTGGGTGGGGGAGGGGAATATTAATAATAATAATTATTAGTAGTAGTAGTAGTGGTACATGTATTATTATTGTTGTTGTTGTTGTTGTTGTTGTTGTTGTTGTTGTTGTTGTTGTTGTTATTATTATTTATTATTATTACTACTACTACTACTACTACTATTTATTATTATTATTACTACTACTACTACTACTATTTATTATTATTATTATTACTACTACTACTACTATTATTTATTATTATTATTATTACTACTACTACTACTATTTATTATTATATTATTATTATTATTATTACTACTACTACTACAACTACTACTACTATTATTTATTATTATTACTACTACTATTTATTATTATATTATTATTATTATTACTACTACTACTACTACTATTTATTATTATTATTACTACTACTACTATTATTTATTATTATTATTATTATTATTACTACTATTATTATTATTATACTACTACTACTACAACAACTACTACTACTATTACTATTATTATTATTATTAAAAAAAAAAATTAAATACATTGGGGTGGGACAGAGTTGCCCAGACAAAACAGAAGTGCCACAACAGATCATTATGTACGTTGATTGTTGTTATTGCCTCAGGCTGTCTGGATGCCAGCCAAGCTAAAAATATACTACCTACTACATAGCCAGAATAGTAGGAATAGCAGGATCTGTCAGCTACAGGAGCTGCATTCTCCATGAAGCCAAGTTGCCTAGTAAGCAGGATCTGTCAGCTGGACCCCTCCTGGTACCTAGTAGCTGGACCCCGACGAAACAGGCCTAGGCACTCAGTAGCTGGACTCCCATGAAGCAGGCTTTTAGGCACCCAGTAGCTGTGCTCCCCATGAAGCAGGGCCTAGGCACCCAGTAGCTGGACTCCCATGAAGCATGCCTAGGCACTCACTAGCTGGACTCCCATGAAGCATGCCTAGGCACTCACTAGCTGGGTTCCCCATGAAGCAGGGCCTAGGCACCCAGTAGCTGGACTCCCGTGAAGCAGAGCCCACCCAGTAGATGTGCTCCCCATGAAGCGGTGTCTAGGCACTCAGTAGCTGGGCTCCCCATGAAGCAGAGCCTAGGCACTCAGCAAGCAGAAGGTTGCCTCTAACATTTCAGTCTGAAATGCCAAAATTTACAGAGGGCAGCATCAACGTCAACGTGTTCAGGGAACTACTGGGTGCCTAGGCCCTGCTTCATGGGAGTCCAGCTACTGGGTGCCTAGGCTCTGCTTCATGGGGAGCCCAGCTACTGGGTGCCTAGGCTCTGCTATGGGGAGCCCAGCTACTGGATGCCTAGGCTCTGCTATGGGGAGCCCAGCTACTGGATGCCTAGGCTCTGCTTCATGGGGAGCCCAGCTACTGGGTGCCTAGGCCTTCATGGGGCCCAGTTACTGGGTGCTAAGGAAAGGGAGATGTCAGACATTGACTCCTATATGTACGACAAAGATGATTACTCCGTGAATGACCAGGAAGCCTTCAGAGTCGAATACGGGAGTACTGATTGGTTGAACAAGTCCGTGCCCGCGCATGGTCAAGAGTAACTATGAGAAACGAAAGAGGAGAGCGAGGAGCGAGCGAACAGAGATAGCGAGTTTTAGACGTATAGCGTAAACTGAGCTAGTTTAGCTTTGAGACATACTTATTGGTTTGAGACTAGTGTATGATTATTTAGCACTATTTATTTATGTTTATATTGTTAAAGTATTTAAACCTACTACAGTTCTTAATTATACTCTTCGTGAGTGGGAGACAGCAGGAAAGCTGATTTTGGCTTAGACAGAGTTTTGTTGTTTAGGCGTCGCAGGATACTAGACTACTTAGAGATAGTAGAAGTATTTGCCTGACAGTGGTGGCTCCATCATGGGGAGTCCAGCTACTGGGTGGGCTCTGCTATGGGGAGCCAGCTACTGGGTGCCTAGGCTCTGCTTCATCGGGAGCTCAGCTACTGCATTTTGTGAGCTCTGACGTAGCTAGCCTTGTTGGTTGTTAGTGTTGCATGCATTAGTTGTGTGCAATCATCGGGAACATGAACATACATGTACAGTACATGCGTGGGTATTCCCCTAAACAAAATGACCGTCATTGATCGCAGATCATAAAAAGAGCTTCTTCCTCCATTCCAAAGAGCGAAGTGTTGTTGTTTCCTGTGGTCCCTGAAGGCACGCAAAGTTTGGTCTGTGGGGGTGCCGAGTTATAAGCTAACACACTCACCACACACTCTCACCATACACTCACACACGCACACACATCTAGATATATAATGTTGCTGTTTTCCATCATCATTATAGATTATTGCCTCAGGGTTTAGGGGATTGTAGGTCAAAACTTGGGGGGGGGGGGCTGGTTCAGTTGCTGTATCTGTTAGCCTGTCCTTGTGTTCTAGAGCTATAGCATGCTTCTTATGCCCTAACTTTGCCTTGTAATTCATGTTTTCTGATTTCAACACGAATGTTGACACACCTCATTTTCAAAGCTCTGTTAATGTCATTTGAGCTTGTGGGATGCGCTTTGTATGGCAGCAGCCATTGCCAAGTTATGGTTGATTTGAAGAGATGACCTTGGTGGTTTTAATCTGGTTAGCTCGCACGGTGGCCTTGAACTAATTGAATTAAGGCTAGGTGTGTAGCTAATCTCTTTATGCTAGGATCACTGCCAAGTGCTCTGACAAACCACAGACCAACACCCCTCAACAGAGGTTGTCTCAGAGCGGGGAGGTGTATTTTTTTAGTGACCTTGATGTTGCTAGATGTATCTTCTAAAAAATGTGTCTATAGAGATATCCAACACATCCCTGGAAAGCTCACAGAATAAGCATCACTATGGTAGCAAAATTGCCTTTATGGAGACGAGAGGGGGGGAAACCCAGGTAATTACAAATGTGCTTAATTGTTTATTTGGGGGGGGGGGGCAGGGGAGTAGGGGGGGCTAGTCCCCCCTCAAAGAAACGATCGTATATGTCAGTCAAAACGTGAAAAGTCGTTGCTAAGAAACAAGTGGCCTCTGTCTGACCTTGCCATATTGTACCACTCCATGCTGGTGATGGCAGGGTTCCTGCTGCTTGCCTCCTCCCTAGACTTGCAGAAAGATTGGTTGCTTGCAACTGCTGCTTGACCACCATAAGCTTCCATCTCTGCACCGACAGAAAGCTGCACTCCACTCCCACCAGCATGCTCTATGGTAGCCTGTCTCATAAGCATTATTAAGCAGACTTGGTGCGTATACTAATTGGGCCCCCGTGTGTGTGGGTTTATTACCTCATGAATCTCATTGATCTCATTGCAGCACTTGTACACTAGACACCTGTTTTTAAATTATACTGGCGCTAACTGGTACCAGCACTGCCCAGCAACGTTTCAAAATGTACCAACTTTGGTGAAGACCCATCAAGCAGTCTTTGAGTAATGGCTTGTTTTTGTGTTGACCTTTGATGGTGACCTTTCAGACTTCAATCAACAGTTCTTTGGCACATACTTCATCTGCGTAGCAACTGTGCTGAAGATCATCCGACATACTTCATATGGTTGAGTTGTGTGCATCTCTTATGGTTGAGTTGTGTACATCTCTTATGGTTGAGTTGTGTGCATCTCTTATGGTTGAGTTGTGTACATCTCTTATGGTTGAGTTGTGTACATCTCTTATGGTTGAGTTGTGTGCATCTCTTATGGTTGAGTTGTGTACATCTCTTATGGTTGAGTTGTGTGCATCTCTTATGGTTGAGTTGTGTGCATCTCTTATGGTTGAGTTGTGTGCATCTCTTATGGTTGAGTTGGTGTGCATCTCTTATGGTTGAGTTGTGTACATCTCTTATGGTTGAGTTGTGTACATCTCTTATGGTTGAGTTGTGTGCATCTCTTATGGTTGAGTTGTGTACATCTCTTATGGTTGAGTTGTTGTGCATCTCTTATGGTTGAGTTGTGTGCATCTCTTATGGTTGAGTTGTGTGCATCTCTTATGGTTGAGTTGTGTGCATCTCTTATGGTTGAGTTGTGTACATCTCTTATGGTTGAGTTGTGTGCATCTCTTATGGTTGAGTTGTGTACATCTCTTATGGTTGAGTTGGTGTACATCTCTTATGGTTGAGTTGGTGTGCATCTCTTATGGTTGAGTTGTGTGCATCTCTTATGGTTGAGTTGTGTGCATCTCTTATGGTTGAGTTGTGTACATCTCTTATGGTTGAGTTGTGTACATCTCTTATGGTTGAGTTGTGTACATCTCTTATGGTTGAGTTGTGTGCATCTCTTATGGTTGAGTTGTGTACATCTCTTATGGTTGAGTTGGTGTGCATCTCTTATGGTTGAGTTGTGTACATCTCTTATGGTTGAGTTGGTGTGCATCTCTTATGGTTGAGTTGTGTACATCTCTTATGGTTGAGTTGTGTACATCTCTTATGGTTGAGTTGTGTACATCTCTTATGGTTGAGTTGTGTGCATCTCTTATGGTTGAGTTGTGTGCATCTCTTATGGTTGAGTTGTGTGCATCTCTTATGGTTGAGTTGTGTACATCTCTTATGGTTGAGTTGTGTACATCTCTTATGGTTGAGTTGGTGTGCATCTCTTATGGTTGAGTTGTGTACATCTCTTATGGTTGAGTTGTGTGCATCTCTTATGGTTGAGTTGGTGTGCATCTCTTATGGTTGAGTTGTGTACATCTCTTATGGTTGAGTTGTGTGCATCTCTTATGGTTGAGTTGTGTGCATCTCTTATGGTTGAGTTGTGTACATCTCTTATGGTTGAGTTGTGTACATCTCTTATGGTTGAGTTGTGTGCATCTCTTATGGTTGAGTTGTGTGCATCTCTTATGGTTGAGTTGTGTGCATCTCTTATGGTTGAGTTGTGTACATCTCTTATGGTTGAGTTGTGTGCATCTCTTATGGTTGAGTTGTGTGCATCTCTTATGGTTGAGTTGTGTACATCTCTTATGGTTGAGTTGGTGTGCATCTCTTATGGTTGAGTTGTGTACATCTCTTATGGTTGAGTTGTGTACATCTCTTATGGTTGAGTTGTGTGCATCTCTTATGGTTGAGTTTTGTACATCTCTTATGGTTGAGTTGTGTGCATCTCTTATGGTTGAGTTGTGTGCATCTCTTATGGTTGAGTTGTGTACATCTCTTATGGTTGAGTTGTGTACATCTCTTATGGTTGAGTTGTGTACATCTCTTATGGTTGAGTTGTGTGCATCTCTTATGGTTGAGTTTTGTACATCTCTTATGGTTGAGTTGGTGTGCATCTCTTATGGTTGAGTTGTGTGCATCTCTTATGGTTGAGTTGTGTACATCTCTTATGGTTGAGTTGTGTGCATCTCTTATGGTTGAGTTGTGTGCATCTCTTATGGTTGAGTTGTGTACATCTCTTATGGTTGAGTTGTGTACATCTCTTATGGTTGAGTTGTGTACATCTCTTATGGTTGAGTTGTGTGCATCTCTTATGGTTGAGTTGTGTGCATCTCTTATGGTTGAGTTGTGTGCATCTCTTATGGTTGAGTTGTGTACATCTCTTATGGTTGAGTTGTGTACATCTCTTATGGTTGAGTTGTGTGCATCTCTTATGGTTGAGTTGTGTGCATCTCTTATGGTTGAGTTGTGTGCATCTCTTATGGTTGAGTTGTGTGCATCTCTTATGGTTGAGTTGTGTACATCTCTTATGGTTGAGTTGTGTACATCTCTTATGGTTGAGTTGTGTGCATCTCTTATGGTTGAGTTGTGTACATCTCTTATGGTTGAGTTGTGTACATCTCTTATGGTTGAGTTGTGTGCATCTCTTATGGTTGAGTTGTGTACATCTCTTATGGTTGAGTTGTGTACATCTCTTATGGTTGAGTTGTGTACATCTCTTATGGTTGAGTTGTGTGCATCTCTTATGGTTGAGTTGTGTGCATCTCTTATGGTTGAGTTGTGTGCATCTCTTATGGTTGAGTTGTGTACATCTCTTATGGTTGAGTTGTGTGCATCTCTTATGGTTGAGTTGTGTACATCTCTTATGGTTGAGTTGTGTACATCTCTTATGGTTGAGTTGTGTGCATCTCTTATGGTTGAGTTGTGTACATCTCTTATGGTTGAGTTGGTGTGCATCTCTTATGGTTGAGTTGTGTGCATCTCTTATGGTTGAGTTGTGTACATCTCTTATGGTTGAGTTGTGTGCATCTCTTATGGTTGAGTTGTGTGCATCTCTTATGGTTGAGTTGTGTGCATCTCTTATGGTTGAGTTGTGTACATCTCTTATGGTTGAGTTGGTGTACATCTCTTATGGTTGAGTTGTGTGCATCTCTTATGGTTGAGTTGTGTGCATCTCTTATGGTTGAGTTGTGTGCATCTCTTATGGTTGAGTTGTGTACATCTCTTATGGTTGAGTTGTGTACATCTCTTATGGTTGAGTTGTGTACATCTCTTATGGTTGAGTTGTGTACATCTCTTATGGTTGAGTTGTGTACATCTCTTATGGTTGAGTTGTGTACATCTCTTATGGTTGAGTTGTGTGCATCTCTTATGGTTGAGTTGTGTGCATCTCTTATGGTTGAGTTGTGTGCATCTCTTATGGTTGAGTTGTGTACATCTCTTATGGTTGAGTTGTGTGCATCTCTTATGGTTGAGTTGTGTGCATCTCTTATGGTTGAGTTGTGTACATCTCTTATGGTTGAGTTGTGTACATCTCTTATGGTTGAGTTGTGTACATCTCTTATGGTTGAGTTGTGTGCATCTCTTATGGTTGAGTTGTGTGCATCTCTTATGGTTGAGTTGTGTGCATCTCTTATGGTTGAGTTGTGTGCATCTCTTATGGTTGAGTTGTGTACATCTCTTATGGTTGAGTTGTGTACATCTCTTATGGTTGAGTTGTGTGCATCTCTTATGGTTGAGTTGGTGTGCATCTCTTATGGTTGAGTTGTGTACATCTCTTATGGTTGAGTTGTGTACATCTCTTATGGTTGAGTTGTGTGCATCTCTTATGGTTGAGTTGTGTGCATCTCTTATGGTTGAGTTGGTGTGCATCTCTTATGGTTGAGTTGTGTGCATCTCTTATGGTTGAGTTGTGTACATCTCTTATGGTTGAGTTGTGTACATCTCTTATGGTTGAGTTGTGTACATCTCTTATGGTTGAGTTGTGTGCATCTCTTATGGTTGAGTTGTGTACATCTCTTATGGTTGAGTTGTGTGCATCTCTTATGGTTGAGTTGTGTGCATCTCTTATGGTTGAGTTGTGTGCATCTCTTATGGTTGAGTTGTGTACATCTCTTATGGTTGAGTTGTGTACATCTCTTATGGTTGAGTTGTGTGCATCTCTTATGGTTGAGTTGTGTGCATCTCTTATGGTTGAGTTGTGTGCATCTCTTATGGTTGAGTTGTGTACATCTCTTATGGTTGAGTTGTGTACATCTCTTATGGTTGAGTTGTGTGCATCTCTTATGGTTGAGTTGTGTGCATCTCTTATGGTTGAGTTGGTGTGCATCTCTTATGGTTGAGTTGTGTACATCTCTTATGGTTGAGTTGTGTGCATCTCTTATGGTTGAGTTGTGTGCATCTCTTATGGTTGAGTTGTGTGCATCTCTTATGGTTGAGTTGTGTACATCTCTTATGGTTGAGTTGTGTACATCTCTTATGGTTGAGTTGTGTGCATCTCTTATGGTTGAGTTGTGTGCATCTCTTATGGTTGAGTTGTGTACATCTCTTATGGTTGAGTTGTGTGCATCTCTTATGGTTGAGTTGTGTACATCTCTTATGGTTGAGTTGTGTGCATCTCTTATGGTTGAGTTGTGTACATCTCTTATGGTTGAGTTGTGTGCATCTCTTATGGTTGAGTTGTGTACATCTCTTATGTTGAGTTTTGTGACATCTCTTATGGTTGAGTTGTGTGCATCTCTTATGTTGAGTTGTGTACATCTCTTATGGTTGAGTTGTTGTATCTCTTATGGTTGAGTGTGTACATCTCTTATGGTTGAGTTGTGTAGCATCTCTTATGGTTGAGTTGTTGCATCTCTTATGGTTGAGTTGTGTGCATCTCTTATGGTTGAGTTGTGTGCATCTCTTATGGTTGAGTTGTGTACATCTCTTATGGTTGAGTTGTGTGCATCTCTTATGGTTGAGTTGTGTGCATCTCTTATGGTTGAGTTGTGTGCATCTTCTTATGGTTGAGTTGTGTGCATCTCTTATGGTTGAGTTGTGTACATCTCTTATGGTTGAGTTGTGTACATCTCTTATGGTTGAGTTGTGTGCATCTCTTATGGTTGAGTTGTGTACATCTCTTATGGTTGAGTTGTTGCTATCTCTTATGGTTGAGTTGTGTACATCTCTTATGGTTGAGTTGTGTGCATCTCTTATGGTTGAGTTGATGTATCTCTTATGGTTGAGTTGTGTGCATCTCTTATGGTTGGTGTGTGTGCATCTCTTATGGTTGAGTTGTGTGCATCTCTTATGGTTGAGTTGTGTACATCTCTTATGGTTGAGTTGTTGTATCTCTTATGGTTGAGTTGTGTACATCTCTTATGGTTGAGGTTGTGTGCATCTCTTATGGTTGAGTTGTGTGCATCTCTTATGGTTGATGTTGATGTAATCTCTTATGGTTGAGTTGTGTGCATCTCTTATGGTTGAGTTGTGTGCATCTCTTATGGTTGAGTTGTGTGCATCTCTTATGGTTGAGTGTGTACATCTCTTATGGTTGAGTTGTGTACATCTCTTATGGTTGAGTTGTGTGCATCTCTTATGGTTGAGTTGTGTGCATCTCTTATGGTTGAGTTGTGGTGCATCTCTTATGGTTGAGTTGTGTACATCTCTTATGGTTGAGTTGTTGTGCATCTCTTATGGTTGAGTTGTGTACATCTCTTATGGTTGAGTTGTGTACATCTCTTATGGTTGAGTTGTGTGCATCTCTTATGGTTGAGTTGTGTGCATCTCTTATGTTGAGTTGTGTGCATCTCTTATGGTTGAGTTGTGTACATCTCTTATGTTGAGTGTGTGCATCTCTTATGGTTGAGTTGTGTGCATCTCTTATGGTTGAGTTGTGTGCATCTCTATGGTTGAGTTGTGTACATCTCTATGGTTGAGTTGTGTGCATCTCTTATGGTTGAGTTGTGTACATCTCTTATGGTTGAGTTGTGTACATCTCTTATGGTTGAGTTGTGTACATCTCTTATGGTTGAGTTGTGTACATCTCTTATGGTTGAGTTGTGTGCATCTCTTATGGTGAGTTGTGTGCATCTCTTATGGTTGAGTTGTGTACATCTCTTATGGTTGAGTTGTGTACATCTCTTATGGTTGAGTTGGTGTGCATCTCTTATGGTTGAGTTGTGTACATCTCTTATGGTTGGAGTTGGTGTGTGCATCTCTTATGGTTGAGTTGTGTGCATCTCTTATGGTTGAGTTGTGTGCATCTCTTATGGTTGAGTTGTGTGCACTCTTATGTTGAGTTGTGTACATCTCTATGGTTGAGTTGTGTACATCTTACTTATGGTTGAGTTGTGTGCATCTCTTATGGTTGAGTTGTGTGCATCTCTTATGGTTGAGTTGTGTACATCTCTTATGGTTGAGTTGTGTGCATCTCTTATGGTTGAGTTGTGTGCATCTCTTATGGTTGAGTTGTGTACATCTCTTATGGTTGAGTTGTGTGCATCTCTTATGGTTGAGTTGTGTGCATCTCTTATGGTTGAGTTGTGTGCATCTCTTATGGTTGAGTTGGTGTGCATCTCTTATGGTTGAGTTGTGTACATCTCTTATGGTTGAGTTGTGTACATCTCTTATGGTTGAGTGGTGTGCATCTCTATGGTTGAGTTGTGTGCATCTCTTATGGTTGAGTTGTGTGCATCTCTTATGTTGAGTTGTGTACATCTCTTATGGTTGAGTTGTGTGCATCTCTTATGGGTGAGTTGGTGTGCATCTCTTATGGTTGAGTTGTGTGAATCTCTTATGGTTGAGTTGTGTACATCTCTTATGGTTGAGTTGTGTGCATCTCTTATGGTTGAGTTGGTGTGCATCTCTTATGGTTGAGTTGTGTGCATCTCTTATGGTTGAGTTGTGTGCATCTCTTATGGTTGAGTTGGTGTGCATCTCTTATGGTTGAGTTGTGTGCATCTCTTATGGTTGAGTTGTGTGCATCTCTTATGGTTGAGTTGTGTGCATCTCTATGGTTGAGTGTGTACATCTCTTATGGTTGAGTTGTGTACATCTCTTATGGTTGAGTTGTGTGCATCTCTTATGGTTGAGTTGTGTGCATCTCTTATGGTTGAGTTGTGTGCATCTCTTATGGTTGAGTTGTGTAGCATCTCTTATGGTTGAGTTGTGTACATCTCTTATGGTTGAGTTGTGTGCATCTCTTATGGTTGAGTTGTGTGGCATCTCTTATGGTTGAGTTGTGTGCATCTCTTATGGTTGAGTTGTGTGCATCTCTTATGGTTGAGTTGTGTACATCTCTTATGGTTGAGTTGTGTACATCTCTTATGGTTGAGTTTGTGTGCATCTCTTATGGTTGAGTTGTGTGCATCTCTTATGGTTGAGTTGTGTGCATCTCTTATGGTTGAGTTGTGTACATCTCTTATGGTTGAGTTGTGTGCATCTCTTATGGTTGAGTTGTGTGCATCTCTTATGGTTGAGTTGTGTGCATCTCTTATGGTTGAGTTGTGTGCATCTCTTATGTTGAGTTGTGTACATCTCTTATGGTTGAGTTGTGTGCATCTCTTATGGTTGAGTTGTGTACATCTCTTATGGTTGAGTTGTGTGCATCTCTTATGGTTGAGTTGTGTGCATCTCTTATGGTTGAGTTGTGTACATCTCTTATGGTTGAGTTGTGTGCATCTCTTATGTTGAGTTGTGTACATCTCTTATGGTTGAGTTGTGTGCATCTCTTATGGTTGAGTTGTGTACATCTCTTATGGTTGAGTTGTGTACATCTCTTATGGTTGAGTTGTGTGCATCTCTTATGGTTGAGTTGTGTCATCTCTTATGGTTGAGTTGTGTGCATCTCTTATGGTTGAGTTGTGTAGCATCTCTTATGGTTGAGTTGTGTGCATCTCTTATGGTTGAGTTGTGTGACATCTCTTATGGTTGAGTTGTGTACATCTCTTATGGTTGAGTTGTGTGCAATCTCTTATGGTTGAGTTGTGTACATCTCTTATGGTTGAGTTGTGTGCATCTCTTATGGTTGAGTTGTGTGCATCTCTTATGGTTGAGTTGTGTACATCTCTTATGGTTGAGTTGTGTGCATCTCTTATGGTTGAGTTGTGTGCATCTCTTATGGTTGAGTTGTGTGCATCTCTTATGGTTGAGTTGTGTGCATCTCTTATGGTTGAGTTGTGTACATCTCTTATGGTTGAGTTGTGTGCATCTCTTATGGTTGGTTGTGTACATCCTTGGTTGAGTTGTGTCATCTCTTATGGTTGAGTTGTGTACATCTCTTATGGTTGAGTTGTGTGCATCTCTTATGGTTGAGTTGTGTGCATCTCTTATGGTTGAGTTGTGTACATCTCTTATGTTGAGTTGTGTGCATCTCTTATGGTTGAGTTGTGAGCATCTCTTATGGTTGAGTGTGTGACATCTCTTATGGTTGAGTTGTGTCATCTCTTATGGTTGAGTTGTGTAGCATCTCTTATGGTTGAGTTGTGCATCTCTTATGGTTGAGTTGTGTACATCTCTTATGGTTGAGTTGGTGCATCTCTTATGGTTGAGTTGTGTACATCTCTTATGGTTGAGTTGGTGTGCATCTCTTATGGTTGAGTTGTGTGACATCTCTTATGGTTGAGTTGTGTGCATCTCTTATGGTTGAGTTGTGTAGCATCTCTTATGGTTGAGTTGTGTGCATCTCTTATGGTTGAGTTGTGTGCATCTCTTATGGTTGAGTTGTGTACATCTCTTATGGTTGAGTTGTGTGCATCTCTTATGGTTGAGTTGTGTACATCTCTTATGGTTGAGTTGTGTACATCTCTTATGGTTGAGTTGTGTGCATCTCTTATGGTTGAGTTGGTGTGACATCTCTTATGGTTGAGTTGTGTGCATCTCTTATGGTTGAGTTGTGTACATCTCTTATGGTTGAGTTGTGTACATCTCTTATGGTGAGTTGTGTGCATCTCTTATGGTTGAGTTGTGTACATCTCTTATGGTTGGAGTTGTGTGCATCTCTTATGGTTGAGTTGTGTGCATCTCTTATGGGGTTGAGGGGTTGGTGGTTGGGCATCTCTGGGTGGTATGGTTGAGTTGTGTGCATCTCTTATGGTTGAGTTGTGTGCATCTCTTATGGTTGAGTTGT
>JAQNBH010000013.1:31498730-31689756 GCA_028752905.1 Cladorhizidae sp. MBARI D1340-BT2 | reverse complement strand
TTATGGTTGAGTTGTGTGCATCTCTTATGGTTGAGTTGTGTGCATCTCTTATGGTTGAGTTGTGTGCATCTCTTATGGTTGAGTTGTGTGCATCTCTTATGGTTGAGTTGTGTACATCTCTTATGGTTGAGTTGTGTACATCTCTTATGGTTGAGTTGTGTGCATCTCTTATGGTTGAGTTGTGTGCATCTCTTATGGTTGAGTTGTGTACATCTCTTATGGTTGAGTTGTGTGCATCTCTTATGGTTGAGTTGTGTGCATCTCTTATGGTTGAGTTGTGTACATCTCTTATGGTTGAGTTGTGTGCATCTCTTATGGTTGAGTTGTGTACATCTCTTATGGTTGAGTTGTGTGCATCTCTTATGGTTGAGTTGTGTACATCTCTTATGGTTGAGTTGTGTGCATCTCTTATGGTTGAGTTGTGTGCATCTCTTATGGTTGAGTTGTGTACATCTCTTATGGTTGAGTTGTGTGCATCTCTTATGGTTGAGTTGTGTGCATCTCTTATGGTTGAGTTGTGTACATCTCTTATGGTTGAGTTGGTGTGCATCTCTTATGGTTGAGTTGTGTGCATCTCTTATGGTTGAGTTGTGTACATCTCTTATGGTTGAGTTGTGTACATCTCTTATGGTTGAGTTGTGTGCATCTCTTATGGTTGAGTTGTGTGCATCTCTTATGGTTGAGTTGTGTACATCTCTTATGGTTGAGTTGTGTGCATCTCTTATGGTTGAGTTGTGTGCATCTCTTATGGTTGAGTTGTGTACATCTCTTATGGTTGAGTTGTGTGCATCTCTTATGGTTGAGTTGTGTGCATCTCTTATGGTTGAGTTGTGTGCATCTCTTATGGTTGAGTTGTGTACATCTCTTATGGTTGAGTTGTGTGCATCTCTTATGGTTGAGTTGTGTGCATCTCTTATGGTTGAGTTGTGTGCATCTCTTATGGTTGAGTTGTGTGCATCTCTTATGGTTGAGTTGTGTGCATCTCTTATGGTTGAGTTGTGTGCATCTCTTATGGTTGAGTTGTGTACATCTCTTATGGTTGAGTTGTGTGCATCTCTTATGGTTGAGTTGTGTGCATCTCTTATGGTTGAGTTGTGTGCATCTCTTATGGTTGAGTTGTGTGCATCTCTTATGGTTGAGTTGTGTACATCTCTTATGGTTGAGTTGTGTAGCATCTCTTATGGTTGAGTTGTGTGCATCTCTTATGGTTGAGTTGTGTGCATCTCTTATGGTTGAGTTGGTGTGCATCTCTTATGGTTGAGTTGTGTACATCTCTTATGGTTGAGTTGTGTACATCTCTTATGGTTGAGTTGTGTGCATCTCTTATGGTTGAGTTGTGTGCATCTCTTATGGTTGAGTTGTGTGCATCTCTTATGGTTGAGTTGTGTGCATCTCTTATGGTTGAGTTGTGTGCATCTCTTATGGTTGAGTTGTGTGCATCTCTTATGGTTGAGTTGTGTGCATCTCTTATGGTTGAGTTGTGTACATCTCTTATGGTTGAGTTGTGTGCATCTCTTATGGTTGAGTTGTGTGCATCTCTTATGGTTGAGTTGTGTACATCTCTTATGGTTGAGTTGTGTGCATCTCTTATGGTTGAGTTGTGTACATCTCTTATGGTTGAGTTGTGTACATCTCTTATGGTTGAGTTGTGTGCATCTCTTATGGTTGAGTTGTGTGCATCTCTTATGGTTGAGTTGTGTACATCTCTTATGGTTGAGTTGTGTGCATCTCTTATGGTTGAGTTGTGTACATCTCTTATGGTTGAGTTGTGTACATCTCTTATGGTTGAGTTGTGTGCATCTCTTATGGTTGAGTTGTGTGCATCTCTTATGGTTGAGTTGTGTGACATCTCTTATGGTTGAGTTGTGTGCATCTCTTATGGTTGAGTTGTGTACATCTCTTATGGTTGAGTTGTGTACATCTCTTATGGTTGAGTTGTGTGCATCTCTTATGGTTGAGTTGTGTACATCTCTTATGGTTGAGTTGTGTGCATCTCTTATGGTTGAGTTGTGTACATCTCTTATGGTTGAGTTGTGTGCATCTCTTATGGTTGAGTTGTGTGCATCTCTTATGGTTGAGTTGTGTGCATCTCTTATGGTTGAGTTGTGTGCATCTCTTATGGTTGAGTTGTGTGCATCTCTTATGGTTGAGTTGTGTACATCTCTTATGGTTGAGTTGTGTACATCTCTTATGGTTGAGTTGTGTGCATCTCTTATGGTTGAGTTGTGTAGCATCTCTTATGGTTGAGTTGTGTGACATCTCTTATGGTTGAGTTGTGTGCATCTCTTATGGTTGAGTTGTGTACATCTCTTATGGTTGAGTTGGTGTGCATCTCTTATGGTTGAGTTGTGTACATCTCTTATGGTTGAGTTGTGTACATCTCTTATGGTTGAGTTGTGTGCATCTCTTATGGTTGAGTTGTGTACATCTCTTATGGTTGAGTTGTGTACATCTCTTATGGTTGAGTTGTGTGCATCTCTTATGGTTGAGTTGTGTGCATCTCTTATGGTTGAGTTGTGTGCATCTCTTATGGTTGAGTTGTGTACATCTCTTATGGTTGAGTTGTGTGCATCTCTTATGGTTGAGTTGTGTGCATCTCTTATGGTTGAGTTGTGTACATCTCTTATGGTTGAGTTGTGTACATCTCTTATGGTTGAGTTGTGTGCATCTCTTATGGTTGAGTTGTGTGCATCTCTTATGGTTGAGTTGTGTGCATCTCTTATGGTTGAGTTGTGTGCATCTCTTATGGTTGAGTTGTGTGCATCTCTTATGGTTGAGTTGTGTACATCTCTTATGGTTGAGTTGTGTGCATCTCTTATGGTTGAGTTGTGTGCATCTCTTATGGTTGAGTTGTGTGCATCTCTTATGGTTGAGTTGTGTGACATCTCTTATGGTTGAGTTGTGTGCATCTCTTATGGTTGAGTTGTGTACATCTCTTATGGTTGAGTTGTGTGCATCTCTTATGGTTGAGTTGTGTACATCTCTTATGGTTGAGTTGTGTGCATCTCTTATGGTTGAGTTGTGTGCATCTCTTATGGTTGAGTTGTGTGCATCTCTTATGGTTGAGTTGTGTGCATCTCTTATGGTTGAGTTGTGTACATCTCTTATGGTTGAGTTGTGTGCATCTCTTATGGTTGAGTTGTGTGCATCTCTTATGGTTGAGTTGTGTGCATCTCTTATGGTTGAGTTGTGTGCATCTCTTATGGTTGAGTTGTGTGCATCTCTTATGGTTGAGTTGTGTGCATCTCTTATGGTTGAGTTGTGTGCATCTCTTATGGTTGAGTTGTGTGCATCTCTTATGGTTGAGTTGTGTACATCTCTTATGGTTGAGTTGTGTACATCTCTTATGGTTGAGTTGTGTGCATCTCTTATGGTTGAGTTGGTGTGCATCTCTTATGGTTGAGTTGTGTGCATCTCTTATGGTTGAGTTGTGTGCATCTCTTATGGTTGAGTTGTGTGCATCTCTTATGGTTGAGTTGTGTGCATCTCTTATGGTTGAGTTGTGTGCATCTCTTATGGTTGAGTTGTGTGCATCTCTTATGGTTGAGTTGTGTGCATCTCTTATGGTTGAGTTGTGTGCATCTCTTATGGTTGAGTTGTGTACATCTCTTATGGTTGAGTTGTGTGCATCTCTTATGGTTGAGTTGTGTGCATCTCTTATGGTTGAGTTGGTGTGCATCTCTTATGGTTGAGTTGTGTGCATCTCTTATGGTTGAGTTGTGTGCATCTCTTATGGTTGAGTTGTGTGCATCTCTTATGGTTGAGTTGTGTGCATCTCTTATGGTTGAGTTGTGTACATCTCTTATGGTTGAGTTGTGTACATCTCTTATGGTTGAGTTGTGTGCATCTCTTATGGTTGAGTTGTGTGCATCTCTTATGGTTGAGTTGTGTGCATCTCTTATGGTTGAGTTGTGTGCATCTCTTATGGTTGAGTTGTGTACATCTCTTATGGTTGAGTTGTGTGCATCTCTTATGGTTGAGTTGTGTGCATCTCTTATGGTTGAGTTGTGTGCATCTCTTATGGTTGAGTTGTGTGCATCTCTTATGGTTGAGTTGTGTGCATCTCTTATGGTTGAGTTGTGTGCATCTCTTATGGTTGAGTTGTGTGCATCTCTTATGGTTGAGTTGTGTACATCTCTTATGGTTGAGTTGTGTGCATCTCTTATGGTTGAGTTGGTGTGCATCTCTTATGGTTGAGTTGTGTGCATCTCTTATGGTTGAGTTGTGTGCATCTCTTATGGTTGAGTTGTGTGCATCTCTTATGGTTGAGTTGTGTGCATCTCTTATGGTTGAGTTGTGTGCATCTCTTATGGTTGAGTTGTGTGCATCTCTTATGGTTGAGTTGTGTGCATCTCTTATGGTTGAGTTGTGTGCATCTCTTATGGTTGAGTTGTGTACATCTCTTATGGTTGAGTTGTGTGCATCTCTTATGGTTGAGTTGTGTGCATCTCTTATGGTTGAGTTGTGTACATCTCTTATGGTTGAGTTGTGTGCATCTCTTATGGTTGAGTTGGTGTGCATCTCTTATGGTTGAGTTGTGTACATCTCTTATGGTTGAGTTGTGTGCATCTCTTATGGTTGAGTTGTGTACATCTCTTATGGTTGAGTTGTGTGCATCTCTTATGGTTGAGTTGTGTGCATCTCTTATGGTTGAGTTGTGTGCATCTCTTATGGTTGAGTTGTGTGCATCTCTTATGGTTGAGTTGTGTGCATCTCTTATGGTTGAGTTGTGTGCATCTCTTATGGTTGAGTTGTGTGCATCTCTTATGGTTGAGTTGGTGTACATCTCTTATGGTTGAGTTGTGTGCATCTCTTATGGTTGAGTTGTGTACATCTCTTATGGTTGAGTTGTGTGCATCTCTTATGGTTGAGTTGTGTACATCTCTTATGGTTGAGTTGTGTGCATCTCTTATGGTTGAGTTGTGTACATCTCTTATGGTTGAGTTGTGTGCATCTCTTATGGTTGAGTTGTGTACATCTCTTATGGTTGAGTTGTGTGCATCTCTTATGGTTGAGTTGTGTACATCTCTTATGGTTGAGTTGTGTACATCTCTTATGGTTGAGTTGTGTACATCTCTTATGGTTGAGTTGTGTGCATCTCTTATGGTTGAGTTGTGTACATCTCTTATGGTTGAGTTGTGTGCATCTCTTATGGTTGAGTTGTGTGCATCTCTTATGGTTGAGTTGTGTACATCTCTTATGGTTGAGTTGGTAGCATCTCTTATGGTTGAGTTGTGTGCATCTCTTATGGTTGAGTTGTGTACATCTCTTATGGTTGAGTTGTGTGCATCTCTTATGGTTGAGTTGTGTGCATCTCTTATGGTTGAGTTGGTGTACATCTCTTATGGTTGAGTTGTGTGCATCTCTTATGGTTGAGTTGTGTGCATCTCTTATGGTTGAGTTGTGTGCATCTCTTATGGTTGAGTTGTGTGCATCTCTTATGGTTGAGTTGTGTGCATCTCTTATGGTTGAGTTGGTGTACATCTCTTATGGTTGAGTTGTGTGCATCTCTTATGGTTGAGTTGTGTGCATCTCTTATGGTTGAGTTGTGTACATCTCTTATGGTTGAGTTGGTGTGCATCTCTTATGGTTGAGTTGTGTACATCTCTTATGGTTGAGTTGTGTACATCTCTTATGGTTGAGTTGTGTACATCTCTTATGGTTGAGTTGTGTGCATCTCTTATGGTTGAGTTGTGTACATCTCTTATGGTTGAGTTGTGTGCATCTCTTATGGTTGAGTTGTGTACATCTCTTATGGTTGAGTTGTGTGCATCTCTTATGGTTGAGTTGTGTGCATCTCTTATGGTTGAGTTGTGTACATCTCTTATGGTTGAGTTGTGTACATCTCTTATGGTTGAGTTGTGTGCATCTCTTATGGTTGAGTTGTGTGCATCTCTTATGGTTGAGTTGTGTACATCTCTTATGGTTGAGTTGGTGTGCATCTCTTATGGTTGAGTTGTGTGCATCTCTTATGGTTGAGTTGTGTGCATCTCTTATGGTTGAGTTGTGTAGCATCTCTTATGGTTGAGTTGTGTACATCTCTTATGGTTGAGTTGTGTGCATCTCTTATGGTTGAGTTGTGTGCATCTCTTATGGTTGAGTTGGTGTGCATCTCTTATGGTTGAGTTGTGTGCATCTCTTATGGTTGAGTTGTGTACATCTCTTATGGTTGAGTTGTGTGCATCTCTTATGGTTGAGTTGTGTACATCTCTTATGGTTGAGTTGTGTACATCTCTTATGGTTGAGTTGGTGTGCATCTCTTATGGTTGAGTTGTGTACATCTCTTATGGTTGAGTTGTGTGCATCTCTTATGGTTGAGTTGTGTGCATCTCTTATGGTTGAGTTGTGTGCATCTCTTATGGTTGAGTTGTGTGCATCTCTTATGGTTGAGTTGGTGTGCATCTCTTATGGTTGAGTTGTGTGCATCTCTTATGGTTGAGTTGTGTGCATCTCTTATGGTTGAGTTGTGTGCATCTCTTATGGTTGAGTTGTGTACATCTCTTATGGTTGAGTTGTGTGCATCTCTTATGGTTGAGTTGTGTGCATCTCTTATGGTTGAGTTGTGTACATCTCTTATGGTTGAGTTGTGTACATCTCTTATGGTTGAGTTGTGTGCATCTCTTATGGTTGAGTTGTGTACATCTCTTATGGTTGAGTTGTGTGCATCTCTTATGGTTGAGTTGTGTACATCTCTTATGGTTGAGTTGTGTGCATCTCTTATGGTTGAGTTGGTGTGCATCTCTTATGGTTGAGTTGTGTACATCTCTTATGGTTGAGTTGTGTGCATCTCTTATGGTTGAGTTGTGTACATCTCTTATGGTTGAGTTGTGTGCATCTCTTATGGTTGAGTTGTGTGCATCTCTTATGGTTGAGTTGTGTGCATCTCTTATGGTTGAGTTGGTGTGCATCTCTTATGGTTGAGTTGTGTACATCTCTTATGGTTGAGTTGTGTGCATCTCTTATGGTTGAGTTGTGTACATCTCTTATGGTTGAGTTGTGTACATCTCTTATGGTTGAGTTGTGTGCATCTCTTATGGTTGAGTTGTGTGCATCTCTTATGGTTGAGTTGTGTGCATCTCTTATGGTTGAGTTGTGTACATCTCTTATGGTTGAGTTGTGTGCATCTCTTATGGTTGAGTTGGTGTGCATCTCTTATGGTTGAGTTGTGTACATCTCTTATGGTTGAGTTGTGTGCATCTCTTATGGTTGAGTTGTGTACATCTCTTATGGTTGAGTTGTGTACATCTCTTATGGTTGAGTTGTGTGCATCTCTTATGGTTGAGTTGTGTGCATCTCTTATGGTTGAGTTGTGTACATCTCTTATGGTTGAGTTGTGTACATCTCTTATGGTTGAGTTGTGTGCATCTCTTATGGTTGAGTTGTGTGCATCTCTTATGGTTGAGTTGTGTACATCTCTTATGGTTGAGTTGCATCTCTTATGGTTGAGTTGCATCTCTTATGGTTGAGTTGGTGTGCATCTCTTATGGTTGAGTTGTGTCATCTCTTATGGTTGAGTTGTGTACATCTCTTATGGTTGAGTTGTGTAGCATCTCTTATGGTTGAGTTGTGTGCATCTCTTATGGTTGAGTTGTGTGCATCTCTTATGGTTGAGTTGTGTACATCTCTTATGGTTGAGTTGTGTGCATCTCTTATGGTTGAGTTGTGTGCATCTCTTATGGTTGAGTTGTGTACATCTCTTATGGTTGAGTTGTGTGCATCTCTTATGGTTGAGTTGTGTGCATCTCTTATGGTTGAGTTGGTGTGCATCTCTTATGGTTGAGTTGGTGTGCATCTCTTATGGTTGAGTTGGTGTACATCTCTTATGGTTGAGTTGTGTGCATCTCTTATGGTTGAGTTGGTGTACATCTCTTATGGTTGAGTTGTGTGCATCTCTTATGGTTGAGTTGTGCATCTCTTATGGTTGAGTTGTGTGCATCTCTTATGGTTGAGTTGTGTGCATCTCTTATGGTTGAGTTGTGTGCATCTCTTATGGTTGAGTTGTGTGCATCTCTTATGGTTGAGTTGTGTACATCTCTTATGGTTGAGTTGTGTACATCTCTTATGGTTGAGTTGTGTGCATCTCTTATGGTTGAGTTGTGTGCATCTCTTATGGTTGAGTTGGTGTACATCTCTTATGGTTGAGTTGTGTGCATCTCTTATGGTTGAGTTGTGTGCATCTCTTATGGTTGAGTTGGTGTGCATCTCTTATGGTTGAGTTGTGTGCATCTCTTATGGTTGAGTTGTGTACATCTCTTATGGTTGAGTTGTGTACATCTCTTATGGTTGAGTTGGTGTGCATCTCTTATGGTTGAGTTGTGTGCATCTCTTATGGTTGAGTTGTGTGCATCTCTTATGGTTGAGTTGGTGTGCATCTCTTATGGTTGAGTTGTGTACATCTCTTATGGTTGAGTTGTGTGCATCTCTTATGGTTGAGTTGTGTGCATCTCTTATGGTTGAGTTGGTGTGCATCTCTTATGGTTGAGTTGTGTACATCTCTTATGGTTGAGTTGTGTGCATCTCTTATGGTTGAGTTGTGTACATCTCTTATGGTTGAGTTGTGTGCATCTCTTATGGTTGAGTTGTGTGCATCTCTTATGGTTGAGTTGTGTGCATCTCTTATGGTTGAGTTGTGTGCATCTCTTATGGTTGAGTTGTGTGCATCTCTTATGGTTGAGTTGTGTGCATCTCTTATGGTTGAGTTGTGTGCATCTCTTATGGTTGAGTTGGTGTGCATCTCTTATGGTTGAGTTGGTGTACATCTCTTATGGTTGAGTTGTGTGCATCTCTTATGGTTGAGTTGTGTACATCTCTTATGGTTGAGTTGTGTGCATCTCTTATGGTTGAGTTGTGTGCATCTCTTATGGTTGAGTTGTGTGCATCTCTTATGGTTGAGTTGTGTGCATCTCTTATGGTTGAGTTGTGTGCATCTCTTATGGTTGAGTTGTGTGCATCTCTTATGGTTGAGTTGTGTACATCTCTTATGGTTGAGTTGTGTACATCTCTTATGGTTGAGTTGTGTGCATCTCTTATGGTTGAGTTGTGTGCATCTCTTATGGTTGAGTTGTGTACATCTCTTATGGTTGAGTTGTGTGCATCTCTTATGGTTGAGTTGTGTGCATCTCTTATGGTTGAGTTGTGTGCATCTCTTATGGTTGAGTTGGTGTGCATCTCTTATGGTTGAGTTGTGTGCATCTCTTATGGTTGAGTTGTGTGCATCTCTTATGGTTGAGTTGGTGTGCATCTCTTATGGTTGAGTTGTGTGCATCTCTTATGGTTGAGTTGTGTGCATCTCTTATGGTTGAGTTGTGTACATCTCTTATGGTTGAGTTGTGTGCATCTCTTATGGTTGAGTTGGTGTACATCTCTTATGGTTGAGTTGTGTGCATCTCTTATGGTTGAGTTGTGTGCATCTCTTATGGTTGAGTTGTGTACATCTCTTATGGTTGAGTTGTGTGCATCTCTTATGGTTGAGTTGTGTACATCTCTTATGGTTGAGTTGTGTGCATCTCTTATGGTTGAGTTGGTGTACATCTCTTATGGTTGAGTTGTGTGCATCTCTTATGGTTGAGTTGTGTGCATCTCTTATGGTTGAGTTGTGTACATCTCTTATGGTTGAGTTGGTGTGCATCTCTTATGGTTGAGTTGGTGTGCATCTCTTATGGTTGAGTTGTGTACATCTCTTATGGTTGAGTTGTGTGCATCTCTTATGGTTGAGTTGTGTACATCTCTTATGGTTGAGTTGTGTGCATCTCTTATGGTTGAGTTGTGTGCATCTCTTATGGTTGAGTTGTGTACATCTCTTATGGTTGAGTTGTGTGCATCTCTTATGGTTGAGTTGTGTGCATCTCTTATGGTTGAGTTGTGTACATCTCTTATGGTTGAGTTGTGTACATCTCTTATGGTTGAGTTGTGTACATCTCTTATGGTCGAGTTGTGTGCATCTCTTATGGTTGAGTTGTGTACATCTCTTATGGTTGAGTTGTGTACATCTCTTATGGTTGAGTTGTGTGCATCTCTTATGGTTGAGTTGTGTACATCTCTTATGGTTGAGTTGTGTGCATCTCTTATGGTTGAGTTGTGTGCATCTCTTATGGTTGAGTTGTGTGCATCTCTTATGGTTGAGTTGTGTACATCTCTTATGGTTGAGTTGTGTACATCTCTTATGGTCGAGTTGTGTGCATCTCTTATGGTTGAGTTGTGTGCATCTCTTATGGTTGAGTTGTGTGCATCTCTTATGGTTGAGTTGTGTGCATCTCTTATGGTTGAGTTGTGTACATCTCTTATGGTTGAGTTGTGTGCATCTCTTATGGTTGAGTTGTGTGCATCTCTTATGGTTGAGTTGTGTGCATCTCTTATGGTTGAGTTGTGTGCATCTCTTATGGTTGAGTTGTGTACATCTCTTATGGTTGAGTTGTGTGCATCTCTTATGGTTGAGTTGTGTGCATCTCTTATGGTTGAGTTGTGTACATCTCTTATGGTTGAGTTGTGTACATCTCTTATGGTTGAGTTGTGTGCATCTCTTATGGTTGAATTGTGTACATCTCTTATGGTTGAGTTGGTGTGCATCTCTTATGGTTGAGTTGTGTGCATCTCTTATGGTTGAGTTGGTGTGCATCTCTTATGGTTGAGTTGTGTACATCTCTTATGGTCGAGTTGTGTGCATCTCTTATGGTTGAGTTGTGTACATCTCTTATGGTTGAGTTGGTGTGCATCTCTTATGGTTGAGTTGTGTACATCTCTTATGGTTGAGTTGTGTGCATCTCTTATGGTTGAGTTGGTGTGCATCTCTTATGGTTGAGTTGTGTACATCTCTTATGGTTGAGTTGTGTGCATCTCTTATGGTTGAGTTGTGTACATCTCTTATGGTTGAGTTGTGTGCATCTCTTATGGTTGAGTTGTGTGCATCTCTTATGGTTGAGTTGTGTGCATCTCTTATGGTTGAGTTGTGTACATCTCTTATGGTTGAGTTGTGTGCATCTCTTATGGTTGAGTTGTGTGCATCTCTTATGGTTGAGTTGGTGTGCATCTCTTATGGTTGAGTTGTGTGCATCTCTTATGGTTGAGTTGTGTACATCTCTTATGGTTGAGTTGTGTGCATCTCTTATGGTTGAGTTGGTGTGCATCTCTTATGGTTGAGTTGGTGTGCATCTCTTATGGTTGAGTTGGTGTGCATCTCTTATGGTTGAGTTGTGTGCATCTCTTATGGTTGAGTTGTGTGCATCTCTTATGGTTGAGTTGTGTACATCTCTTATGGTTGAGTTGTGTACATCTCTTATGGTTGAGTTGTGTACATCTCTTATGGTTGAGTTGTGTACATCTCTTATGGTTGAGTTGTGTGCATCTCTTATGGTTGAGTTGTGTGCATCTCTTATGGTTGAGTTGTGTGCATCTCTTATGGTTGAGTTGGTGTGCATCTCTTATGGTTGAGTTGTGTACATCTCTTATGGTTGAGTTGTGTGCATCTCTTATGGTTGAGTTGTGTACATCTCTTATGGTTGAGTTGGTGTGCATCTCTTATGGTTGAGTTGTGTGCATCTCTTATGGTTGAGTTGTGTGCATCTCTTATGGTTGAGTTGTGTACATCTCTTATGGTTGAGTTGTGTACATCTCTTATGGTTGAGTTGTGTGCATCTCTTATGGTTGAGTTGTGTGCATCTCTTATGGTTGAGTTGTGTACATCTCTTATGGTTGAGTTGTGTACATCTCTTATGGTTGAGTTGTGTGCATCTCTTATGGTTGAGTTGTGTGCATCTCTTATGGTTGAGTTGTGTACATCTCTTATGGTTGAGTTGTGTACATCTCTTATGGTTGAGTTGTGTGCATCTCTTATGGTTGAGTTGTGTGCATCTCTTATGGTTGAGTTGTGTGCATCTCTTATGGTTGAGTTGTGTACATCTCTTATGGTTGAGTTGGTGTGCATCTCTTATGGTTGAGTTGTGTACATCTCTTATGGTTGAGTTGTGTGCATCTCTTATGGTTGAGTTGTGTACATCTCTTATGGTTGAGTTGTGTGCATCTCTTATGGTTGAGTTGTGTACATCTCTTATGGTTGAGTTGTGTGCATCTCTTATGGTTGAGTTGTGTACATCTCTTATGGTTGAGTTGTGTACATCTCTTATGGTTGAGTTGTGTGCATCTCTTATGGTTGAGTTGGTGTACATCTCTTATGGTTGAGTTGTGTGCATCTCTTATGGTTGAGTTGTGTACATCTCTTATGGTTGAGTTGTGTGCATCTCTTATGGTTGAGTTGGTGTGCATCTCTTATGGTTGAGTTTGTGTGCATCTCTTATGGTTGAGTTGTGTACATCTCTTATGGTTGAGTTGTGTGCATCTCTTATGGTTGAGTTGTGTACATCTCTTATGGTTGAGTTGGTGTGCATCTCTTATGGTTGAGTTGTGTGCATCTCTTATGGTTGAGTTGTGTGCATCTCTTATGGTTGAGTTGTGTGCATCTCTTATGGTTGAGTTGTGTACATCTCTTATGGTTGAGTTGTGTACATCTCTTATGGTTGAGTTGGTGTGCATCTCTTATGGTTGAGTTGTGTGCATCTCTTATGGTTGAGTTGGTGTGCATCTCTTATGGTTGAGTTGGTGTGCATCTCTTATGGTTGAGTTGTGTGCATCTCTTATGGTTGAGTTGTGTGCATCTCTTATGGTTGAGTTGTGTGCATCTCTTATGGTTGAGTTGTGTGCATCTCTTATGGTTGAGTTGTGTGCATCTCTTATGGTTGAGTTGTGTGCATCTCTTATGGTTGAGTTGGTGTGCATCTCTTATGGTTGAGTTGCGTACATCTCTTATGGTTGAGTTGTGTGCATCTCTTATGGTTGAGTTGTGTGCATCTCTTATGGTTGTGTGCTGATAAGGTTCTTTGGTCGCTGCCAATTTGTCGAATTTAATTCTCCGTCAACATTTCCGGTAAAGCAGGTATTTATGACATGAGAAACTTGAGAAACAATAACAAACAAGTTTGTTTGAAGTGAATGTGTTACCAAGGAAACAGGAATCTTCTCATGTAGATCACAGAATTCAGATGACCCTTTACCATCTGAATCATCATGTTACCCTTATATTTGGTGCACGGTGACGTGGGGATGATGGGGTGTTGGGATGGAGGGTGTTGGGATGATGGGGTGTTTGGGCAACTGCAATGTTGAGACAACTCCAGCCACACCATTCTTCACAGCATCACAGATCTTGAGCTTACCTCGACGTTAAGGAGTCCTTCTCTTTCGAGGTCTGGCCATGCTCTCTGAAGAAAACGTCCGCAGAGTCTCCATGTTGGACGAGGGAGATATATTTCTTGTGTGCATGCACACGAGAGTGTCCTCCGCGAAAAATAAAAAATAGGTAAACAGCATATATGTGGGTGTGGTTTTTTGTCGCATCCAGTTGACGGACGTGTTCGGATAACTAACTTGTGTGGTAACCAGTTAGAAAAAGTGTTTGAAAGCCCTGAGTCCGTTTCTACGTTAATGAGTTCCTGTTTCTACGTTTAATGAGTCTCTGTTTCTGTGTTTAATGAGTCTGTTTCTACGTTTAATGAGTCCCTGTTTCTATGTTTAATGAGTCTCTGTTTCTGTGTTTAATGAGTCCCTGTTTCTACGTTTAATGAGTGTCTGTTTCTACGTTTAATGAGTCTCTGTTTCTACGTTTAATGAGTCCCTGTTTCTACGTTTAATGAGTCCCTGTTTCTACGTTTAATGAGTCCCTCTTTCTACGTTTAATGAGTCTCTGTTTCTACGTTTAATGAGTTCCTGTTTCTACGTTTGACACGACCGAAAAGTATTTTTATTATTATTATTTAAAACTACATTTAAAACTGCCGACAGCTTTGACTCGACGTAAGTAAATATTCATCGTCGTCTTGTGCAAACAAGTTTGACTTGCAAAATTAAAAAATTAAAGCAGCCAGCGCTGCTTAGGGTGTGGCAGCTTTCGATTGGCCGACATATTCGGGTAATTGAAGTTCAGATAACTGACTTGCTACTATATGTGATTTAAGGGGGGACGATCCTAAATTTAATTTTTTTTTTTACCTGTGGTTACAACTTTAGAGCTCCGTAGATTCTGCAAACTTCATGGTATGGACTTGATATATAGCTCAAAAGATAGGTCTCTCTGTGTGCTCTCTTTTGATACTAAAAATGCTTCATTAGGTATAACTATAGGCAAGTTACTAGACCCTAAAGCGGAGGGACCTCAAAAATCTGAATCACGGAACCTCCACAGAAACCACTCCGAGTTGCAAAGTGCAAAATGGTACGAGTGGCTAGAGGAAGCTCTAGCGCACAAAATCAACGCCCTCAATTTTGCACCGCGTGTCTGACCAGGTAATAAATTTTTAACGCCTTATTCAAATGAGTGATTGCGTGCGCTAGAGCTTCCTCTAGCCACTCGTACCATTTTGCACTTTGCAACTCGGAGTGGTTTCTGTGGAGGTTCCGTGATTCAGATTTTTGAGGTCCCTCCGCTTTAGGGTCTAGTAACTTGCCTATAGTTATACCTAATGAAGCATTTTTAGTATCAAAAGAGAGCACACAGAGAGACCTATCTTTTGAGCTATATATCAAGTCCATACCATGAAGTTTGCAGAATCTACGGAGCTCTAAAGTTGTAACCACAGGTTTTAAAAAAATTAAATTTAGGATCGTCCCCCCTTAAATGGTAAAGTATCATCAAAGTTATAGGGGTCTACATGGAGCCTTTTTGTTGCCTTATTGATCAAGTCAGGTTTATATCCCCAAATAGAACCCACCCTTGGTTAGACTGCAATGCCCACCGTGTGTGTGTACTTGTATTGAAACCACACCTTTTTCTAAAACTTGTGTCATCATAACTGCCGAGTATCTAGGAGTATGATCCTGCAAGCGGAATAGCTGCAAGCATCATCTGAGGAAGTCAATGAAGTGATCGATGATATCTTCCACAGCTATGGCCAGTGAGACTGGTGAGGTTGATGGCAGCAGCTATGGCCAGTGGGACTGGTGAGGTTGATGGCAGCAGCTATGGCCAGTGAGACTGGTGAGGTTGATGGCAGCAGCTATGGCCAGTGAGACTGGTGGTGCAGTAAATTGAACTGTACCCTACACTTAACCGACCTGTACCAGATGTAGAAGTCAGTTATTGCTGGAGAGAATACCATCAGAAACTAACTCCATTGCTAGTGGTCCCAGACTGCACGAGCTATTCAGCTCTTTTTAACTCTACATGGTATGTAGAAGTACTTGCGGTGCAGATTCCCCTGCCAGCCGGACTGCATGCTAAGATAATACAACACACCCTCTGTGTGTGCGCATTGCTCAGAAATGTAGAATGCATGTGACCTGATGGAGGACACACCTACATGGCGGTTATTCGCTTAAAGGTGGTCCCTTGATTACTGACGCTGGACTCGTGGAGGACACACCTACATGGTGGGTATTACCTCGCTTAAAGGTGGTCCCTTGATACTGACGCTGGACTCGTGGAGGACACACCTACATGGCAGTTATTACCTCGCTTAAAGGTGGTCCCTTGATACTGACGCTGGACTCATGGATGACACACCTACATGGCAGTTATTACCTCGCTTAAAGGTGGTCCCTTGATACTGACGCTGGACTCGTGGAGGACACACCTACGTGGCGGCTATTACCTCGCTTAAAGGTGGTCCTTGATACTGACGCTGGACTCATGTTCTGCCCAAACGTTCCTCCAACGCTGATTCTGGAGTTCTATTCAAACATTGCATTAGAACTGGCAGCCTGAAGATGGTGACATATATTTAAGAGACACTCCTTGCATGCTCCCACCCTCTCGGGTTGTGTCTTGCTTGCCGTCCTTCAATGCTATTCAGCCTCAAATAGGCTTGCCCTCTTGTGGTGTGTGTAGCATGTGTTCCCAGCACACTCTTGTGGTGCTGCATGTGTTCCCAGCACACTCTTGTGGTGCTCGTAGCATGCGTTCCCAGCACACTCTTGTGCTCATAGCATGCGTTCCCAGCACACTCTTGTGGTGCTCGTAGCATGCGTTCCCAGCACACTCTTCGTAGCCTGCATTCCAGCAAGCCCTCTTGTTGCACTCATAGCCCGTGTTTATCGCACTTCTGACCTTATATACTGTAGTGTACCATTCCAGTTCAAGGTGAAGTCACTGGCAGGGTTTCATTTAGAAAATTGTCCCAAGTGGGGGCAACTGGAGGAATCTGGATATTAAGGGAGGGGGGGGGGGGGCATGATGGTTAAAGATGTGACAAAGTTTCTAATGAATTTTAATAATACAATTTCCAAGGGGGAGGGCAAAAAGGTTCCAAGGGAATCCCCCCTAAATGAAACCCTGACTGGACATGTTTTTATTGTGTGGTTTTATTGTCCACACAAGCACAACCCCTCTACACTGAAGGGGGCGGAGCTACGACTTAAAGCGACAATCTAGAGGGCGCTATAAAGACTTCCGAGGTGTCTCTTGTGGCAAGATGGAGGCCTAATAATGGCAATGGATTGTGGTGCAACTTAGTCCAGGCCAGCAAATATGGCACCTGATAGGCCAACAATGTCTACAATAAAGTCAACACAACAGTGTTTATTATATATCGACCCTTTACCAAATAATAATATTAACTCCTCTGGTGCCAGCAGCACCGCTGATCCTGTCCTCCATCTTCGTGTGTGTGTTTGCAACTAGCCCAGATGCACTGCAAAGGCCTAGCTCTACTGCTGGCTGGAGCAGCCGAACATTAATTAACACAAATATAGTAGAGATGACGGATTAAAAAAAAAAATACCCAATTTTTGGGGCGAGGAAGTGAAAGAAAGAACAGGAAAATGTACGGCCAATAATCATGGGAGGGTTGCTGCTTTTTTTCTTCTTCCATTTTTTCTTCTTCCACCTCCCTCCCCTCTCACCTCCCTTCCCCGTGTCTCTCTCCCTTTATGCAAGGCTTGTACGAAGATCCTTCTAGAATTCTAGCTTTAAGGATCACTCTAAATGCTAGCTAAAAGGTCCTTCTAGGAGCACCAGTTTTAAGGAATACAAGCAAGTGTTCCAGAATATATTCTAGAGTACTAGCAAAAGGATCCTTCTAGAATACTAAGAGATCTTTCTGATCTTTCTGGAATACTAGCTAAAGGATCCTTCTAGAATAATAAGAGATCTTTCTGGAATACTACTGTAGCTAAAGGATCCTTCTAGAATACTAAGAGATCTTTCTGGAATACTAGCGAAAAGATCCTTCTAGAATACTAAGAGATCTTTCTGGAATACTAGCTAAAGGATCCTTCTAGAATACTAAGAGATCTTTCTGGAATACTAAGCTAAAGGATCCTTCTAGAATACTAAGAGATCTTTCTGGAATGCTAAAGGATCCTTCTAGAATACTAAGAGATCTTTCTGGAATGCTAAAGGATCCTTCTAGAATACTAAGAGATCTTTCTGGAATACTAGCTAAAGGATCCTGCTAGAATACTAAGAGATCTTTCTGGAATACTAGCTAAAAGGATCCTTTAGAATACTAAGAGATCTTTCTGGAATACTAGCTAAAGGATCCTTCTAGGATCCTTCTAGAATACTAAGAGATCTTTCTGGAATACTAGCTAAAGGATCCTTCTAGGATCCTTCTAGAATACTAAGAGATCTTTCTGGAATACTAGCTAAAGGATCCTTCTAGATTCTAGAAGATCCCTCTAGAAGCTGTGGCTTGTGGCACTATAGGAACAGAGATTGTTTGGTTGATAATCACTCCTACTTGCAACATCAAAGGTCTTGCATGCTGAGGCGTACTCTGTAGTCAACACACCTCACCACACCACAGCCCAGGTTGTGCACACAGATCACAGGAGGTCTTCTCACTGTTGGACAGTCCGCCCACTGTCACAACCTCCAGGAAAAAATTCCACAATCAACCAGGGTCCTGGAAATTGACCCAAGTGCAAGTTCCTTCCTTCCTCATATGGTCAAGACTTGTGGGGGCAACTTTGAACTTGTAATGGCTCATTGATCCTGTGATTGTCCTGACACAGTGGCTATCCGGATGTCATCACTATGGCGATATAATGGGATTATTGCGATGACCTATGACAGAGTCGCAGCCAACCTGCACCAATATTTACTCGCTGTCTCCCTGTCTATGATGGCTAATCTAAATCTGTTGCATCCTGGCAGGTTTCGTTGCGAGGTGAAGGCTTAGCTTGAAGTCAGCCATCACTATTTTCCCCGTAATGGGTGCTAGCTAGAAGGCTGGTCCCTGTTGCCATGGTTTTAATCCAATCCACGAATATTAAAATAAAGAGTGGTTTTGAACTCATGGTACCAAATCATAAATGAACAGAGAGTTTTGTGTGTTGTGTCTGCCATGTCTCTGTGAGTAGTCTGCCATGTCTCTGTGAGTTGCCTGCCATGTCTCTGTGAGTTGTCTGCCATGTCTCTGTGAGTTGCCTGCCATGTCTCTGTGAGTTGCCTGCCATGTCTGTGAGTTGCCTGCTATGTCTCTGTGAGTTGTGTCTGCCATGTCTCTGTGAGTTGCTTGCCATGTCTCTGTGAGTTGCCCTGCCATGTCTCTGTGAGTTGCCTGCCATGTCTCTGTGAGTTGCCTGCCATGTCTCTGTGAGTTGTCTGCCATGTCTCTGTGAGTTGTCTGCCATGTCTCTGTGAGTTGCCTGCCATGTCTCTGTGAGTTGCCTGCCATGTCTCTGTGAGTTGCCTGCCATGTCTCTGTGAGTTGTCTGCCATGTCTCTGTGAGTTGCCTGCCATGTCTCTGTGAGTTGCCTGCCATGTCTCTGTGAGTTGCCTGTCATGCCTCTGTGAGTTGCCTGCCATGTCTCTGTGAGTTGCCTGCCATGTCTCTGTGAGTTGCCTGCCATGTCTCTGTGAGTTGCCTGCCATGTCTCTGTGAGTTGTCTGCCATGTCTCTGTGAGTTGCCTGCCATGTCTCTGTGAGTTGCCTGCCATGTCTCTGTGAGTTGCCTGCCATGTCTCTGTGAGTTGCCTGCCATGTCTCTGTGAGTTGTCTGCCATGTCTCTGTGAGTTGCCTGCCATGTCTGTGAGTTGCCTGCCATGTCTCTGTGAGTTGTCTGCCATGTCTCTGTGAGTTGCCTGCCATGTCTCTGTGAGTTGCCTGCCATGCCTCTGTGAGTTGTCTGCCATGTCTCTGTGAGTTGCCTGCCATGTCTCTGTGAGTTGCCTGCCATGTCTCTGTGAGTTGCCTGCCATGTCTCTGTGAGTTGTCTGCCATGTCTCTGTGAGTTGCCTGCCATGTCTGTGAGTTGCCTGCCATGTCTCTGTGAGTTGCCTGCCATGTATCTGTGAGTTGCCTGCCATGTCTCTGAGTTGCCTGCCATGTCTCTGTGAGTTGCCTGCCATGTCTCTGTGAGTTGCCTGCCATGTCTCTGTGAGTTGCCTGCCATGTCTGTGAGTTGCCTGCCATGTCTCTGTGAGTTGCCTGCCATGTATCTGTGAGTTGCCTGCCATGTCTCTGAGTTGCCTGCCATGTCTCTGAGTTGCCTGCCATGTCTGTGAGTTGCCTGCCATGTCTCTGTGAGTTGTCTGCCATGTCTCTGTGAGTTGCCTGCCATGTCTCTGTGAGTTGCCTGCCATGTCTCTGTGAGTTGCCTGCCATGTCTCTGTGAGTTGCCTGCCATGTCTCTGTGAGTTGCCTGCCATGTCTCTGTGAGTTGCCTGCCATGTCTCTGTGAGTTGCCTGCCATGTCTCTGTGAGTTGCCTGCCATGTCTCTGTGAGTTGCCTGCCATGTCTCTGTGAGTTGCCTGCCATGTCTCTGTGAGTTGCCTGCCATGTCTCTGTGAGTTGCCTGCCATGTCTCTGTGAGTTGTGTCTGCCATGTCTCTGTGAGTTGCCTGCCATGTCTCTGAGTTGCCTGCCATGTCTGTGAGTTGCCTGCCATGTCTCTGTGAGTTGCCTGCCATGTCTCTGTGAGTTGCCTGCCATGTCTCTGTGAGTTGCCTGCCATGTCTCTGTGAGTTGTGTCTGCCATGTCTCTGTGAGTTGCCTGCCATGTCTCTGTGAGTTGCCTGCCATGTCTCTGTGAGTTGCCTGCCATGTCTCTGTGAGTTGCCTGCCATGTCTCTGTGAGTTGCCTGCCATGTCTCTGTGAGTTGTCTGCCATGTCTCTGTGAGTTGCCTGCCATGTCTCTGTGAGTTGTCTGCCATGTCTCTGTGAGTTGCCTGCCATGTCTCTGTGAGTTGCTTGCCATGTCTCTGTGAGTTGCCTGCCATGTCTCTGAGTTGCCTGCCATGTCTGTGAGTTTCCTGCCATGTCTCTGTGAGTTGCCTGCCATGTCTCTGTGAGTTGCCTGCCATGTCTCTGTGAGTTGCCTGCCATGTCTCTGTGAGTTGCCTGCCATGTCTCTGTGAGTTGCCTGCCATGTCTGTGAGTTGCCTGCCATGTCTCTGTGGGTTGCCTGCCATGTATCTGTGAGTTGCCTGCCATGTCTCTGAGTTGCCTGCCATGTCTGTGAGTTGCCTGCCATGTCTCTGTGAGTTGCCTGCCATGTCTCTGTGAGTTGCCTGCCATGTCTCTGTGAGTTTCCTGCCATGTCTGTGAGTTGCCTGCTATGTCTCTGTGAGTTGTGTCTGCCATGTCTCTGTGAGTTGCTTGCCATGTCTCTGTGAGTTGCCCTGCCATGTCTCTGTGAGTTGCCTGCCATGTCTCTGTGAGTTGCCTGCCATGTCTCTGTGAGTTGTCTGCCATGTCTCTGTGAGTTGTCTGCCATGTCTCTGTGAGTTGCCTGCCATGTCTCTGTGAGTTGCCTGCCATGTCTCTGTGAGTTGCCTGCCATGTCTCTGTGAGTTGTCTGCCATGTCTCTGTGAGTTGCCTGCCATGTCTCTGTGAGTTGCCTGCCATGTCTCTGTGAGTTGCCTGTCATGCCTCTGTGAGTTGCCTGCCATGTCTCTGTGAGTTGCCTGCCATGTCTCTGTGAGTTGCCTGCCATGTCTCTGTGAGTTGTCTGCCATGTCTCTGTGAGTTGCCTGCCATGTCTCTGTGAGTTGCCTGCCATGTCTCTGTGAGTTGCCTGCCATGTCTCTGTGAGTTGCCTGCCATGTCTCTGTGAGTTGTCTGCCATGTCTCTGTGAGTTGCCTGCCATGTCTGTGAGTTGCCTGCCATGTCTCTGTGAGTTGTCTGCCATGTCTCTGTGAGTTGCCTGCCATGTCTCTGTGAGTTGCCTGCCATGCCTCTGTGAGTTGTCTGCCATGTCTCTGTGAGTTGCCTGCCATGTCTCTGTGAGTTGCCTGCCATGTCTCTGTGAGTTGCCTGCCATGTCTCTGTGAGTTGTCTGCCATGTCTCTGTGAGTTGCCTGCCATGTCTCTGTGAGTTGCCTGCCATGTCTGTGAGTTGCCTGCCATGTCTCTGTGAGTTGCCTGCCATGTATCTGTGAGTTGCCTGCCATGTCTCTGAGTTGCCTGCCATGTCTCTGTGAGTTGCCTGCCATGTCTCTGTGAGTTGCCTGCCATGTCTCTGTGAGTTGCCTGCCATGTCTGTGAGTTGCCTGCCATGTCTCTGTGAGTTGCCTGCCATGTATCTGTGAGTTGCCTGCCATGTCTCTGAGTTGCCTGCCATGTCTCTGAGTTGCCTGCCATGTCTGTGAGTTGCCTGCCATGTCTCTGTGAGTTGTCTGCCATGTCTCTGTGAGTTGCCTGCCATGTCTCTGTGAGTTGCCTGCCATGTCTCTGTGAGTTGCCTGCCATGTCTCTGTGAGTTGCCTGCCATGTCTCTGTGAGTTGCCTGCCATGTCTCTGTGAGTTGCCTGCCATGTCTCTGTGAGTTGCCTGCCATGTCTCTGTGAGTTGCCTGCCATGTCTCTGTGAGTTGCCTGCCATGTCTCTGTGAGTTGCCTGTCATGCCTCTGTGAGTTGCCTGCCATGTCTCTGTGAGTTGCCTGCCATGTCTCTGTGAGTTGCCTGCCATGTCTCTGTGAGTTGCCTGCCATGTCTCTGTGAGTTGCCTGCCATGTCTCTGTGAGTTGTGTCTGCCATGTCTCTGTGAGTTGCCTGCCATGTCTCTGAGTTGCCTGCCATGTCTGTGAGTTGCCTGCCATGTCTCTGTGAGTTGCCTGCCATGTCTCTGTGAGTTGCCTGCCATGTCTCTGTGAGTTGCCTGCCATGTCTCTGTGAGTTGTGTCTGCCATGTCTCTGTGAGTTGCCTGCCATGTCTCTGTGAGTTGCCTGCCATGTCTCTGTGAGTTGCCTGCCATGTCTCTGTGAGTTGCCTGCCATGTCTCTGTGAGTTGCCTGCCATGTCTCTGTGAGTTGTCTGCCATGTCTCTGTGAGTTGCCTGCCATGTCTCTGTGAGTTGTCTGCCATGTCTCTGTGAGTTGCCTGCCATGTCTCTGTGAGTTGTGTCTGCCATGTCTCTGTGAGTTGCTTGCCATGTCTCTGTGAGTTGCCTGCCATGTCTCTGAGTTGCCTGCCATGTCTGTGAGTTTCCTGCCATGTCTCTGTGAGTTGCCTGCCATGTCTCTGTGAGTTGCCTGCCATGTCTCTGTGAGTTGCCTGCCATGTCTCTGTGAGTTGCCTGCCATGTCTCTGTGAGTTGCCTGCCATGTCTGTGAGTTGCCTGCCATGTCTCTGTGGGTTGCCTGCCATGTATCTGTGAGTTGCCTGCCATGTCTCTGAGTTGCCTGCCATGTCTGTGAGTTGCCTGCCATGTCTCTGTGAGTTGCCTGCCATGTATCTGTGAGTTGCCTGCCATGTCTCTGAGTTGCCTGCCATGTCTGTGAGTTTCCTGCCATGTCTCTGTGAGTTGCCTGCCATGTCTCTGTGAGTTGCCTGCCATGTCTCTGTGAGTTGCCTGCCAAGTCTCTGTGAGTTGTGTCTGCCATGTCCTGTGAGTTGTCTGCCATGTCTCTGTGAGTTGCCTGCCATGTCTCTGTGAGTTGCCTGCCATGTCTCTGTGAGTTGCCTGCCATGTCTCTGTGAGTTGCCTGCCATGTCTCTGTGAGTTGTCTGCCATGTCTCTGTGAGTTGCCTGCCATGTCTCTGTGAGTTGCCTGCCATGTCTGTGAGTTGCCTGCCATGTCTCTGTGAGTTGCCTGCCATGTATCTGTGAGTTGCCTGCCATGTCTCTGAGTTGCCTGCCATGTCTCTGTGAGTTGCCTACCATGTCTGTGAGTTGCCTGCCATGTCTCTGTGAGTTGCCTGCCATGTCTGTGAGTTGCCTGCCATGTCTCTGTGAGTTGCCTGCCATGTATCTGTGAGTTGCCTGCCATGTCTCTGAGTTGCCTGCCATGTCTCTGAGTTGCCTGCCATGTCTGTGAGTTGCCTGCCATGTCTCTGTGAGTTGTCTGCCATGTCTCTGTGAGTTGCCTGCCATGTCTCTGTGAGTTGCCTGCCATGTCTCTGTGAGTTGCCTGCCATGTCTCTGTGAGTTGCCTGCCATGTCTCTGTGAGTTGCCTGCCATGTCTCTGTGAGTTGCCTGCCATGTCTCTGTGAGTTGCCTGCCATGTCTCTGTGAGTTGCCTGCCATGTCTCTGTGAGTTGCCTGCCATGTCTCTGTGAGTTGCCTGCCATGTCTCTGTGAGTTGCCTGCCATGTCTCTGTGAGTTGTGTCTGCCATGTCTCTGTGAGTTGCCTGCCATGTCTCTGAGTTGCCTGCCATGTCTGTGAGTTGCCTGCCATGTCTCTGTGAGTTGCCTGCCATGTCTCTGTGAGTTGCCTGCCATGTCTCTGTGAGTTGCCTGCCATGTCTCTGTGAGTTGTGTCTGCCATGTCTCTGTGAGTTGCCTGCCATGTCTCTGTGAGTTGCCTGCCATGTCTCTGTGAGTTGCCTGCCATGTCTCTGTGAGTTGCCTGCCATGTCTCTGTGAGTTGCCTGCCATGTCTCTGTGAGTTGCCTGCCATGTCTCTGTGAGTTGTCTGCCATGTCTCTGTGAGTTGCCTGCCATGTCTCTGTGAGTTGTCTGCCATGTCTCTGTGAGTTGCCTGCCATGTCTCTGTGAGTTGTGTCTGCCATGTCTCTGTGAGTTGCTTGCCATGTCTCTGTGAGTTGCCTGCCATGTCTCTGAGTTGCCTGCCATATCTGTGAGTTTCCTGCCATGTCTCTGTGAGTTGCCTGCCATGTCTCTGTGAGTTGCCTGCCATGTCTCTGTGAGTTGCCTGCCATGTCTCTGTGAGTTGCCTGCCATGTCTCTGTGAGTTGCCTGCCATGTCTGTGAGTTGCCTGCCATGTCTCTGTGGGTTGCCTGCCATGTATCTGTGAGTTGCCTGCCATGTCTCTGAGTTGCCTGCCATGTCTGTGAGTTGCCTGCCATGTCTCTGTGAGTTGCCTGCCATGTCTCTGTGAGTTGCCTGCCATGTCTCTGTGAGTTGCCTGCCATGTCTCTGTGAGTTTCCTGCCATGTCTCTGTGAGTTGCCTGCCATGTATCTGTGAGTTGCCTGCCATGTCTCTGAGTTGCCTGCCATGTCTGTGAGTTTCCTGCCATGTCTCTGTGAGTTGCCTGCCATGTCTCTGTGAGTTGCCTGCCATGTCTCTGTGAGTTGCCTGCCAAGTCTCTGTGAGTTGTGTCTGCCATGTCCTGTGAGTTGTCTGCCATGTCTCTGTGAGTTGCCTGCCATGTCTCTGTGAGTTGCCTGCCATGTCTCTGTGAGTTGCCTGCCATGTCTCTGTGAGTTGCCTGCCATGTCTCTGTGAGTTGCCTGCCATGTCTCTGTGAGTTGCCTGCCATGTCTCTGTGAGTTGCCTGCCATGTCTCTGTGAGTTGCCTGCCATGTCTCTGTGAGTTGCCTGCCATGTCTCTGTGAGTTGCCTGCCATGTCTCTGTGAGTTGCCTGCCATGTCTCTGTGAGTTGCCTGCCATGTCTCTGTGAGTTGCCTGCCATGTCTCTGTGAGTTGCCTGCCATGTCTCTGTGAGTTGCCTGCCATGTTTCTATGCCAGTATTTCAAGCCAGAGAAGATTGCTTCCAGACTGTTGAGATCAACAATCCAAGAGCATGCCGGCTTCTTCCATATAATACAAAACTCGTGAATACTTCCTGCATGAATTCTGAATTCTTCCGTGCTCATCATCTGCAAAGAACATCTCTCTATTTAGTGGACCACAGAGGAGTGGGAGGGGGGGAGGGGGTTCTCTGTTGTTAGTCTCGACCCCAGTCATTTCATGCTCAACCGCATGAGAGAATCTCTGATCCCCTAAGGCAAAATTCTTGTCATAGCCATTATCACTAGCCAACTACGTGGCTAATAGGTTCACCAAATAGGATCACATTATTACAACCGCACCAGCACCACCACCACCACCACCCAGGATACTTGGAGAGGCTGCATGTACACTCCCACGAACACAGCTTATGTGAGCACTCCTCCCATCATTAAAGGAACTCATCGCTGCAGTGCTCTATATATAGTTATCTATTGCTCTCTATTGCTCTATATATAGTATATATTGCTCTATATAGTTATCTTATGTGAGCACTCCTCCCATCATTAAAGGAACTCATCACTGCAGTGCTCTATATATAGTTATCTATTGAAGTGTCCAAGCAAATTCGTAATATAAAGGACATTACATCACTTATGCACATTCTGATTGGAGATGTCCAAATTGATATCTGATGGGTGGGCAAAGCCAACAATTTTGAGCCAGGACCCTTGTCTGACGTAGCAATTAGGTAAAGGGTCTGGGAACTAACTTCATGATCTATCATGGCCTCTGCTCTGTATAAACATCACTTTGATGCTCTCTATCTAGGGTTGCGTCTATTTGAAGATGGAGAGTATGGGGTCTGCCATCGGAGCGTACCAAGCACTGCATGGTGGCTGGTACAAAGGTAGGGGCAGGAGGGGTCACATGACTTGCATGTGCCAATAATAATAATAATACATGTCATGCCCACACTGCATGTGTATCAGATCTAATTAAGTCACTGGAGAATGAGGGGGTGGGGGTGGGCCGAGTTAAAATATGCTCTCTCTCTCTAGTGTGTAGCCGTGTTTATCCCTGCCACTCCCACAAGCACACCTCCTGGGTGTTTTATTGTATCTGGTGTGTAAATATCAATTAAGACCTCCTTAGCTAAGCTCCCCATGAAGTGGATTACAGTAAGTAAAACATGTAAACTTGACCACCAAGCAAAGGAATGACATCTTCAAAATTAAAAGGAAAAATTGGGGGTTTCAACCGTGTGTGCCCTCGTGTTTTGGGGGTGGGGGGGAGGGGCCTGTATCATACCACACAAGCTGGAAATGAGTCTAGCATTCTCGGTTGTCTGGACGACCTGAAGAACTGAAAATTACCACTGTTTACTGCCTGTGGTCAAATATTAATAACAGATTTAAAAAAATTAAAAATGTTAACCCAATATACATATGAAATAGAAACATGATAAAGTGCATTAAAAATAATAATTATTTTTAATTATTAATTTTGATTAATTAATTTAACATACAGCACATAGCAACTACTTGTTGAAAATTGTACACAAAGCCCACATGAGGCTGGTGCATTTGCAAGCTTGGATGGATACAGACTTGGATGAAGCTGAAGTCGCCATCTTGAGCATAAAGAGAAAAGGCAAAGGCACCAGCTTGACATTAACAAGCACCAATATATAGTCCTCACCTAGAGCTAGCGTCAACTTTAAAACATTGATGCCAGTGCTACAGTAGCAAGTGCCCCTTGTTTTAGGTGAAAAGGTTAAGTGCTAATTAGTACTTCAGTGTGTGTGTGGGGGGGGGGGGAGGAGTGTATTTACGTAGGTATATTTCCAAGAACAGAAATGAATATTTATCTTTTAATAACTAAGAATAGTTTTTGGTCTATATATATAAGTCATATATATATATAAGTCGAATGCGAGGAATTTTTTTGAGGCGCCTCACTTCAGATATTGCTGGGGACTAATTCATCCCAATTAACATACTCTCTCTCAATTAACATACTCTCTTGTCATTCCTCCCTCAGGAAAATTGGTCACGGCAAAATATATTCCCCCAGAGAAGTATCACAAGTGGTTTCCTGCTGCCATTAATGCAAAAACTCTTTTGCAACCTTCATCCTGAAATTATTAAATTTTCAATGAATGTATATTATTAATGCTGTGTATATATTATGTGTATATATTAATTAGCCAGCCAGGAATTACAACTGAGCAAATGTCACATGATATTAATGTCACATGACTTATAGATCTAGTGTCCACGCACACTTTTAGGCACCAAACTGAGCCCCCTTTTCTGTGTTATTGGTTTGTGTTGACCATGATGAGGGTTGTTTTGCGTATAATTATACTGCACATTGTTTATTTAAATACTTAGTTTTCAGTTTACATCAGCTTTAAATAACAAGGTTAGAAAACTGATGCTTGTGCCAACTTGCTTTGGACTTTCTAAGCCAATGCAAAGGGAACGTCAATTAGATGCTTATCAACTGATAATCGTTGCCTTACGAGAGAGATAATGTGGGAGGAAGTAAGTGGGTGTGAGGCAGACAAAATATCGTTTGCTTTCTGCCTTGTGATGCAAGGAAATGAGCGTGTTTGCAATCACGTAGCGTTGCATAGAACAGTTCAGAGCTCTTACAAAATTAACTCTTGCAGACAAATGGGTCTTTGCAATGCAGACATGTTTCCTGCCGCTCCTAGGTCTCTGTGTGGAGCATTTGGAAGGGTTGGCAGGATAAATAAACAATATTATACTCTGTGTGTGTGTGTGGTGAGGGTTGCTGTGTGTGTGTGGTGAGGGATGGATTGCTGTGTGTGTGTGGTGAGGTATGGATTGCTGTGTGTGTGTGTGTGGTGAGGGTTGCTGTGTGTGGTGAGGGATGGATTGCTGTGTGTGTGGTGAGGGATGGATTGCTGTGTGTGGTGAGGATGGATTGCTGTGTGTGTAGTGAGGGATAGATTGCTGTGTGTGTGTGTGGTGAGGGTGGATTGCTGTGTGTGTGGTGAGGATAGATTGCTGTGTGTGTGTGGATGGATTGTTGTGTGTGTGGTGAGGATGGATTGCTGTGTGTGTGGTGAGGGATGGATTGCTGTGTGTGTGTGGTGAGGGATGGATTGCTGTGTGTGTGTGGTGAGGATTGCTGTGTGGTGAGGGATGGATTGCTGTGTGTGTGTGTGGTGAGGGATGGATTGCTGTGTGTGTGGTGAGGGATGGATTGCTGTGTGTGTGTGGTGAGGGATGGATTGCTGTGTGTGTGTGTGGTGAGGGTGGATTGCTGTGTGTGTGGTGAGGGATGGATTGCTGTGTGTGTGGTGAGGATGGATTGCTGTGTGTGTGGTGAGGGATGGATTGCTGTGTGTGTGTGTGGTGAGGGATGGATTGCTGTGTGTGTGTGGTGAGGGATGGATTGCTGTGTGTGTGTGTGGTGAGGGATGGATTGCTGTGTGTGTGGTGAGGGATGGATTGCTGTGTGTGTGTGGTGAGGATGGATTGCTGTGTGTGTGTGGTGAGGGATGGATTGCTGTGTGTGTGTGGTGAGGATGGATTGCTGTGTGTGTGTGTGGTGAGGGATGGATTGCTGTGTGTGTGTGGTGAGGGTGGATTGCTGTGTGTGGTGAGGGATGGATTGCTGTGTGTGGTGAGGGATGGATTGCTGTGTGTGTGTGGTGAGGGATGGATTGCTGTGTGTGTGTGGTGAGGGTGGATTGCTGTGTGTGTGTGTGTGGTGAGGATGGATTGCTGTGTGTGTGTGGTGAGGATGGATTGCTGTGTGTGTGTGTGTGGTGAAGATAGATTTCTGTGTGTGAGTGTGTGGTGAGGATGGATTGCTGTGTGTGGTGAGGGATGGATTGCTGTGTGTGTGTGTGGTGAGGGATGGATTGCTGTGTGTGTGTGTGGTGAGGATGGATTGCTGTGTGTGTGTGTGTGGTGAGGGATGGATTGCTGTGTGGTGAGGGATGGATTGCTGTGTGTGTGGTGAGGGATGGATTGCTGTGTGTGTGTGTGTGTGTGTGGTGAGGATGGATTGCTGTGTGTGTGTGTGTGGTGAGGGATGGATTGCTGTGTGTGTGTGGTGAGGGATGGATTGCTGTGTGTGTGTGGTGAGGGATGGATTGCTGTGTGTGTGTGTGTGTGGTGAAGATGGATTGCTGTGTGTGGTGAGGGATGGATTGCTGTGTGTGTGTGTGGTGAGGGATGGATTGCTGTGTGTGTGTGTGTGTGTGGTGAGGGATGGATTGCTGTGTGTGTGTGGTGAGGGATGGAGTGTGGTGAGGGATGGATTGCTGTGTGTGTGTGGTGAGGGATGGATTGCTGTACGTGTGTGTGGTGAGGGATGGATTGTGGTGTGTGTATATGGATGAGGAGATATTACATGTGCAGTGTGTGAGATTATGGGTGTGGTACATTGTGTCTGACGGCACAAAAAATATGTTTCTAAATGTATGCCACTCCTTACACAAGTTGCATAGTGCTGTGAATACAGCTATGAATGGATGGGTAGTGTGTGAGTACATTGTATCGGACATAATTAGCTGGACATGATTATAATGACAGCTATAATTAGAGAAAAACAAGGTTTAATTAACGACAAGAGACCTTGCTGGTAGAGCACAACCTATATGATTATTAATCAAGAGAGTGGCTTTGGTTGAGGTGCTTGCTTCCTGTGCTGGATATTGTTTTTGTGTGTTACACTGTTGAAAAGGGAGCCACAGTGTGTGTGAATGGCTTGGAGGCTGCAGCCCTACTGTAGTGCCTTGTGTTAACATCTGTTTGATGTGGGCCACATGTGTTTTGACTAAAGTGCATACAGAGCTCTGTTCAATGGGCAACTGCCAGGGCTTTGCTCATTGTTTTGGAATTGTTACTATGTATATCTGACTGTGGAGAACTACACACACAGTCTGACAAGAAGAAGAGTACTTACTTAGTGCTCTTCTCCCAGCAGTCTAATAGACAGGTGCTATATAGCTGAGCTTATTAGACAGTGTTGAAGCTTCCTTCAATGGTTATACTTTGTCATTCATTTTGAAGCAGTTATAAATGTTATACCTATTACGTGTGGCCTTTTAAATTTATTTGTGGGATGTGTTAAAAAGGCTAGCGCCTTTTGTCTTTTATTTTAACATCGCACACTTCCTTTGGGTCATTCGGGACAACTAATGAACATCCTCCCTAGACTAATGACCACTGCAAAGTGATTAGCAAGTACTGTTAGCGTGCAGGTGTGCTGTACCTCAACATCCTAATAGTTGCTGGAACACATCCCAAGTTATGTAGGAGCGACTCGGCTTCTGTACTAGCTCTGTAACAGTGCACGTCCGGGGTGCCCGGAAACTCTGTGGCTAATCCAATCAAGTATTCCACGTCAATGCTAGCGGAAGGCATTAAATCCAAGGCCATTGGTCAGAGTTGCACCCTGACGTAATAGGAATTGACAACAACAAAAAAAACTCGAACCCACAGGCTCTTCCTGAAGCCAGCTCGCCCTCCTACTACATAAAGACGACCAGAGCGCTACTTGAAGTCCAAGAAAAAAGTTTCTCACAAAGACGTACAAAGACGTAAGAAAAAGGGAAAAAAGAGGCATCATGAAAGAAGAAGTCCAATGCGCCTGCGAGTTGTTTTCCAAACTTCTGGAAACCAGAAATCTGCCGAGACAGTTCGTACAGCCATTCAGAGCGAGACTCGAGGAGCTGTTGTCAGAAAGATTCAAGGAGCACTGGGATACGAGGAACCCAACCAAAGGTAGCGGTTACCGTTGTATCAGAATCAACTCGAAGATGGACCCTTTGGTCAACAACGCGGCGAAAGCAACGGGTCTTCAAGACATTTCTAAGTATCTGCCAGTGGAATTAACAATGTGGATAGACCCAGGCGATGTCTCTTACAGGATAGGAGAAGATGGCTCCGTCTGTTCTGTCCCTACGAACTTCATAAAGCGCTCAGAATCCAGCAACTCGACATTGAACGAACACCACAACTCGCGAGGTTCTTATAGTCCGCCATTTCGAGCGAGTAGCAGTCCAGCCGCGTCTTCCTCCCCAAACTACTACTACCACCATCGTGGCCAGTCATACAACAGAGGCTCCCCTGTATCTTCCAGGCTCGTTCAAGTACAGGTGTAAAAACTCTATCACTCATTTTGCTCAAACCTACCGTAAACCAACCAGCATTGTCCATTCTCCAGTCTTCCCTCGACCCCTTTCTGCACAATTGCTTCTAGCTACATAGCATTTTTTTTTACCTTGTTCTTTTCTGTCACTAATTTTAGGATCTTTGCCATTAAAACCATTTCACTTAACAATTATTTCCTTCCCCCCCTTTTTCTTTGACCCTATCGTACCTAATCACTAAAGCTGTCCAGGTTTTATTCATTTAATCCGACCATTCTTACACCTGTTCTGTTTCTGTTGTAAACATTCATGTGGTTCAACCCTTCAAAATTGTTATCCTGAAAAAAAAATTCAGTCATTCAACATTCATAGTGCAGCTAGCAAGGTGAACAGCCAAACAAAGAAAAGGAAAAATGCAATTTAATTCAGACAGTCATTCAACGTTCTTAGTGCAGATAGCAAGGTGAACAGCCAAACGAAGAAGAGGAAGAAGGCAGTTTTTCCCTGTAGAACATACAAAAAAAGGGAGGGAAAAAAACAGGAATAACACTAGTAAATTAATGACATCACTAGAGGACAGCTGCCTAAGGTGCAATTAACCAAACCTGCAGAACTTCAATGTGGGTAAGTTGAGCTAACATACTGACCTTCACCATGTGACTAGACAGGTCCTGGGTATTACCACAACATTGCTGGTAACCATAGCCAGCTAGATGACCATCATTTATACAACTTCTCGTGCCTTCTAGAGATGAGATGAGCCTACATACAGGAACAAAACACATGTGCACTGCTCTTTTAAATGGGAGCTGATTTGTCTACTCGGACTTGAACTTGACGTTCAAGAACAAGTTATTGCTATTGAGTCTTTAGTTGAGGTCAATTAACACAAGATGGAGAATGAAGTGAGTGTGAGCCTGAATAAGAGAGGACATAACGACGTTGTTTGCATTAGACCTTGTTTGATCCCTGTGAACTCGTCCAAGAAATTATCAACTGCTCGACTAGAAAGAAGGTGTGTCATAGAATTTGTTGTGTATCCATCAAAACGGCCTCAAGCAGTGTTGATCCTACTTCAACCTGCCTTAACCCAGTGTGATGTTGGTCCAGTGTGTGTCCCCATACAGCTATTGTCAACCTACTTCAACCTGCAACCCAGTGTGGTGTTGGTCCAGTGTGTGTTAAGAATGCAATAATAATTTGGCTCAAGGGTGAGCACAACCCTCTGATGAGATTTCCTTGGCAGCTTTAACACACGCCAACATCATCTAATGTACATAATGGACACAGAGAAGCCGGCATCAGCAAAACACGTACACACACATATATGCGTAATCTTTACACATAACAGCACAAACAACTCCAGTGCACGTCAGCAGAAATGCTGTAGTATCAGTTTACCAGCAACCGAGCAACCCTGTAAGGAACATAGAAGTGTAACTGGAGTTCTTAGGGATTGGCTCCACTCCAAATAGCTCGGAATGGCAGGCGGATGCAGCACACCACACACACACTCACAAACACATGGTTGTAACCAAATATTTATTGGGAGGGAGCTCACAAAAACACTCCGGCAGAATAGCAGTAGGATAACAAAGAGAGAGACCTTCCTTTCCAATGAGGATAAGAAGCCGGAGAGTGTGTGAATATTGGCAGTTGTCAACGTTTGTTCATATGACTGACTGCATAGCAGAAACATTCTTGCCGGCCTCCCAGTCCATAAAGGAATATAAATACCAGAAAAACTTGGAGATTGTTTTCATGACTCGGCAATATTTTACTACTTAATCCAGCGAATTGAAATTCTATACAACGATTGGCACTAAAAGATGTCCAAAGGCATTTCCCCCCCCCCCCTGTCGATATTCTTTTGGTATACACACACGCAACAAGAAAGAACAGGTGCTGTTCTCGCACCTGCCATCTGGTGCCTTTAGCTCTGTGGTATGTACAGGCCTTGATGGACTCTCTTGCCGGCAACTATTCATTAGTGTAGAATCAGTGGCCATATTATGTATCTTAAGTATGTAGGCAGAGTTATAATTAAATTTTGCAGTTCTATAAATTCATTGACATTAGATTATTATTATTATTATTACTATTATTGCTATTATTACTATTATTATATTGTTAATATTATTATTATATTATTTAGAAAATTCATTAGGACAAGCATGTTTACCTAGCTAACTTCCTACTTACTCCTCAGTTGCTTAACCTGCTTCATGCTTGCCTGGTGCGAGCTAACGACCAGCAATTCAAGTCCACTATTACTTACAATCCCATTCAGCTTACATGACTGTCAGAAAATTGCAAATCCAAACTCTACTCGCACAGGCTACTGAGGCACGGGCTGTTAATGGCACGGGCTGCTAAGACATGGACACTAAGGCATGGGCACTAAGGCATGGGCACTAGGGCATGGGCACTAAGGCATGGGCTACTAAGGCATGGGCACTAAGGCACAGGCACTAAGACACGGGCACTAAGGCACGGGCACGGGCTACTAAGGCATGGGCACTAAGGCACTGGCACTAAGGCACGGGCACTAAGGCACGGGCACCAAGGCACGGGCACTAAGGCGCGGGCACTAAGGCATGGTGTATTAAAACCACAGGTCACTATAGCAGGAGCTACTAAAGGCATAAGACACAGGCTACTAATGCATACTAAAGTCACAGGCTAATAGAGGCATGGGCTACTAAAGGCAAAGGCTAATAAAGGCATGGGCTACTAAAGGCACAGGCTAGTAGAGGCATGGGCTACTAAAGGCACAGGCTAATAGAGGCATGGGCTACTAAGGGGACATGCTAATAGAGGCATGGACTAATAGAGGCATGGACTAATAGAGGCATGGACTACTAGGCTACTAAAGCGTAGGCTATAAAGAAGACACAGGTAACACTGAGGAAGATTGAACACACACACACACACACACAAATAAGCGTTTATTGGGCAATAGTAAGACTCAAAAAGGACAACTTAGAACTCATTAGGAGAGCAACACAGAATACCATTGTTTGAAACAGTGTCTGTCTGCACAGAGATCTTGTAGCAACATTATTACTGTCCAACTCAAGCACACACAGGCAGCTTATACCAAACAAAACATAAACACATGCTCTCTTATACAAGCCCACACTGGTCCACTCTGGTTTATAAGCTATAAGCACATGCTCTCTTATAAGCTCACACTGGCCTGGTTTATAAGCTATAAGCACATGCTCTCTTATAAGCTGACACTGGTCAACTCTGGTTTATAAGCTATAAGCACATGCTCTCTTATAAGCTCACACTGGTCAACTCTGGTTTATAAGCTATAAGCGCATGCTCTCTTATAAACTCCCACTGGTCAACTCTGGTTTATAGCTATAAGCACATGCTCTCTTATAAGGTCAACTCTGGTTTATAAGCTATAAGCACATGCTCTCTTATAAGCTCACACTGGTCAACTCTGGTTTATAAGCTATAAGCACATGCTCTCTTATAAGCTCACACAGGTCAACTCTGGTTTATAAGCTATAAGCACATGCTCTCTTATAAGCTCACACTGGTCAACTCTGGTTTATAAGCTATAAGCACATGCTCTCTTATAAGCTCACACAGGTCAACTCTGGTTTATAAGCTATAAGCACATGCTCTCTTATAAGCCCACACTGGTCAACTCTGGTTTATAAGCTATAAGCACATGCTCTCTTATAAGCTCACACTGGTCAACTCTTGCTATAAGCACATGCTCTCTTATAAGCTCACACTGGTCAACTCTGGTTTATAAGCTATAAGCACATGCTCTCTTATAAGCTCACACTGGTCAACTCTGGTTTATAAGCTATAAGCACATGCTCTCTTATATCACACTGGTCAACTCTGGTTTATAAGCTATAAGCACATGCTCTCTTATAAGCTCACATTGGTCCACTCTGGTTTATAAGCTATAAGCACATGCTCTCTTATAAACTCCCACTGGTCAACTCTGGTTTATAAGCTATAAGCACGTGCTCTCTTATAAACTCCCACTGGTCAACTCTGCTATAAGCACATGCTCTCTTATAAACTCCCACTGGTCAACAAGCTTTTTTCAAGACCTTGTGTGCAATGTGTGTGTTATAGTTATTCACCACATCTACACCAATCAAACCTACATGTAGTGTGTATACAATCACTGGGAGATACAGGGGAATTCAAGTTGCTATAGCAATTGTGATGCAGTTCTTCCTTAGAGCCTACTGAGTCACCAAGATTATTAAACCCTGTTCCTGGTTGTAACTAGTAAATGTCACTTTAAGATACGTTAATAAATGCTGGCTGTTCAGCAGTGATTTCTCAACACATAGCAGCCGCTTGACAAGCATTGCCCACATGCAGACACAACTTCTTGTGTAGAGATCAATGGGCGTATGTATCAGGTTAGCTAGAAGAGCGGTGGAGGACCACACTGCTGTAGAATTCCTTAGAGGGAGTCGTAAGTAGACATGAACCCACAACACTGTATAGTTTCCAGTATTGGAGAACTAAACTCGTCAGCAAGAGAAGAAGACCTTGTTAGAGTCCCCACCACAAGAGACCTAACAGATACCAACCATGGTAATTCTCTACCACCAGAGTCTCTCCCTAACTCCTTCTAGCTAAACCCCATGCTTGACAAAAGAGTTTTAGATCTTAAGTAGCTTATATTAAAACAACAGTCGAGTAGCAGGAGAGTTGTTCTAGTCCAACACTAATACAGTGGGAGCCTCTCACTGTGGACTCTCTGTAGTAAAGACAGCCGCAACGATCGTGTGTTGTATCGACTGCGTCAATGCGAGGGTTAATTTGAACTTTGTACCAGTATTGCAGTTTGGTGTAAGAATCGTCCGTTGAGGTCAGCAAACAAGAGCTACGTCGCTATGTCAACATCAAAAAACCTTACACACCAAGGAAGTTCCTCAGTAGCAAATCCCTTTCTCAAGAGCGAAGGAGTCCAGTGTCTAAAGCCAGGACACTTGTTCTAGTCCCATACTAATACAGTGGGAGCCTCTCACTGTGGACTCTCTGTAGTGAGGACAGCCTCTATAGCCAGGACACTTGTTCTAGCCCCATACTAATACAGTGGGAGCCTCTCACTGTGGACTCTCTGTAGTACAGCCTCTATAGCCAGGACACTTGTTCTAGTCCCATACTAATACAGTGGGAGCCTCTCACTGTGGTCTCTCTGCAGTAAGGACAGACTCTATAGCCAGCACACTTGTTCTAGTCCCATACTAATACAGTGGGAGCCTCTCACTGTGGACTCTCTGTAGTAAGGACACCCTCTATAGCCAGGACACTTGTTCTAGTCCCACACTAATACAGTGGGAGCTTCTCACTGTGGACTCTCTGTAGTAAGGCCAGCCTCTATAACCAGGGCACTTGTTCTAGTCCCATACTAATACAGTGGGAGCCTCTCACTGTGGACTCTCTGTAGTAAGAACACTATCTATAGCTCAGTTCTCTGTGCATCTGACAGAGGTGCCATGGGAAGGCTGGCTAAAGGGTGGCTTGCTAATGTCCACTCCAACCTGACTTCCTTCTAGACCGTGTATTTCTCCATCAACAACTGCAGCAAGACAAGCCGTCAACATGAATCAGAAAACTAATGATGTACACCATGAGCTTCTCTCCTAGAGACAGGTCTTGTAACCAGAAAACGATGGGCGTCCCGCATAGCTGAATGCCACTCCCATGCTGCATGGCCACTCCCACAGCAGCTGCTGCTTGCCTCCAGGCTCACAAGGAACACCATCATATATAAATATTGCCTCAACCACATCCAAGCCAGAGGCATGAGAGAGTATCAGTCCTCAAGTGCCAAGCAAATGACTAAAAACTTGCAACTATGAGCAGTACAAGTTGTCTCTATGCACTTAGTCGACGGGTTGGCAACCAGGATTTAAAAAGCCAAGCACTGTGCCAAAGTGCACTATTTTCAAAGGAATCATTATGCATATGTAGTTGGTACACTAGATAATAACAGATAAAAAATCAATTTTCGCAGGTGTTGGAAGTGTGTGTGTGTGTGTGTGTGTGAAAGAGAGAGAGAGAGTCCTGTATTTACAGGGCACAAGGAGAGTTGCATGTATCTGGAGATGTCCACAACAACAAAAAAGACATAGCAACAGCTAGTGGCCATGTTTTAACACACAACAGGAGGTGTTACTACAAGTAGTCTGGTGTTAACAACCACAAAGTGAGTCTCTTAACAACCAAACAACAAAAACCAACAACAGTTCTGGAGGTGTCACTTAATTAAGGTGTTGGTTCTTTGATATGACCAATTTCAATAGTGTTTTGCTGGGGTAAAGGTGACATCGTCCAAGTGCTTTTATTTGATCTGCTGAGTAAAACTTTTAAAACAGCTGGTTCTCCAGCAAGGTGCTTATAGCTTCCGTCGACAAGACAACGAGCATTTAACATGCTGCACTTGACGAGCAGTGCCCATGTGCAGAAGTGATTTGTTTTTTTATAATAGTAATGGGATGTTTGAGTGTGTGTACCGGGCCAGCTAGAAGGAATGGGATCTCTGAGTGTGTGTACTGGGCCAGCTATAAGGAATGGGATCTCTGAGTGTGTGTACTGGGCCAGCTAGAAGGAATGGGATCTCTGAGTGTGTGTACCAGGCCAGCTAGAAGGAATGGGATCTCTGAGTGTGAGTACTGGGCCAGCTAGAAGGAATGGGATCTCTGAGTGTGAGTACCGGGCCAGCTAGAAGGAATGGGATCTCTGAGTGTGTGTACTGGGCCAGCTAGAAGGAATGGTGGAGAATTGAGCTGCTGCAGAGCAGAGCCTGGAGACATAACTTCCATGAATTTGTCTAGCCACCAAGTAATGAAAGAAGCACTGACCAGAGCAGGAGGAGACTAGTCACAATTGGTGCTCAACAAATAGGCAGTAAAGGTACGTAACAAAAGGCTGCTGCATAATAAAATATATACTCTTAGCAACCACCTTACATGTGTGTGTGTGTGTGTGTGTGTGTGTGTGTGTATCTGTGAGTGTGTATCAATTGAGTGTGTGTGTGTATATGAGTGTGTATCTTGTGAGTGTGTATCTTGTGAGTGTGTATCTTGTGAGTGTGTACGTTGTGAGTGTGTATCTTGTGAGTGTGTATCTTGTGAGTGTGTATCTTGTGAGTGTGTATCTTGTGAGTGTGTATTTGTGAGTGTGTATCTTGTGAGTGTGTATCTTGTGAGTGTGTATCTTGTGAGTGTGTATTTGTGAGTGTGTATCTTGTGAGTGTGTATCTTGTGAGTGTGTATCTTGTGAGTGTGTATCTTGTGAGTGTGTATCTTGTGAGTGTGTATCTTGTGAGTGTGTATCGTGTGAGTGTGTATCTTGTGAGTGTGTATCTTGTGAGTGTGTATTTGTGAGTGTGTATCTTGTGAGTGTGTATCTTGTGAGTGTATCTTGTGAGTGTGTATCTTGTGAGTGTGTATCTTGTGAGTGTGTATCTTGTGAGTGTGTATTTGTGAGTGTGTGTGTGTAATCTCGTGAGCGTGTATCTATGAGTATGTGTGTCTTGTGAGTGTGTGTATCTAAGAGTAAGTGTCTTGTGAGTGTGTGTATCTAAGAGTATGTGTGTCTTGTGAGTGTGTGTATCTAAGAGTAAGTGTCTTGTGAGTGTGTGTATCTAAGAGTATGTGTGTCTTGTGAGTGTGTGTATCTAAGAGTAAGTGTGTCTTGTGAGTGTGTGTATCTAAGAGTAAGTGTGTCTTGTGAGTGTGTATCTAAGAGTATGTATGTGTGTATCTTGTGAGTGTGTGTATCTAAGAGTAAGTGTCTTGTGAGTGTGTGTATCTAAGAGTGTGTGTCTTGTGAGTATGTGTATCTAAGAGTATGTGTGTCTTGTGAGTGTGTGTATCTAAGAGTATGTGTGTCTTGTGAGTGTGTGTATCTAAGAGTAAGTGTGTCTTGTGAGTGTGTGTATCTAAGAGTATGTGTGTCTTGTGAGTATGTGTATCTAAGAGTATGTGTGTCTTGTGAGTGTGTGTATCTAAGAGTAAGTGTCTTGTGAGTGTGTGTATCTAAGAGTATGTGTGTCTTGTGAGTGTGTGTATCTAAGAGTAAGTGTCTTGTGAGTGTGTGTATCTAAGAGTATGTGTGTCTTGTGAGTATGTGTATCTAAGAGTATGTGTGTCTTGTGAGTGTGTGTATCTAAGAGTAAGTGTGTCTTGTGAGTGTGTGTATCTAAGAGTATGTATGTCTTGTGAGTGTGTGTATCTAAGAGTATGTGTGTCTTGTGAGTGTGTGTATCTAAGAGTATGTGTCTTGTGAGTGTGTGTATCTAAGAGTATGTGTGTCTTGTGAGTGTGTGTATCTAAGAGTGTGTGTCTTGTGAGTGTGTGTATCTAAGAGTATGTGTGTCTTGTGAGTGTGTGTATCTAAGAGTATGTGTGTCTTGTGAGTGTGTGTATCTAAGAGTATGTGTGTCTTGTGAGTGTGTGTATCTAAGAGTAAGTGTGTCTTGTGAGTGTGTGTATCTAAGAGTAAGTGTGTCTTGTGAGTGTGTGTATCTAAGAGTATGTATGTGTGTATCTTGTGAGTGTGTATCTGTGATTGTGTGTGTGTGTGTGTGAGTGTACATGCTATCATGTGAAGAGCAACCTTCTGCCTCCCCCCCCCCCCCCCACACATATCCCACAGGTGTGTGGCTGCAATGAGCAACAGTATGTGTGTCAGCAACATCAGTCACTCGCAGATAAAAGCATAGCTGATTAAATCATGACATCCTGAGTTCCTAGGAAATCCATTGGCCAATCCTCGGCTGGTTGCCTTTGATGGCAGGATGGCCCACTAATCCAATAAGTGCTTCCAATTAGTTGTAAAACGAGACAGATTGAACCTTTCCTAAAACGGTCAAGCAGGCATTGTTTCAGTTTGACCTCCAGAGTGAACTCAACATTTTCTTCATGTATAGGAGAATCAATGCACCAGTTCTGGGAATAGTTGGCTGGTTCGCTATCCTTCCCACCCCCTCCCCATCTGCTATCTTCCTTCGTATCTGCCACTCCTTCAAGCGCACAATGTGGGAGGGGCCTGCCATCCCTTTTTACTGTAGACTTTCTTTGTTTGTTTGTTTGTGTGTGTGTGTGTGTGTGTGTGTGTGTGTGTGTAGGGTGGGGAGGATGCTAATATTGTTGCCTGCGCACATGGGATTGTTCCAAGAACGCAGTCATGTATGCATGTGCCATAATGCTTCCCCTTTCCTATCCTGCTGCCCCACCCTCCCCCCGCCCCTTAGGCAGGACATTAATTAAAACCTGACGAGTGCCTTCATGGACTGCTATTAGAGATGACGGTTCAATGATCCACACGCCCACATCCACCCACGGCTCATTGAACTAGCATCAGTCCCCGTGGTAACAGTTTAGGAGACACAGATAAAGAGGGACCTGCCTCACCATGGAATGCCACAACATCCTGGTAGTCACGGTAACCCGTACGATTGGGTGACTGCCAGTTTAGCACACACTTATGTAGGAAGAAGCGGAAACATACTTGTCCAAGCGCGGAACTCTAAAGAAATGAAGAATGTTTGACATGCAGTATCATACTTGAGTACAGATACTTCCATTGATGGACATGGATGCAATAAAGGTTCATCGGCATGGAGATAACCTCTGCCACAAAGGAATCTCACTGCTAGCCACACCTATGCAATCATTGCTCTGCCTCTGACCTGTAAGTTACAAAGCTTAACGTGTGCTACACACAAGTGGTCTTTGTCAATATGTGGCATGCTAAGGTCAAAGCCTACGAGTATTTTCTGACATCACTGACCACATCTTGTGTGTGTGTGGGTGCATGTGTGACTAGACAAGATGGAACAAAAAAACTGTTTAACACAAACAATATGACTGGAGGTTGTCCAGATCTTGTTCTTTTCCTTAAGCTACCGAGATTAACCCTCTCTCTCCCACACCTCCTTCACACAAGAGACATGGCGACTAACACCTGAACCAGCAGCACACTGGGTTGAGGCAGGTTGAAGTAGGTTGACAATAGCTCTGTGGGGACACACAATGGACCAACTTCAAACTGGGTTGAGGCAGGTTGAAGTAGGTTGACAATAGCTCTGTGGGGACACACACTGGACCAACACCACACTGGGTTGAGGCAGGTTGAAGTAGGTTGACAATAGCTCTGTGGGGACACACAATGGACCAACTTCAAACTGGGTTGAGGCAGGTTGAAGTAGGTTGACAATAGCTCTGTGGGGACACACACTGGACCAACACCACACTGGGTTGATGCAGGTTGAAGTAGGTTGACAATAGCTCTGTGGGGACACACACTGGACCAACTTCACACTGGGTTGAGGCAGGTTGAAGTAGGTTGACAATAGCTCTATGAGGTCACACACTGGACCAACACCACACTGGGTTGAGGCAGGTTGAAGTAGGTTGACAATAGCTCTATGGGGACACACACTGGACCAACATTAGACTGGGTTGAGACAGGTTGACAATAGCTCTATAGGGACACACACTGGACCAACACCACACTGGGTTGAGACAGGTTGAAGTAGGTTGACAATAGCTCTATAGGACACACACTGGACCAACACCACACTGGGTTGAGACAGGTTGAAGTAGGTTGACAATAGCTCTATAGGACACACACTGGACCAACACCACACTGGGTTGAGACAGGTTGAAGTAGGTTGACAATAGCTCTATAGGGACACACACTGGACCAACATTAGACTGGGTTGAGACAGGTTGACAATAGCTCTATAGGGACACACACTGGACCAACACCACACTGGGTTGAGACAGGTTGAAGTAGGTTGACAATAGCTCTATAGGACACACACTGGACCAACACCACACTGGGTTGAGACAGGTTGAAGTAGGTTGACAATAGCTCTATAGGACACACACTGGACCAACACCACACTGGGTTGAGACAGGTTGAAGTAGGTTGACAATAGCTCTATAGGGACACACACTGGACCAACAACACACTGGGTTGAGACAGGTTGAAGTAGGTTGACAATAGCTCTATAGGGACACACACTGGACCAACATCACACTGGGTTGAGACAGGTTGAAGTAGGTTGACAATAGCTCTATAGGGACACACACTGGACCAACACCACACTGGGTTGAGACAGGTTGAAGTAGGTTGACAATAGCTCTATAGGGACACACACTGGACCAACACCACACTGGGTTGAGACAGGTTGAAGTAGGTTGACAATAGCTCTATAGGGACACACACTGGACCAACAACACACTGGGTTGAGACAGGTTGAAGTAGGTTGACAATAGCTCTATAGGGACACACACTGGACCAACATCACACTGGGTTGAGACAGGTTGAAATAAACTGACAATAGCTCTATATGGGTACACTGAATTGAGTGTGTTGGGGTAATACACGGGGTTTTCCCTTACTAGAAAGCCACTCCCAAAACAAACCACGATTATGCCTGCCTATAAGAAACATCAAAAGCTGGTAATTAATGACAACATCTCTTCTGGGGCCCCAAGAGGAAGGATTGTGTGTCAACTAAACCTTCAAACTACTCAAGGCTTTAATTGAGGATGCACACACACACACACAGAGAGAGACTCTGGGTCATCCTTCCTGGAGGACAGCCATACTCGTGCAAGTCCCATACCATCTGTTCCTCCCTCCTCTCCCCCAACCCTAAGAACTGGAGCACGCAGGAAGGAGGAGAGTAATGATCCAGCCATACGTAGTTACACTTAATCAAGGTTGAGAAGAGACACTGTATAATAACATAACTATTCCACAGGCTAATGAAGGCATAACTGGAGGGTGTCTTAAATACAAGGAATTAGTGCAATATTCTAATGGGAATTTCGAAAGATGCATAATTGGAGGGTGTTTTAAATACAAGGAATTAGTGCAATATTCTAATGGGAAAGGTGCATAATTGGAGGGCATCTTAAATACAAGGAATTAGTGCAATATTCTAATGGGAAAGGTGCATAATTAGAGGGTGTCTTATTTACAAGGAATTAGTGCAATATTCTAATGTAAAAGGTGCATAATTGGAGGGTGTCTTAAATACAAGGAATTAGTGCACTATTCTAATGGGAAAGGTGCATAATTGGAGGGTGTCTTAAATACAAGGAATTGATGCAATATTCTAATGGGAAAGGTGTATAATTAGAGGGTGTCTTAAATAAAGGAATTGGTGCAATATTCTAATGGGAAAGGTGCATAATTAGAGGGTGTCTTAGAGGGTGTCTTAAATAAAGGATTGGTGCAATATTCTAATGGGAAAGGTGCATAATTGGAGGGCATCTTAATTACAAGGAATTAGTGCAATATTCTAATGAGAATGGTACAGCTGTATGCATGCACACACACACGCACACACACATTTTAAAAAGATATATTTTAGAAAATTGCTCTAGGGAAGTTTGCTAGCATTTACCAGTCTTTAAATTGTCCGAGGGATTATTATTCTTATTTATTTATTTAACTATTATCAAATGTTCATAGCACGAAGCAATAAACAGCCTCCATATACGCTTCTATGAACAGCAACATCACAATTCTGCGCATGCTCTTAATTGCACTGCTAAGAGATGGTCACCATGACGATGGAACCAAGTGGAATGAAAGAGATGGAACTGTCAAGGAATGAGCGAGAAAGAGAGTGTGCTGAGGATGGCTAGGCCATGAGAAACTATTTTGCCACAGTGTGTGTGTGTTTGTGAGTGCGAGTGAGTGAGTGTGAGTGTGTGTGTGTGTACATGTTCAACATAGCTATCCAGGGTGGCAGTGTGGAGAGTGTTGCACTGCCTGCCAGGGACCTGCAGAAGTTAAGCTGATTTGGTGTTTTTTAACCGATTGAGTGCATTCATAAGGAACCTAGGTTACACCCCCCTCCCTCCCCCCCCCACCCCCCCCACACACACCCACACACACTCAACATCTTTGTTTAAACAACAACACCAGTCACAGTGAGAAGGGAACAAGGTATTTCCTAGACATAATGTTCTGGCAGTTTCTGTATGTGGTAAAGATAACAAAAACATGTGGTCAGAGCAAGTGGGGGCCCTACACCTCCACCACCATTACAGAATGGTCTTGTCCCTTCTCCATCCCAAGTATGAATCAATTAAAACCTCGCCCTAATTACCAGTGTGTGTCACCATAGAGCTATTGTCAACCTACTTCAACCCAGAGTGGTGTTGGTCCAGTGTGTGCCCCCATAGAGCTACTTCAACCTCCCTCAACCCAGTGTGGTGTTTGGTGGCACATGTTGCTATGGAGACATGAGAACAGCAGTCTTCACCTCTCTCTCATCAGCACCACTCAACAGCATTTAGACCCTAACACGCAAACCATCCCAGATGGCCTATCAGTGCTACTTGCTTGCCAGCCAAAGCATACACTTCCACTCAAAACACTGCCCTGCACCACAAGCAAGGCAAAGTTCATGACTTGGAGAGGATATGTTTGTCTTGTCTGGTAAAACTTGTTCAACACAATTCTCCAGGAAGGACCGAAACCCGTTTGTGAATGTGTTAAGTGGAGACAGATAAGGTCACGACCAGGAAGATGTAAACTGACTAAGCCACGCAACCCCCCCCCCCTCCCCCTCACCCACCCCCTCACCCCACCCAAAGGAGGCTCAGAGGTGCGAGTAGGCTCAAGCTCCAGGATGAAGTGATGCCTTATATGGGTTTCTCAGCAACCGGCAATGAAATCAGGGGAAGTCTCGTGGAGTAGAGTTGGTAACCTGTAGCAACCATGGCTTCTCTCAAAGAGAGGGAAGGCAGTAGGCAAATGACTCAAGAGTACAACTGGAAATTCCGCACGTCTGCCCCCCTTCTATATTCCACCCACCCCCCCCTGGGCTTACATGAAACCCTAACAGTATAATGTTGCTAACTGTACATTATGAATTGGACTCACTAAGGAAACATCCCCTCCCCCCTCCCCCTCACGTAACCCACCAGGAACATCCCTGATCCTCCTTCGGGACTAAGGACCCATGCCGAGAACTCCTTGTCATGCCATGACGAAAGTGGTTCAGTGATCAATAAAAGTCTTAGGGAATGAGTTTGGGAGAGGAAGGGAGTCCTCAAAGTAGGGCCCAGATAAACACAGAGGGAGGGTGCCTAGTGGATGAGAACTCAACTCCAACAAAGCAGGACGTAGGCACTCAGTGCTCACAGCTATGGCAATAGGCAAGGTGGGTGTGGTAATTGGATTGGAGTTAATTAATTAAGGCCAGGGCTAGATTTGGGATCCTGACCACAGCTTCTGCATCCTCCATTCATGATTCATGGACGAGATGAAAGGGCCTCACCCTCCTTCCTCCCCCGTGTGATCGGTACCTGCCAAACCTTAAACCAACAAAGCTACTCTTGGCCAATCGAGGACCTCATTGGAACACACTCACTAGGACTGCCATTAATGCTTCATTCCATCAGGATTACCCAGGGGTGGCCCTCATCTGCTGCCTGCCAGCCATTAGGAAGATGCCTTCCTGCTCAGCCAAGAAAAGGAATGAGGTGAGTAAGAGCTGTTGGTCAGGACTGGCATGGCAATTCAAGGGAGGACACACAGAAGTTAATTACCCACCCTCTCCCATTAAAAATACGATTTTAAAGTTATCTTCCTTGACGTCTGTGTTCTTAACAAACTTCCAGTAGACGTATCTGCAGATACAATTACTTTTCTGGATAATATATTTGCTCACTCTTCATTCGGGCTCTAGGAAGGCAAGAGCATTCAGCCCAAACATCTCGAGTGAGTAAATATAAGTTGTTCATCAAGAAAGTCATCACTGTATCCTGTTCTTCGTTATAAGACCCAACCCTGGAAAGGGGTGGGGGGGAATCGTTGTCCAACAGTTTGTGCAGACAATGATTATTCCTGATGGAGGCCAGAGCATCCGAATCATCGAGAGAATACAATTTGAAGTTGATTGTTGAGAAGGTTATTGAAATGAATGTTTTTTAAACGGAAATTTCTTTAAGTTTAAAGGTTAAAAAAAAGGGGGGAGTTTGGGGGGAACATGAACGAACAAGAATCAAACAACAAAAAAGTCTTTGAAATATTTTGGCACCTGAACACTGTTACAATATCCGGAGGAAAGCATTTAACCCTCTTCCCCCCCCCCCCCCCTCACCACCACCACCAGATCTGCGAAATCTAATTTGCTCCAATTATAGGCTGTTACGGCTCCACCTGCTTCAGGGACAGTGTATTGTGCGGTTTTGTGGACTTGCTGATAATCCTTCAGAAGCACACAGCTCTGCAGTGATGGGGGAAGCCAGGGCTTTGTCCAAGACAGAGCTCTTGTATGCCAAATGTAACCCAGGAAGAAGCCTGATGGGAAGGTAAGCTAATACCACACACACTTGCACACATCTAGGAGTGCCATGTCGATGAATGCATCTTCGTGTTGACAGCTGTGGCACAGTTGTGTCCCTATCTCTAGTGGTGCAGACTGAGAACACAAGAGGTCTGGAACTGTGAGCTACCCACTACTACCACTCCTAGAATTCTATCCTAAGCCAGTGAATAGGTTTTGAACACACCCTAGGTCATCACAAATGGTGGCTTCCACCTGGCTCAGGCCAAGACCAACACAATTCTGTATTGTAGTAGCCAACCACATGAATGTAACTGATAACCTGATCACTATCACTTAAATAATAAATATTAGTTATTAGTATAATTAGTATAATTAGTAAACAAAGGATTCTTTTTTTTAAGTTCGTGGTGCACTCCTTTTATGGACTTTGGACTTGGGGGGAGCCACAACAGTTAGTCTTGCATGTGAAGCTTGCCTTGGTAACATGGTGTGTGTGTGAGTGTGTGCATGTGTGTGTGACACTGAAGTTTATATGTGTATCAGTGCCGTGTGTGTGTGTGTGTGAATCAGTGCTGTGTGTATGTGTATGTGTGTGTGTGAATCAGTGCTGTGTGCATGTGTGTGTGTGTGTGTGTGAATCAGTGCCATGTGTATGTGTGTGTGTGTATGTGTGTGTGTGTGTGTGTGTGTGTGTGTGAATCAGTGCTGTGTGTATGTGTATGTGTGTGTGTGAATCAGTGCTGTGTGCATGTGTGTGTGTGTGTGTGTGAATCAGTGCCATGTGTATGTGTGTGTGTGTGTGTGTGTGTGTGTGAATCAGTGCTGTGTGTATGTGTATGTGTGTGTGTGAATCAGTGCTGTGTGCATGTGTGTGTGTGTGTGTGTGTGAATCAGTGCCATGTGTATGTGTGTGTGTGTGAATCAGTGCTGTGTGCATGTGTGTGTGTGTGTGTTGCCTGCTCTACTTTATCAGCATGGCTCAATCTCTGTGATCTTGCTAGACAACACTCACACACACACACACACACGGCACTGATTCACACACACACACACACACACACACACACTTGAGAAGCCCACATCAATGATAGATACAGGGAGTTCCTGGGTTCCACAGAACTCGCCTTTCATGTCATTCCGTGGAAACCCGCTTTCTGCTTAGTCAACATGACTTACCGTACAGTCAAATTATTCAGGCTCGGCATGCGCTACAGCTTCTGGCCTTGTTGTCATGCAACTTGCCCCCCACAGTGTCACCCCACCCCCCACCCACACACACAGTGCCACCCCACCCCCCACCCACACATACAGTGCCACCCCACCCCCCAACCACACACAGTGCCCCCCCCCCCCCCCACCACCACACAGTGCCACTTTGTAGCAATGTGGAAAAGCATCTGGCTCAAGCCTTGTCCTTTTTTCAAAATCCTGTGTTTGCTAGAGCACACACACACACACACACACACACACACACACACTGTTATTACTACGAGTTTTGATAAGCTGTCTTTGATAAAGCAACTACTATGTACAGCTGTTCTGTTAACCAAGGACTACTCGAGAATGCTCACAAACTTGGTGCTTGGTGGCCAAAGTAACCTGCAGGACCACCTACCTATAATTATAAGAAATGGAGCAATTTCATTGGTCAGTTACAGGTTACTTATTTCACGTTACTTATTTCACTTAGAGTGCCTCAGTGAGGTACTTTCCATATAGAGCCCACCCTAGGCACACTAGATGCCTCCCCCTAGGGAGTTCCGGAATTCTAAAATATGTTACTTCCAGCCAAGGTTTCACACATTGCTGGCAGCTGCTATGTAACTCGGACCACAATTCCTACACAGTACCTAGTACAGTATCCTCTCTAGTTCTCTTTGGTATCCCTTTTGTTCTTGCTGTAACTACCTGCTTCCACTCTAATTGAGCAACCCGATCTTTTTGTGGGAGAGGTTGTTAGATGGTTGCTGCCATTGTGGAGCTAGTGCGGGCTTCAAAGGACGTTTCCTGTACCTCATCCAGGTTTGCTGGACCGATGGAAGATTATTTTGTCAATAAATTTAAAAAAAAGTAGGGAGTCCATTGCATGAGCTTCTGCTAGCACGCTCCTTTATTCTGTTGGTTGTCAAGCACGGGTGCTAGGCTCAAAGTAATAAGTTAGATACCTCGACCAATGAGATCTACGAAACCCTCAGGCACTTGGTGCACTCAGGTTCGCCACAACCCAGGGCCTTCGGGTTTCTAAATAGCGTAAACTCCTCTGCCTCAACATCTAACTATTATTTTGAGCAAACTAACCGCTGAGGTCTAGTGTTGGACTGAGAGGACTCAAACACTTTTCCAGCCTAGTCAAGGAATATGAACTTGAGGTGCAGGTTTGGTATCTGCTATCGTTTTTAAAAAAATTGAAAATTCATGTCTGAACACATACACACTAAGGGACAACACAACTGCTTTACGCGGTGTGACACGGTATAGCTAACATGATCGTAAATGTAAGGAACTGACTCACAAACTATGTTAGTTGGTGTTAGTTAGTACTAACCAACTTTGTTTACAGCGACAGACCGTGGTCTCCACTAGAAACATCAAAACACAAAAAAATATGCTTGCATATCCTGTTATCCAATACAAGCAGCTGCCCATTCAGCTTAAATCTACACACATTCAGTGACATCATAAACTCCCTAACGGGCATAGTTTTCTTTATTATGCATTCCTAGAGACACCGGATATAACCACACAGAATGTTGACATTGCCTAAAGCTGCACTGGAACTCACACGGAACATTCCGAGCAACCCAAGGGCACATTGTCGTACTCTTCTACCCAGGACAAGATAATTCCAATCAACCCGAGGCCTCATTGTCCTACTATTCAACCCTGGACAAGATAATTCCAATCAACCCGAGGCCTCATTGTCCTACTATTCAACCCAGGACAAGATAATTCCAATCAACCCGAGGCCTCATTGTCCTACTATTCAACCCAGGAGAAGATAATTCCAATCAACCCGAGGCCTCATTGTCCTACTATTCTACCAAGGACAAGATAATTCCAAGCAACCCGAGGCCTCATTGTCCTACTATTCAACCCAGGAGAAGATAATTCCAATCAACCCGAGGCCTCACTGTCCTACTATTCTACCAAGGACAAGATAATTCCAAGCAATCCGAGACCTCAGTGTCCTACTCTTCTACCCAGGACAAGAAAATTCCAAGCAACCCGAGGCCTCGCTGTCCTACTCTTCTACCCAGGACAAGATAATTCCAAGCAACCCGAGGCCTCGCTGTCCTACTCTTCTACCCAGGACAAGATAATTCCAAGCAACCCAAGACCTCGCTGTCCTACTATTCTACCCAGGACAAGATAATTCCAAGCAACCTGAGGCCTCGCTGTCCTACTATTCTACCAAGGACAAGATAATTCCAAGCAACCCGAGGCCTCATTGTCCTACTATTCTACCCAGGACAAGAAAATTCCAAGCAACCCGAGGCCTCACTGTCCTACTCTTCTACCCAGGACAAGAAAATTCCAATCAACCCGAGGCCTCGCTGTCCTACTCTTCTACCCAGGACAAGATAATTCCAAGCAACCCGAGGCCTCATTGTCCTACTATTCTACCCAGGACAAGAAAATTCCAAGCAACCCGAGGCCTCACTGTCCTACTAATCTACCCAGGACAAGAAAATTCCAATCAACCCGAGGCCTCGCTGTCCTACTCTTCTACCCAGGACAAGATAATTCCAAGTAACCCGAGGCCTCATTGTCCTACTATTCTACCCAGGACAAGATAATTCCAAGCAACCCGAGGCCTCACTGTCCTACTATTCTACCCAGGGCAAGATAATTCCAAGCAACCCGAGGCCTCACTGTCCTACTATTCTACCCAGGACAAGAAAATTCCAAGCAACCCGAGGCCTCACCGTCCTACTATTCTATCCAGGACAAGAGTTGCACTAAAAAATATAAATTATGGTCCTGTCAGCATATTTGGCCATATATATTGTATATACTGTATATATAATACTGTATATATACTGTATATATAATATATAATACTGTGTATATACTGTATATATATATAATACTGTATATATAATACTGTGTATATACTGTATATATAATACTGTATATATAATACTGTATATATATAATACTGTATATATATATATATATAATACTGTGTATATAATACTGTATAGATATAATACTGTGTATATACTGTATATATAATACTGTATATATACTGTATATATAATACTGTGTATATACTGTATATATAATACTGTATATATAATACTGTATATATATACTGTATATATATAATACTGTATATATACTGTGTATATAATACTGTATATATACTGTATATATAATACTGTATATACACTGTATATATACTGTATATATAATACTGTATATATACTGTATATATAATATATAATACCGTGTATATACTGTATATATATAATACTGTATATATAATACTGTGTATATACTGTATATATAATACTGTATATATAATACTGTATATATATAATACTGTATATATATATAATACTGTGTATATAATACTGTATATATATAATACTGTGTATATACTGTATATATAATACTGTATATATAATACTGTGTATATACTGTATATATAATACTGTATATATACTGTATATATAATACTGTATATATATACTGTATATATATATAATACTGTATATATATATATATACTGTATACATAATACTGTATATATACTGTATATATATACCTATATGTACATGCACTCTCTCCTGACATCTCACTCGTCTCATCAGCCCATTTGGACATCGCTGCTCAGCTCTCCTGCTCTGTCCCGAGAAGTCCAGTGTGTCTCTTCCAATCTTGGTTCCATCGACACTACTCTGGGGCTGCATATTAGCCATTGTTCCACTGTTGTGCTCTCACCTGGCAAGTTTAGTCTTGGCCTGTGTCGGGTGTTGTTTGGCAGCCCAAGGACTTCCTGCCGCCTTCTTGAGTGTCCGCTGTCTCTACATTTCTCCTACGCTTCTCAGGACTTCATCCCTCCCCTTGTAGGCACTGCTCAGAAGTTACCTGCTCTCAAATAATCTTTATACGCAAATCTGGGCAGAGCTGCTGTTCTCTTTGCCTCGTGTTCCTGCTGCTCTGAGCTCCCTCCTTAATCTGCTTCTCAGATTTAGTTTGGTATTTAGCTATTCTATGCAAAGCCTTGCGAGAATAAGCTTTCTTTTCCAGCTCTACCAGCTAGTGTGAGCTCCTCCAGCTCTGAGCTTCTCAGCTAGTGTGGCTCCTCCAGCTCTGAGCTTATCAGCTAGTGTGGCTCCTCCAGCTCTGAGCTTCTCAGCTAGTGTGAGCTCCACCAGCTCTGAGCTTATCAGCTAGTGTGGCTCCTCCAGCTCTGAGCTTATCAGCTAGTGTGGCTCCTCCAGCTCTGAACTTCTCAGCTAGTGTGGCTCCTCCAGCTCTGAGCTTATCAGCTAGTGTGAGCTCCTCCAGCTCTGAACTTCTCAGCTAGTGTGGCTCCTCCAGCTCTGAGCTTCTCAGCTAGTGTGGCTCCACCAGCTCTGAGCTTATCAGCTAGTGTGGCTCCTCCAGCTCTGAGCTTATCAGCTAGTGTGGCTCCTCCAGCTCTGAGCTTCTCAGCTAGTGTGAGCTCCTCCAGCTCTGAGCTTCTCAGCTAGTGTGGCTCCTCCAGCTCTGAGCTTATCAGCTAGTGTGGCTCATCCAGCTCTGAGCTTCTCAGCTAGTGTGGCTCCTCCAGCTCTGAACTTCTCAGCTAGTGTGGCTCCTCCAGCTCTGAGCTTATCAGCTAGTGTGGCTCATCCAGCTCTGAGCTTCTCAGCTAGTGTGGCTCCTCCAGCTCTGAGCTTCTCAGCTAGTGTGGCTCCTCCAGCTCTGAGCTTCTCAGCTAGTGTGGCTCCACCAGCTCTGAGCTTATCAGCTAGTGTGAGCTCCACCAGCTCTGAGCTTATCAGCTAGTGTGGCTCCTCCAGCTCTGAACTTCTCAGCTAGTGTGGCTCCTCCAGCTCTGAGCTTATCAGCTAGTGTGAGCTCCTCCAGCTCTGAACTTCTCAGCTAGTGTGGCTCCTCCAGCTCTGAACTTCTCAGCTAGTGTGAGCTCCTCCAGCTCTGAGCTTATCAGCTAGTGTGGCTCCTCCAGCTCTGAACTTCTCAGCTAGTGTGGCTCATCCAGCTCTGAGCTTCTCAGCTAGTGTGGCTCCTCCAGCTCTGAGCTTCTCAGCTAGTGTGGCTCCTCCAGCTCTGAGCTTCTCAGCTAGTGTGGCTCCACCAGCTCTGAGCTTATCAGCTAGTGTGGCTCCTCCAGCTCTGAGCTTATCAGCTAGTGTGGCTCCTCCAGCTCTGAGCTTCTCAGCTAGTGTGAGCTCCTCCAGCTCTGAGCTTCTCAGCTAGTGTGGCTCCTCCAGCTCTGAGCTTATCAGCTAGTGTGGCTCATCCAGCTCTGAGCTTCTCAGCTAGTGTGGCTCCTCCAGCTCTGAACTTCTCAGCTAGTGTGGCTCCTCCAGCTCTGAGCTTATCAGCTAGTGTGGCTCATCCAGCTCTGAGCTTCTCAGCTAGTGTGGCTCCTCCAGCTCTGAGCTTCTCAGCTAGTGTGGCTCCTCCAGCTCTGAGCTTCTCAGCTAGTGTGGCTCCACCAGCTCTGAGCTTATCAGCTAGTGTGGCTCCTCCAGCTCTGAGCTTATCAGCTAGTGTGGCTCCTCCAGCTCTGAACTTCTCAGCTAGTGTGGCTCCTCCAGCTCTGAGCTTCTCAGCTAGTGTGAGCTCCTCCAGCTCTGAGCTTCTCAGCTAGTGTGGCTCCTCCAGCTCTGAGCTTCTCAGCTAGTGTGGATAGAAAACTAGCGCATCTGTAGTGATTCTATATGCCCTGAGGGAGAATGATCTTGACTTGCGACGACCAAAGATGGACATACGTATAAATGTTGACACACTTCAAACATTTGTTTCAGCACATTGGATCAGAAACGAAGTGGCAAGATCTAATACTAGCAGCATCGGTGAATGCAATACTAGCAGCATCGGTGAATGCAATACTAGCAGTGTTGGTGAATCTAATACTAGCAGTGTTGGTGAATCTAATACTAGCAGTGTTGGTGAATCTAACACTAGCAGTGTTGGTGAATCTAATACTGGCAGTGTTGGTGAATCTAATACTAGCAGTGTTGGTGAATCTAATACTAGCAGTGTTGGTGAATCTAATACTAGCAGTGTTGGTGAATCTAACACTAGCAGTGTTGGTGAATCTAATACTGGCAGTGTTGGTGAATCTAATACTGGCAGTGTTGGTGAATCTAACACTAGCAGTGTTGGTGAATCTAATACTAGCAGTGTTGGTGAATCTAATACTAGCAGTGTTGGTGAATCTAATACTAGCAGTGTTGGTGAATCTAATACTAGCAGTGTTGGTGAATCTAATACTAGCAGTGTTGGTGAATCTAATACTGGCAGTGTTGGTGAATCTAATACTGGCAGTGTTGGTGAATCTAATACTAGCAGTGTTGGTGAATCTAATACTAGCAGTGTTGGTGAATCTAATACTAGCAGTGTTGGTGAATCTAACACTAGCAGTGTTGGTGAATCTAATACTGGCAGTGTTGGTGAATCTAATACTGGCAGTGTTGGTGAATCTAACACTAGCAGTGTTGGTGAATCTAATACTAGCAGTGTTGGTGAATCTAACACTAGCAGTGTTGGTGAATCTAATACTAGCAGTGTTGGTGAATCTAATACTAGCAGTGTTGGTGAATCTAATACTGGCAGTGTTGGTGAATCTAATACTAGCAGTGTTGGTGAATCTAATACTAGCAGTGTTGGTGAATCTAATACTAGCAGTGTTGGTGAATCTAATACTAGCAGTGTTGATGAATCTAATACTAGCAGTGTTGGTGAATCTAATACTAGCAGTGTTGGTGAATCTAATACTAGCAGTGTTGGTGAATCTAACACTAGCAGTGTTGGTGAATCTAATACTAGCAGTGTTGGTGAATCTAATACTAGCAGTGTTGGTGAATCTAATACTGGCAGTGTTGGTGAATCTAATACTAGCAGTGTTGGTGAATCTAATACTAGCAGTGTTGGTGAATCTAATACTAGCAGTGTTGGTGAATCTAACACTAGCAGTGTTGGTGAATCTAATACTGGCAGTGTTGGTGAATCTAATACTGGCAGTGTTGGTGAATCTAACACTAGCAGTGTTGGTGAATCTAATACTAGCAGTGTTGGTGAATCTAATACTAGCAGTGTTGGTGAATCTAATACTAGCAGTGTTGGTGAATCTAACACTAGCAGTGTTGGTGAATCTAATACTAGCAGTGTTGGTGAATCTAATACTAGCAGTGTTGGTGAATCTAATACTAGCAGTGTTGGTGAATCTAACACTAGCAGTGTTGGTGAATCTAATACTAGCAGTGTTGGTGAATCTAATACTAGCAGTGTTGGTGAATCTAACACTAGCAGTGTTGGTGAATCTAATACTAGCAGTGTTGGTGAATCTAACACTAGCAGTGTTGGTGAATCTAATACTAGCAGTGTTGGTGAATCTAACACTAGCAGTGTTGGTGAATCTAACACTAGCAGTGTTGGTGAATCTAATACTAGCAGTGTTGGTGAATCTAACACTAGCAGTGTTGGTGAATCTAATACTAGCAGTGTTGGTGAATCTAATACTAGCAGTGTTGGTGAATCTAATACTAGCAGTGTTGGTGAATCTAATACTAGCAGTGTTGGTGAATCTAATACTAGCAGTGTTGGTGAATCTAATACTAGCAGTGTTGGTGAATCTAACACTAGCAGTGTTGGTGAATCTAATACTAGCAGTGTTGGTGAATCTAATACTAGCAGTGTTGGTGAATCTAATACTAGCAGTGTTGGTGAATCTAACACTAGCAGTGTTGGTGAATCTAACACTAGCAGTGTTGGTGAATCTAATACTAGCAGTGTTGGTGAATCTAATACTAGCAGTGTTGGTGAATCTAATACTAGCAGTGTTGGTGAATCTAACACTAGCAGTGTTGGTGAATCTAATACTAGCAGTGTTGGTGAATCTAATACTAGCAGTGTTGGTGAATCTAACACTAGCAGTGTTGGTGAATCTAATACTAGCAGTGTTGGTGAATCTAACACTAGCAGTGTTGGTGAATCTAACACTATCAGTGTTGGTGAATCTAACACTAGCAGTGTTGGTGAATCTAATACTAGCAGTGTTGGTGAATCTAATACTAGCAGTGTTGGTGAATCTAATACTAGCAGTGTTGATGAATCTAACACTAGCAGTGTTGGTGAATCTAATACTAGCAGTGTTGGTGAATCTAATACTAGCAGTGTTGGTGAATCTAATACTAGCAGTGTTGGTGAATCTAGTTGGTGAATCTAATACTAGCAGTGTTGGTGAATCTAATACTAGCAGTGTTGGTGAATCTAATACTAGCAGTGTTGGTGAATCTAACACTAGCAGTGTTGGTGAATCTAATACTAGCAGTGTCGGTGAATCTAATACTAGCAGTGTTGGTGAATCTAACACTAGCAGTGTTGGTGAATCTAATACTAGCAGTGTTGGTGAATCTAATACTAGCAGTGTTGGTGAATCTAACACTAGCAGTGTTGGTGAATCTAACACTAGCAGTGTTGGTGAATCTAATACTAGCAGTGTTGGTGAATCTAATACTAGCAGTGTTGGTGAATCTAATACTAGCAGTGTTGGTGAATCTAATACTAGCAGTGTTGGTGAATCTAATACTAGCAGTGTTGGTGAATCTAATACTAGCAGTGTTGGTGAATCTAACACTAGCAGTGTTGGTGAATCTAATACTAGCAGTGTTGGTGAATCTAACACTAGCAGTGTTGGTGAATCTAACACTAGCAGTGTTGGTGAATCTAATACTAGCAGTGTTGGTGAATCTAACACTAGCAGTGTTGGTGAATCTAACACTAGCAGTGTTGGTGAATCTAACACTAGCAGTGTTGGTGAATCTAACACTAGCAGTGTTGGTGAATCTAACACTAGCAGTGTTGGTGAATCTAACACTAGCAGTGTTGGTGAATCTAATACTAGCAGTGTTGGTGAATCTAATACTAGCAGTGTTGGTGAATCTAATACTAGCAGTGTTGGTGAATCTAATACTAGTAGTGTTGGCGAATCTAATACTAGCAGTGTTGGTGAATCTAACACTAGCAGTGTTGGTGAATCTAATACTAGCAGTGTTGGTGAATCTAATACTAGCAGTGTTGGTGAATCTAACACTAGCAGTGTTGGTGAATCTAATACTAGCAGTGTTGGTGAATCTAATACTAGCAGTGTTGGTGAATCTAACACTAGCAGTGTTGGTGAATCTAACACTAGCAGTGTTGGTGAATCTAACACTAGCAGTGTTGGTGAATCTAATACTAGCAGTGTTGGTGAATCTAACACTAGCAGTGTTGGTGAATCTAATACTAGCAGTGTTGGTGAATCTAATACTAGCAGTGTTGGTGAATCTAATACTAGCAGTGTTGGTGAATCTAATACTAGCAGTGTTGGTGAATCTAACACTAGCAGTGTTGGTGAATCTAACACTAGCAGTGTTGGTGAATCTAATACTAGCAGTGTTGGTGAATCTAACACTAGCAGTGTTGGTGAATCTAATACTAGCAGTGTTGGTGAATCTAATACTAGCAGTGTTGATGAATCTAATGCTAGCAGTGTTGGTGAATCTAATACTAGCAGTGTTGGTGAATCTAATCCTAGCAGTGTTGGTGAATCTAATACTAGCAGTGTTGGTGAATCTAATACTAGCAGTGTTGGTGAATCTAATACTAGCAGTGTTGGTGAATCTAATACTAGCAGTGTTGGTGAATCTAATACTAGCAGTGTTGGTGAATCTAATACTAGCAGTGTTGGTGAATCTAATACTAGCAGTGTTGGTGAATCTAATACTAGCAGTGTTGGTGAATCTAATGTTAGCAGTGTTGGTGAATCTAATGCTAGCAGTGTTGGTGAATCTAACACTAGCAGTGATGGTGAATCTAACACTAGCAGTGTTGGTGAATCTAATACTAGTAGCAGTGTTGGTGAATCTAACACTAGCAGTGTTGGTGAATCTAATGTTAGCAGTGTTGGTGAATCTAATACTAGCAGTGTTGGTGAATCTAATACTAGCAGTGTTGGTGAATCTAATACTAGCAGTGTTGGTGAATCTAACACTAGCAGTGTTGGTGAATCTAACACTAGCAGTGTTGGTGAATCTAATACTAGTAGCAGTGTTGGTGAATCTAACACTAGCAGTGTTGGTGAATCTAACACTAGCAGTGTTGGTGAATCTAATACTAGCAGTGTTGGTGAATCTAATACTAGCAGTGTTGGTGAATCTAATACTAGCAGTGTTGGTGAATCTAATACTAGCAGTGTTGGTGAATCTAAAATACTAGCAGTGTTGGTGAATCTAATACTAGCAGTGTTGGTGAATCTAATACTAGCAGTGTTGGTGAATCTAATACTAGCAGTGTTGGTGAATCTAATACTAGCAGTGTTGGTGAATCTAATACTAGCAGTGTTGGTGAATCTAACACTAGCAGTGTTGGTGAATCTAACACTAGCAGTGTTGGTGAATCTAACACTAGCAGTGTTGGTGAATCTAATACTAGCAGTGTTGGTGAATCTAATACTAGCAGTGTTGATGAATCTAATGCTAGCAGTGTTGGTGAATCTAATACTAGCAGTGTTGGTGAATCTAATCCTAGCAGTGTTGGTGAATCTAATACTAGCAGTGTTGGTGAATCTAATACTAGCAGTGTTGGTGAATCTAATACTAGCAGTGTTGGTGAATCTAATACTAGCAGTGTTGGTGAATCTAATACTAGCAGTGTTGGTGAATCTAATACTAGCAGTGTTGGTGAATCTAATACTAGCAGTGTTGGTGAATCTAATACTAGCAGTGTTGGTGAATCTAATGTTAGCAGTGTTGGTGAATCTAATGCTAGCAGTGTTGGTGAATCTAACACTAGCAGTGTTGGTGAATCTAATACTAGTAGCAGTGTTGGTGAATCTAACACTAGCAGTGTTGGTGAATCTAATGTTAGCAGTGTTGGTGAATCTAATACTAGCAGTGTTGGTGAATCTAATACTAGCAGTGTTGGTGAATCTAATACTAGCAGTGTTGGTGAATCTAACACTAGCAGTGTTGGTGAATCTAACACTAGCAGTGTTGGTGAATCTAATACTAGTAGCAGTGTTGGTGAATCTAACACTAGCAGTGTTGGTGAATCTAACACTAGCAGTGTTGGTGAATCTAATACTAGCAGTGTTGGTGAATCTAATACTAGCAGTGTTGGTGAATCTAATACTAGCAGTGTTGGTGAATCTAATACTAGCAGTGTTGGTGAATCTAAAATACTAGCAGTGTTGGTGAATCTAATACTAGCAGTGTTGGTGAATCTAATACTAGCAGTGTTGGTGAATCTAATACTAGCAGTGTTGGTGAATCTAATACTAGCAGTGTTGGTGAATCTAACACTAGCAGTGTTGGTGAATCTAACACTAGCAGTGTTGGTGAATCTAACACTAGCAGTGTTGGTGAATCTAACACTAGTAGTGTTGGTGAATCTAACACTAGCAGTGTTGGTGAATCTAATACTAGCAGTGTTGGTGAATCTAATACTAGCAGTGTTGGTGAATCTAACACTAGCAGTGTTGGTGAATCTAATACTAGCAGTGTTGGTGAATCTAATACTAGCAGTGTTGGTGAATGCAATACTAGCAGTGTTGGTGAATCTAACACTAGCAGTGTTGGTGAATCTAATACTACTAGCAGTGTTGGTGAATCTAATACTAGCAGTGTTGGTGAATCTAACACTAGCAGTGTTGGTGAATCTAACACTAGCAGTGTTGGTGAATCTAATACTAGCAGTGTTGGTGAATCTAATACTAGCAGTGTTGGTGAATCTAACACTATTGCAGTGTCGGTGAATCTAACACTAGCAGTGTTGGTGAATCTAACACTAGCAGTGTTGGTGAATCTAATACTAGCAGTGTTGGTGAATCTAACACTAGCAGTGTTGGTGAATCTAATACTAGCAGTGTTGGTGAATCTAACACTAGCAGTGTTGGTGAATCTAATACTAGCAGTGTTGGTGAATCTAATACTAGCAGTGTTGGTGAATCTAATACTAGCAGTGTTGGTGAATCTAACACTAGCAGTGTTGGTGAATCTAATACTAGCAGTGTTGGTGAATCTAATACTAGCAGTGTTGGTGAATCTAATACTAGCAGTGTTGGTGAATCTAATACTAGCAGTGTTGGTGAATCTAACACTAGCAGTGTTGGTGAATCTAATACTAGCAGTGTTGGTGAATCTAACACTAGCAGTGTTGGTGAATCTAATACTAGCAGTGTTGGTGAATCTAATACTAGCAGTGTTGGTGAATCTAATACTAGCAGTGTTGGTGAATCTAATACTAGCAGTGTTGGTGAATCTAATACTAGCAGTGTTGGTGAATCTAACACTAGCAGTGTTGGTGAATCTAATACTAGCAGTGTTGGTGAATCTAATACTAGCAGTGTTGGTGAATCTAATACTAGCAGTGTTGGTGAATCTAATACTAGCAGTGTTGGTGAATCTAACACTAGCAGTGTTGGTGAATCTAACACTAGCAGTGTTGATGAATCTAATACTAGCAGTGTTGGTGAATCTAATGCTAGCAGTGTTGGTGAATCTAACACTAGCAGTGTTGGTGAATCTAATACTAGCAGTGTATGTGAATCTAACACTAGCAGTGTTGATGAATCTAATACTAGCAGTGTTGGTGAATCTAATACTAGCAGTGTTGGTGAATCTAATACTAGCAGTGTTGGTGAATCTAATACTAGCAGTGTTGGTGAATCTAACACTAGCAGTGTCGGTGAATCTAATACTAGCAGTGTTGGTGAATCTAATACTAGCAGTATTGGTGAATCTAACAGTGATGGTGAATCTAATACTAGCAGTGTTGGTGAATCTAATACTAGCAGTGTTGGTGAATCTAATACTAGCAGTGTTGGTGAATCTAACACTAGCAGTGTTGGTGAATCTAATACTAGCAGTGTTGGTGAATCTAATACTAGCAGTGTTGGTGAATCTAATACTAGCAGTGTTGGTGAATCTAATACTAGCAGTGTCGGTGAATCTAATACTAGCAGTGTTGGTGAATCTAACACTAGCAGTGTTGGTGAATCTAACACTAGCAGTGTTGGTGAATCTAATACTAGCAATGTTGGTGAATCTAACACTAGCAATGTTGGTGAATCTAACACTAGCAGTGTTGGTGAATCTAATACTAGCAATGTTGGTGAATCTAACACTAGCAGTGTTGGTGAATCTAATACTAGCAGTGTTGGTGAATCTAACACTAGCAGTGTTGGTGAATCTAACACTGTGAATCTAATACTAGCAGTGTTGGTGAATCTAACACTAGCAGTGTTGGTGAATCTAACACTAGCAGTGTTGGTGAATCTAATACTAGCAATGTTGGTGAATCTAACACTAGCAATGTTGGTGAATCTAACACTAGCAGTGTTGGTGAATCTAATACTAGCAATGTTGGTGAATCTAACACTAGCAGTGTTGGTGAATCTAATACTAGCAGTGTTGGTGAATCTAACACTAGCAGTGTTGGTGAATCTAACACTAGCAGTGTTGGTGAATCTAATACTAGCAGTGTTGGTGAATCTAACACTAGCAGTGTTGATGAGTGAAAGGCTTCGACTGTAAACAAAAACTTAATCAAGTGAGCAACCATAGAGCTAGTGATCTAGACGCACCATGGAGGCCTTTAGCTGAAGTGGCAAGTATTTAGACGCCTGGAGGGGTTCCCTAATGAAACTCCCAGCCTGCTATACTAGACAGTGGGGTTATTAAGATGGTGGACAATTAGGATGGTGGGACTATAAGAATAGTGGGATTATTAGGAAAAGCTCAGTCGATAGGGTTACAAATAACACCTCACTGACAGGCTCCTCAAGGAGGTGCACCAGCAACACTCAAGGTGGTGCACCAGTAACACCTTGCTAACAGACTCCTCAAGGTGGTGCACCAACAACACCTCGCTGACAGACTCCTCAGGGTGGTGCACCAACAACACCTTGCTGACAGACTCCTCAAGGTGGTACATCAACAACACCTCGCTGACACAGTCCTCAAGGTGGTGCACCAACAACACCTCGCTGAAACACTCCTCAAGGTGGTGCACACACAACACCTCGCTGAAACACTCCCCAAGGTGGTGCACCTACAACACCTCGCTGAAACACTCCTCAAGGTGGTGCACGAACAACACCTCGCTGAAACACTCCCCAAGGTGGTGCACCTACAACACCTCGCTGAAACACTCCTCGAGGTGGTGCAGCGACAAACCTAGCTGACAGTCTCCATCAATCTAAGCCATCCACAAAAACAACCTCTGCTTTCTGTGTCACATGACTAGAAACAAATAATAAAAGATAACTCGGCAGGGCTAGGGCTAGGGTTAGAACTAGGGCTAGGGCTAGAACTAGGGCTAGGGCTAGAGCTAGAACTAGAGCTACAGCTAGAATCGGCAGCCAGGGCTAGGGCTTGAATCAAATAATAAAAGATAACTCGACAGTCAGGACTAGGGCTAGAGCTAGAGCTAGGGCTAGAATCAAATAATAAAAGATAACTCGGCAGCCAGGGCTAGGGCTTGAATCAAATAATAAAAGATAACTCGGCAGCCATGGCTAGGGCTAGAACTAGGGCTAGAACTAGAGCTAGAATAAAGATAACTCGGCTAGGGCTAGAATCAAATAATAAAAGATAACTCGGGCAGTCAGTGCTTTGAGTATTTCCCATTAAAGTGCTAACAGACAAGGAATGCTGGCAGCTGATGCAAATCTTCAACACCACTGCACTGAACACCAATTATCACCAAGCCAGCAATGAAACACCACTGCACTGAACACCAATTATCACCAAGCCAGCAATGAATGCCCCCCCCAGGCCCACCCAGCTGCTTATCAATAGTGATTAGCAGCTGCCTATCAATAAATATTAGCACTGGGGAGATCAACAGTTAAAATCCAATATATAAAACAATTCACTGGTGAAAAACTAATGAATCTCAAGAGTGCACATTGTACTCTAGGAGACACGCAAACCACAGACTACCAGCAATTAACACATACTTTGCATTAGAACCTTGGAAGCTTAATGGTAGACCAGTCACACCTGTCACTGTGCATAATTAATACTTCAATGCACACGGCTTGAAAGCGACCAGCTTGGCCAACACAGTGGTTGCCGGGGCAACACTCACAACAAAACAAAACAAAAAAAGCCTGCAAATGAGATTTGTCTACCCACTATCCAAATAACATCTCTGTCAACAGATGTTGGCAGATGACCTGACCTATCAAGATCTCATGGTCACTTTGGTGAGCCACACAAATCCTTCCACAACAGGCCAAGATCTTAAGACAGATACTGGAAAAGTATGGATTGCATGTGACCTCAGCTGCCCAGACATATCCTTCCAGAGTTTTGTACACAGAAGTACAGTGGGAAGGGGATGCATGTTGGAAGTATATGACAGTGCGTTTCCCAGGGCGTGAGTGGGGAATATGAGCTGACTGGCAAGTTGCAGCTGGCAGGATTCCCACGCTGCCAGTGAGTTGATAAACACTCCAATACTGAGGTAAGGCTTTGGCATGGGAAGTCCACTGTGGCCTTTCTAGATACAACAGAGAGTATATACACGATTCGAATTTGAAGTAGAAAACAGCACTGGACCAACACCACACTGGGTTGAGACAGGTTGAAGTAGGTTGACAATAGCTCTGTGGGGACACACACTGGACTCACTTCACACTGGGTTGAGGCAGGTTGAAATAGGTTGACAATAGCTCTATGGGGACACACACTGGACCAACTTCACACTGGGTTGAGGCAGGTTGAAGAGGTTGACAATAGCTCTATGGCAGGGGCGGATCCAGGGGGGGGGGGCTTAGGGGGCTCAAGCCCCCCCCCTTTTTTTTAATGCTGCACACACACCGAAAGTAAGAGAACGTGCCGTGATGGTGTTTCTGGCACAAAAGCGACTTAAACAGTGTGGAATAAAAGAGTACTTTTCGAGGACAAGGTAAGTGGTCAGCTATAGCTAGGTGGCTAGATTAGCTACGCTAAGCCTAAAGCCATCTTGAAATAGTTAGCCTAATTTTCCAGTTTCTGTACTATGTAGCTAGCTAGCTATTAGCCTGCTGCAACATCTAGCTTTAGCTAGTACTGTACCAGTAAAGCTGTCTATGGGAATGCAAGTGGAAAGGAGAACGCGAACTGGCTCTGACGCTAGGACAAACTTTACTTCACACTGATCATGCCTAATTTCATACTTTACCAGTTACTTCCTGTGAGTGCGTCGGTCAGTGTGTTACGTTTTCTCAAGACTTCTCTTAGAAGCACGATATCTCGGGAGCGACTAAATGCACTTGCAATGCTACTTACTAGGTCACCGGTTGCCATGTAGACAAGCCCTGACGGCAGTTTTTCCCTCTATGGAAATCCAAACTGCTAGATGCTGCTGCAAAAGTGGCAATTTCCCAACTGTTTCTTGCGAGACTTGGAACTCTTCTCGACCATTGTTTTAACTATACATATATTCACTATTTATTATTGTGCTGTCATTATTTGTTTACTGTCTCACAAGCCCTTGCCAAGCCCCTTCCCTAGGTACTTCCTAGAACCAGGACTCCTTGTGTTCTGGGGTCATGATACATTACTGCTGCTGTGCTTTATTTGTATAATAAATTTGGTTTTCACACCACAAAGACATTAGTATTACACCAGAAGAAGTGGTTGAAGGATTTGTCATGTGTCGACCTCGCAAAATATTGGTATTATAAACCCTTACACTTCACTGATTATTGCTTTATAGCATCAAACTTTTGGTTCTCACCACTTATTGTTACATTACCCTCTATTCAACATTTTTTAATCATCATGATAGTCTGATTATATCCACCCTCAATGCTACCTGAAATTATTTAATAGTAATAATAATGTTAAAATTTACCATCTACAGTACATAATGTTTTAATGGTAAATGTGTTTACATTTACCCTAGCTATATGCTATCAATATACTGAATATGACATGGTAGGCCACTACGGTGGGTAGGTTTTATAGGGCTTTTGAGGGCACAGGACTGAGGTTAGCCATACCTGTTGGAGAAAATATACAGCATATATATCATTCACAACTGAAAGAGTGATCATGAGAAAGTGTGGGTGGTCATACAAACTCTTCCTGCATGCAATAGCATGCAAATACTAATTTTTCAATTTAACCAGAAGTGAAGCCCCCCTTAATAAAATCCTGGATCCGCCCTGTATGGGGCCACAAACTGGACCAACTTCACACTGGGTTGAGGCAGGTTGAAATAGGTTGACAATATCTCTATGGGGACACACACTGGACCAACTTCACACTGGGTTGAGGCAGGTTGAAGAGGTTGACAATAGCTCTATGGGGACACACACTGGACCAACTTCACACTGGGTTGAGGCAGGTTGAAGAAGGTTGACAATAGCTCTGTGGGGATGGACCAACTTCACACTGGGTTGAGGCAGGTTGAAGTAGGTTTACAATAGCTCTATCGGGACACACACTGGACCAACTTCACACTGGGTTGAGGCAGGTTGAAATAGGTTGACAATATCTCTATGGGGACACACACTGGACCAACTTCACACTGGGTTGAGGCAGGTTGAAGAAGGTTGATAATAGCTCTGTGGGGATGGACCAACTTCACACTGGGTTGAGGCAGGTTGAAGTAGGTTGAGAATAGCTCTATCGGGGGACACACTGGACCAACTTCACACTGGGTTGAGGCAGGTTGAAGTAGGTTGACAATAGCTCTATGGGGACACACACTGGACCAACTTCACACTGGGTTGAGTCAGGTTGAAGAGGTTGACAATAGCTCTATGGGGACACACACTGGACTCACTTCACACTGGGTTGAGGCAGGTTGAAATAGGTTGACAATAGCTCTATGGGGACACACACTGGACCAACTTCACACTGGGTTGAGGCAGGTTGAAGAGGTTGACAATAGCTCTATGGCAGGGGCGGATCCAGGGGGGGGGGCTTAGGGGGCTCAAGCCCCCCCCCCTTATCCCCCCCTTTTTTTTTAATGCTGCACACACACCGAAAGTAAGAGAACGTGCCGTGATGGTGTTTCTGGCACAAAAGCGACTTAAACAGTGTGGAATAAAAGAGTACTTTTCGAGGACAAGGTAAGTGGTCAGCTATAGCTAGGTGGCTAGATTAGCTACGCTAAGCCTAAAGCCATCTTGAAATAGTTAGCCTAATTTTCCAGTTTCTGTACTATGTAGCTAGCTAGCTATTAGCCTGCTGCAACATCTAGCTTAGCTAGTACTGTACCAGTAAAGCTGTCTATGGGAATGCAAGTGGAAAGGAGAACGCGAACTGGCTCTGACGCTAGGACAAACTTTACTTCACACTGATCATGCCTAATTTCATACTTTACCAGTTACTTCCTGTGAGTGCGTCGGTCAGTGTGTTACGTTTTCTCAAGACTTCTCTTAGAAGTACGATATCTCGGGAGCGACTAAATGCACTTGCAATGCTACTGACTAGGTCACCGGTTGCCATGTAGACAAGCCCTGACGGCAGTTTTTCCCTCTATGGAAAACCACAAGCATCCAAACTGCTAGATGCTGCTGCAAAAGTGGCAATTTCCCAACTGTTTCTTGCGAGACTTGGAAGACTTGGAACTCTTCTCGACCATTGTTTTAACTATACATATATTCACTATTTATTATTGTGCTGTCATTATTTGTTTACTGTCTCACAAGCCCTTGCCAAGCCCCTTCCCTAGGTACTTCCTAGAACCAGGACTCCTTGTGTTCTGGGGTCATGATACATTACTGCTGCTGTGCTTTATTTGTATAATAAATTTGGTTTTCACACCACAAAGACATTAGTATTACACCAGAAGAAGTGGTTGAAGGATTTGTCATGTGTCGACCTCGCAAAATATTGGTATTATAAACCCTTACACTTCACTGATTATTGCTTTATAGCATCAAACTTTTGGTTCTCACCACTTATTGTTACATTACCCTCTATTCAACATTTTTTAATCATCATGATAGTCTGATTATATCCACCCTCAATGCTACCTGAAATTATTTAATAGTAATAATAATGTTAAAATTTACCATCTACAGTACATAATGTTTTAATGGTAAATGTGTTTACATTTACCCTAGCTATATGCTATCAATATACTGAATATGACATGGTAGGCCACTACGGTGGGTAGGTTTTATAGGGCTTTTGAGGGCACAGGACTGAGGTTAGCCATACCTGTTGGAGAAAATATACAGCATATATATCATTCACAACTGAAAGAGTGATCATGAGAAAGTGTGGGTGGTCATACAAACTCTCCTGCATGCAATAGCATGCAAAAACTAATTTTTCAATTTAACCAGAAGTGAAGCCCCCCCCCCCCCCCCTTAATAAAATCCTGGATCCGCCACAAACTGGACTAACTTCACACTGGGTTGAGGCAGGTTGAAATAGGTTGACAATATCTCTATGGGGACACACACTGGACCAACTTCACACTGGGTTGAGGCAGGTTGAAGTAGGTTGACAATATCTCTATGGGGACACACACTGGACCAACACCACACTGGGTTGAGGCAGGTTGAAGAGGTTGACAATATCTCTATGGGGACACACACTGGACCAACTTCACACTGGGTTGAGGCAGGTTGAAGAAGGTTGACAATAGCTCTGTGGGGATGGACCAACTTCACACTGGGTTGAGGCAGGTTGAAGTAGATTGACAATAGCTCTATCGGGACACACACTGGACCAACTTCACACTGGGTTGAGGCAGGTTGAAATAGGTTGACAATATCTCTATGGGGACACACACTGGACCAACTTCACACTGGGTTGAGGCAGGTTGAAGAAGGTTGATAATAGCTCTGTGGGGATGGACCAACTTCACACTGGGTTGAGGCAGGTTGAAGTAGGTTGACAATAGCTCTATCGGGACACACACTGGACCAACTTCACACTGGGTTGAGGCAGGTTGAAGAGGTTGACAATAGCTCTATGGGGACACACACTGGACCAACTTCACACTGGGTTGAGGCAGGTTGAAGTAGGTTGACAATAGCTCTATGGGGACACACACTGGACCAACTTCACACTGGGTTGAGTCAGGTTGAAGAGGTTGACAATAGCTCTATGGGTACACACACTGGACTAACTTCACACTGGGTTGAGGCAGGTTGAAGAAGGTTGATAATAGCTCTGTGGGGATGGACCAACTTCACACTGGGTTGAGGCAGGTTGAAGTAGGTTGACAATAGCTCTATCGGGACACACACTGGACCAACTTCACACTGGGTTGAGGCAGGTTGAAGAGGTTGACAATAGCTCTATGGGGACACACACTGGACCAACTTCACACTGGGTTGAGGCAGGTTGAAGTAGGTTGACAATAGCTCTATGGGGACACACACTGGACCAACTTCACACTGGGTTGAGTCAGGTTGAAGAGGTTGACAATAGCTCTATGGGGACACACACTGGACTAACTTCACACTGGGTTGAGGCAGGTTGAAGTAGGTCGACAATAGCTCTGTGGGGACACACACTGGACCAACTTCACACTGGGTTGAGGCAGGTTGAAGAAGGTTGACAATAGCTCTGTGGGGACACACACTGGACCAACTTCACACTGGGTTGAGGCAGGTTGAAGAAGGTTGACAATAGCTCTGTGGGGACACACACTTGACCAACTTCACACTGGGTTGAGGCAGGTTGAAGTAGGTTGACAATAGCTCTGTGGGGACACACACTGGACCAACTTCACACTGGGTTGAGGCAGGTTGAAGTAGGTTGACAATAGCTCTGTGGGGACACACACTGGACCAACTTTACACTGGGTTGAGGCCGGTTGAAGAGGTTGACAATAGCTCTATGGGGACACACACTGGACCAACTACATACTGGGTTGAGGCAGGTTGAAGTAGGTTGACAATAGCTCTATGGGGACACACACTGGACTAACTTCACACTGGGTTGAGGCAGGTAGAAGTAGGTTCACAATAGCTCTATGGGGACACACACTGGACCATCCCACACAGGGTTGAGGCAGGTTCAATTAGTATAAGACTGAAAACACCTCTAAGCAGCGTGTGCATCAGAAAGGATCTGCACATGACAACTGCAGCAGCTCGAAGACCTGCACACCTACAAGCTCAGGCCTGGGGGAGACAACACCTGATCAAACAGCTGGCAATACTCACAACCCAACCCTAACAGACCCACACACTGCACACTAGCATGCTGTACTTGGAAACTGAGCCCATACATAGCAACCTCACAACTTGCTAGTGTCAACAAAGCCCTTCCATGGGAGGGAGCACAGTTGTATAAATCCGTGTTGGCATTTTTGGGAAATTTGCATACCTAAGGTCCTATAGGTAATCAACGTAGCTGACTTTGCATAATTCTAGACAAATCAGGTTTAACCTTCTACAAATTAACACACCAGGAGCCTCTCACTGTGGACTCTCCGTAGTGAGGACATATAGCCAGGACACTTGTTCTGTCCCATACTAATACAGTGGGAGCCTCTCACTGTGGACTCTCTGCAGTAAGGACAGCCTCTATAGCCAGGACACTTGTTCTAGTCCCATACTAATACAGTGGGAGCCTCTCACTGTGGACTCTCTGTAGTGAGGACAGCCTCTATAGCCAGGACACTTGTTTTAGCCCCATACTAATACAGTGGGAGCCTCTCACTGTGGACTCTCTGTAGTAAGGACAGCCTCTATAGCCAGGACACTTGTTCTGTCCCATACTAATACAGTGGGAGCCTCTCACTGTGGACTCTCTGTAGTAAGGACAGCCTCTATAGCCAGGACACTTGTTCTGTCCCATACTAATACAGTGGGAGCCTCTCACTGTGGACTCTCTGTAGTGAGGATAGCCTCTATAGCCAGGACACTTGTTCTAGTCCCATACTAATACAGTGGGAGCCTCTCACTGTGGACTCTCTGTAGTGAGGATAGCCTCTATAGCCAGGACACACCCTGTCACTGGATTCTGTACACAACATATAACTATAATTAGTTGTCATGACAGAGTTGAATTAAACCACATATTGATATTCATGACCAGTTTATTAGGTCTTTGTGTGGGAAAAGTGAGTGGCCATATCTTGCTGTCCATGAATAACCTTGGTGGTTGCTGGCGTGTAAATTTGATGTCATTTCTAGATCATGTGATAAAGTCTTATGTAATCAAGTTGCATGCTTTGTGGAGGTGTAATGATGACATATCCTCAGAACTCACTCTGACGAACACCACATTGGGTGGAGGCAGGTTGACAATAGGGGGACACACACTGAACCAACAGAGAGTATGGGGCTAGAACAACTGTGTCCTGGCTATAGAGGCTGTCCTTACTACAGAGAGTCCACAGTGAGAGGCTCCCACTGTATTAGTATGGGACTAGAACAAGTGTCCTGGCTATAGAGGCTGTCCTTACTACAGAGAGTCCACAGTGAGAGGCTCCCACTGCATTAGTATGGGACTAGAACAAGTGTCCTGTCTATAGAGGCTGTCCTTACTACTACAGAGAGTCCACAGTGAGAGGCTCCCACTGTATTAGTATAGGGCTAGAACAAGTGCCCTGGCTATAGAGGCTGTCCTTACTACAGAGAGTCCACAGTGAGAGGCTCCCACTGTATTAGTATAGGGCTAGAACAAGTGCCCAGGCTGTCCTTACTACAGAGAGTCCACAGTGAGAGGCTCCCACTGTATTAGTATAGGGCTAGAACAAGTGCCCAGGCTGTCCTTACTACAGAGAGTCCACAGTGAGAGGCTCCCACTGTATTAGTATGGGACTAGAACAAGTATCCTGGCTACAGAGGCCGTCTTTACTACAGAGAGTCCACAGTGAGAGGCTCCCACTGCATTAGTATGGGACTAGAACAAGTGTCCTGGCTATAGAGGCTGTCCTTACTACAGAGAGTCCACACTGAGAGGCTCCCACTGTATTAGTATGACACTAGAACAAGTGTCCTGGCTATAGAGGCTGTCCTCACTACAGAGAGTCCACAGTGAGAGGCTCCCACTGTATTAGTATGACACTAGAACAAGTATCCTGGCTATAGAGGCTGTCCTTACTATAGAGAGTCCACAGTGAGAGGCTCCCACTGTATTAGTATGGGACTAGAACAAGTGTCCTGGCTATAGAGGCTGTCCTTACTACAGAGAGTCCACAGTGAGAGGCTCCCACTGTATTAGTATGACACTAGAACAAGTGTCCTGGCTACAGAGGCTGTCTTTACTACAGAGAGTCCACAGTGAGAGGCTCCCACTGTATTAGTATGGGACTAGAACAAGTGTCCTGGCTATAGAGGCTGTCCTTACTACAGAGAGTCCACAGTGAGAGGCTCCCACTGTATTAGTATGACACTAGAACAAGTGTCCTGGCTACAGAGGCTGTCTTTACTACAGAGAGTCCACAGTGAGAGGCTCCCACTGTATTAGTATGGGACTAGAACAAGTGTCCTGGCTATAGAGACTGTCCTTACTACAGGGAGTCCACAGTGAGAGGCTGCTCCCACTGTATTAGTATGGGACTAGAACAAGTGTCCTGGCTATAGAGACTGTCCTTACTACAGAGAGTCCACAGTGAGAGGCTCCCACTGTATTAGTATGGGACTAGAACAAGTGTCCTGGCTACAGAGGCTGTCCTTACTACAGAGAGTCCACAGTGAGAGGCTCCCACTGTATTAGTATGGGACTAGAACAAGTGTCCTGGCTATAGAGGCTGTCCTTACTACAGAGAGTCCACAGTGAGAGGCTCCCACTGTATTAGTATGACACTAGAACAAGTGTCCTGGCTACAGAGGCTGTCTTTACTACAGAGAGTCCACAGTGAGAGGCTCCCACTGTATTAGTATGGGACTAGAACAAGTGTCCTGGCTATAGAGACTGTCCTTACTACAGGGAGTCCACAGTGAGAGGCTGCTCCCACTGTATTAGTATGGGACTAGAACAAGTATCCTGGCTATAGAGACTGTCCTTACTACAGAGAGTCCACAGTGAGAGGCTCCCACTGTATTAGTATGGGACTAGAACAAGTGTCCTGGCTACAGAGGCTGTCCTTACTACAGAGAGTCCACAGTGAGAGGCTCCCACTGTATTAGTATGGGACTAGAACAAGTGTCCTGGCTATAGAGACTGTCCTTACTACAGAGAGTCCACACTGAGAGGCTCCCACTGTATTAGTATGGGACTAGAACAAGTGTGCTGGCTATAGAGGCTGTCTTTACTACAGAGAGTCCACAGTGAGAGGCTCCCACTGCATTAGTATGGGACTGTATTAATATTTAGTTCATCACTCAAAATATGACGTACCCAAGTCAATTTTTAATAAAATTATAAATAGGGGGTTCTCTCTGGAGTCTGCATGAAATCAGAGCTAATGGGGTCCCTTTCACTCACCGTGGTAACCCAAATGTGTGGTGAGTAGCATGTACACCAATCCATAATCCAGCAACCGCATTTATCGTGTGAACATCTCCAAGATAGTTATCCCACAATGAAGGTGTTGGTCCTGGACGAGAGATAATGGATGCAGATTAGGCATGGCTGGATGAGAGAAGAGGGAGAAGAGGAAAGGAAGTTGATCTTAAAGAAATGTGGAGAGATTTCATGCAAAGACGATGGAGACTTACTCAAGGCTGCATGGAGGAGGGAGACTTGTCAGGGAGAGTGCAGTTGAGGTGCTTGTAGTGTCCCTTGTAGAGGAGATGGTAGCAGTACCATTGCAAGGCATTCCTGGACGTTTTGTCCCTGCAAGGAGAAGGGCAACATGACCTCCCCATGCTCGGCCAATATTTGAAATGGTGTGCAGATCCTCCACTTCTCCCCGCAGACATATCCTCCACCCAACCTCTCAGTCACCGACCTGACCTGACCACCCCCTCACTGCTGATGTGTTATTGTTGGTATTCCCTAGTGTGGTCTAGATCTTCATCTTCCCACCCCTCCCTCCCCCGGGGTGCCTTTTCTCCTACCCCGCTTCCTAGCCCCCTTTATTCTAATATTCCCCCCCCAGACCTCTTTTCTCCTACCCCGCTTCTCCTAGCCCCCTTTATTCTAATATTCCCCCCCCCCCGACCTCTTTTCTCCTACCCCGGTTCTCCTAACCCCCCTTCTTCTAATATTCCTCCCCCTGGTCTGTTTCCCCTATCCCTCTTCTTCCAACACTTCTCACCCCCTAAGGAGGACTCCTCCTCCGATGCCCTTCCCCCTTTTCTCATAGCCCCACTTCTCCTCAGACCTCATCTTCTAACAACCTCCCCCTACCAGACCCCTCCCTTGCCAGAGTGCCAGGAGGTGGTCTGAGATTCTGACAGAAGAACAGCCTCTACATGTGTAGCAATAATGCTGTTGGCAGGGGAGCAGATCCCTCCAGCGTCGGATCAAATGAAAGAGCATGGCCACACCCACCTCACTCTCCCGAATGAAAGGTTAAAAATAATAATAATAATAATTGTTTAACCCCAAAGAGTAGCATCACATTCGGAAGTACGTCCAGGGCAGGCTTGATCGAGTGTGGCCATGAATATCATTATACAAATGCCCCAGCTGCCATAGTCGGAGTGACCATAAATGCCCATAAATGCCTCTCTCTGGTACGAGAGTAGAGTGAGCGTCATCACTGCCGAGAGTAGAGTGAGCGTCATCACTGCCGGCCTTGGTCAGAACCACTCAACAACTCTCGCCTTTTTAGTCCACTCATCAGTGCACTATAACCCCAAGACTGAGAGCAGCTGCACAGGTGTGTGTGTGTGACCATGAGGACACACCCCTCAAGCAGCTGCACACGGACCAAGAACCCCAGGACAGCCAGAGAAACACCTAACGCATCAGCTGCATTGACATACAGAGGGCTTTAGTCACATGATTCCCACCCTGGTTATTATCCTGCCCAGTTGCTAGTCACATGATTCCCTCCCTGGTTCTTATCCTGCCCAGTTGCTAGTCACATGATTCCCACCCTGGTTATTATCCTGCCCAGTTGCTAGTCACATGATTCCCACCCTGGTTATTATCCTGCCCAGTTGCTAGTCACATGATTCCCTCCCTGGTTCTTATCCTGCCCAGTTGCTAGTCACATGATTCCCACCCTGGTTCTTATCCTGCCCAGTTGCTAGTCACATGATTCCCACCCTGGTTCTTATCCTGCCCAGTTGCTAGTCACATGACTCCCACCCTGGTTTTTATCCTGCCCAGTTGCTACTTGTACAGGCAGGCACTACCATACAGAATAAAAACCAGTTCACCTATGTAATACACATACTTCACTAGGTGGGCAATGAGCAGGATATTGCCTGCATACATACACACAGCTCTAGTGGCCAAGTGCTCAGCTTGGGCACCAGACATGGCCAGTAAGTACGGAGGCAAACGGTATTCCAGTGTAGGGCTAGAGTATTCCAGGGCTAGGGCTAGAGTATTCCAGGGCTAGGCTAAGGGCTAGGGCTAGAGTATTCCAGGGCTAGGCTAAGGGCTAGGGCTAGGGTATTCCAGGGCTAGGCTAAGGGCTAGGGCTAGAGTATTCCAGGGCTAGGGCTGGTTAGGGCTAGAATACTCCAGGGCTAGGGCCAGGGCTAGAGTATTCCAGGGCTAAGGGCTAGGGCTAGAATATTCCAGGGCTAGGGCTAAGGGCTAGGGCTAGAGTATTCCAGGGCTAAGGGCTAGGGCTAGAGTATTCCAGGGCTAGGGCTAGAGTATTCCAGGGCTAAGGGCTAGGGCTAGAGTATTCCAGGGCTAAGGGCTAGGGCTAGAGTACTAGGGCTAAGGGCATTCCAGAACTAGAGACATCCTGGGATAGTTGCAAGTATTGCATCCTATAAGAATGTATTCTAGTGTCCATGCTATAACAGTCAGTCACCCTCACTAGGAACAGCCCTGGTTTGGAGGGCTAGGGCTAGGGCTAATACAGTCAGTCACCCTCACAGGAACAGCCCTGGTTTGGAGGGCTAGGTCTAGGGCTAGGGCTAATACAGTCAGTCACCCTCACAGGAACAGCCCTGGTTTGGAGGGCTAGGTCTAGGGCTAGGGCTAATACAGTCAGTCACCCTCACAGGAACAGCCCTGGTTTGGAGGGCTAGGTCTAGGGCTAGGGCTAATACAGTCAGTCACCCTCACAGGCACAGCCCTGGTTTGGAGGGCTAGGGCTAGGGCTAATACAGTCAGTCACCCTCACAGGAAAAGCCCTGGTTTGGAGGGCTAGGTCTAGGGCTAGGGCTAATACAGTCAGTCACCCTCACAGCCCAGGTTTGGAGGGCTGGGGAGGAGGATGTTTCAAGATAGTTGAGACAGCCTTCAAAGGCAGTGCTGGTCAAGGAAATGGTAGCCGTGTCAGACACCTAAACTGGAGAGTTGGAACCATTGAACCAAGTTTGAGGAGACAGAGAACAAGAGAACATGTTTCTGGAGAGTTGGCATGAGGTGGTTTGTTTACGAGTTTATTATATAAGTATATTCATAGGAATACGGGGGATCCGGAAAAAATCTTAGATCTCCTATCACTCCTCGTGTGGGGGTGTTTTGACTTTGAACTCGAGTTAGTCTGTGGCTAGCATGACCTGATAGGGTATTACATGATAGTAGATACATACATGTACATGTATGCATCTGCACATACATACATGTACATGTATGCATCTGCACATACATACTCTATGCACATACATGCATACATGTGCACACACATACATACATATGCAAATACACACCTACATATATACATACATACATACATACATATGCATATAATTATATGCAAATGCACACCTACATACATACATACATACTTATACATAGTGACATAGTACGAGGCCACTTATCCAAACAGGTTGGGCCCCGAGGGCACACACAAGACCATAAACAAGGACTATTATGCAGGGAACTGTGGGGTCCAAGGTCTAAACACACAACCCTATTCACAGAGTGTGGAATTTAACTGTTGTTGCTGGAGGACTTAATCTCTTCTTGTGCACGCACACGCTGGCTCGGTACAAAGTGAAGAAAACCTCACATGATGCACCGTACGTTCCCCAATAGGAACCGCGATCACTATTTACTTCCATCCAAATCTTCTATTGAAAGAGAGGTTACTATTGATTGCAGTTGTGAAGAAGTTCAAGTGCCCTGTTTGGAGGACTTCTCATCGTTTGAGTGCCCGTGGCTCAACGGTTGAGTAACGCTGCCCAGGAAACCAGAAATCAAGGGTTCAAATGCATGCTGCTGGGTGCCCAGAATATTCCCCCCGATTTTTCCCCCTCGTCTTCAGTTCCCAGTTTATAAGCGTAATATTTGGACGCGTCATATTTGCTATAGTTGCCTCCATGGTAACAATTAGAGCAGCTCCTAATAGAGGAAAGACTGTGTTTGTCGTATATATTTAGAATGTCCGAAATTCCAGCAGATATAAATAACATCTGGGGGGATCACACTCGTGGCTCGACCACAGATATTTGCAGAGCGGCTTTGACTATGGTGTTATTCATCATTAATAAGGAACGCCGTGCAAGTTCGGTATTATCAGATTCTCGATGGGCACAGAAAGGACACACAACAATTAGTAATAACGCAGTCATCACACCAATTATCACACGCTCGATTCGGGGAAGTCCACATGTTCACACACAGGTGTCAAGTGCCTCGTAGCAGCTGCTGGTGCGGGCATGCTTGCCAATGCTTGCTCTTCCCTCGGCACTGGGAGGATGTTGCGTTGCTTTCCTTCTCGTAGGGTTTTGGTTCCAATTCAGATGCCGAAGCTCCTCCCTCCCCTACATGAGCATTAGCTCTCGTAACAACACCATCAAGTGAGGCTTCACCATCCACCACTTTAGTTGTTTTTTTAAAGCCATCGGCCTTCAGGCTCTTTCAAACTAAAATAGTTCTGGGAGGACATTCGTAGGTGTAAATCAGTCTCTAACTCTCTCTGTTGTTTACACGTCAGTGATTAGCGCGCAGGTGGGTGACATATACGCACAGCACAGTGTCAGTGTGCATTAAGCTTCTTGTGCACCTGCGCCTTACCCACGTAACACGCACGATTAATGTCACCGCTGTGTCATCTACTTTTAGGGTGACTGAAATGTTCGGATAACTGGACTTCCGTGCGGAAGGTCTCTTCACCTCGTCCATGCTCTGCACAGAATCGTGGACAGTCGACTTTCCAACATTGCATTCTGCCACTCCTCTAGCTAACCTTCTCCCCTTCTTCACCGGCGCAGATCTCGAGCTTACCTCGACACTAAGGACAACCCTTTCTTCTCTTTTGAGTGCGTTCCAGCCCACGCTCTACACCTCACATGGAGCAAGAAGAACCGAAAGAAACTGCTGGCAGAGGCCTCCTCATCAAGCGAGGGCTCGTCACACACGCGCAAAGGAACTTCCCTACAAAATGAAAAAATAAGTATGTCTAATATGGTAACATTGTTGTGGGCGTTGCTAGCATAGCCATGGCTTCTTGTTGCATTCTGTTGACGGGCGTATTCGGATGATTGAAGCTCGGACAAGTGGCCTCCTTTGCTGGGTCGCTTGGCACAGGGGCAGCTGTCGATTTCAGCAAGCCCGTGGGAATCATTCTGAAGCTGCAGCCTCAAGTTGTGTGGGTCTACGACCAGCACAAAGCCATGAACTACACCACCACTAGCTTTGAGCTGGCCGGCCAGTGCTTTCGGTGGGAAGAAGGGAAACCAAAGTGCCCAAATTTCCCCCCTCAGATCTGCTGGGTCTTCTGCAAGTCAAGCAATCTACAGCAATCAGCAAGGCTGTGTGATGCTACGAAATTTCTTTTCAGACAAAATGGCCTCAAGTAATAAAGGATAAGACTTGTGAACACACAGGGATACCGACAACGGCCAGAGCTAAGTCGATTTGGGGCTGCAACATCTACCCAGTGAAAGTGGCACTCTAGTATACAGGAATATACTATAGATGTATATGATCTTGCATACACACAGGAACCAATCCAACACAGAAAGTTTGCGTTGACCCGATCAAAAGACGAGGAAACCCACATACACACCCACACAGAGGAGCGAATAGGTACAGTGAAGAGTGACAGAATGTGGGGTGGCTTCCGCTATGCATGCACAATATTTCCTGCACAAATTCTTCAGCTTGTCACGACCTGCGAATATTTCACCTCTCAAAAAAATACCCGGCATACAGTTTCAAAGAAAGCTTCAGACTAAACTTCATGGGAGGATGGAAGGGGGGGGGGGGGGGGGGGGGGGGGACACGAGTGGAATATTTACATCCCTGGATCTCTGGGGTACTTGAAACTCTCCCGGGATGTCTCTAGCCCTGGAACACACTTAGCCCTAACACTGGTTCGGTTGCAGGATGCTGCCAATGCATTTACTCACCGGCTGTTAATATCTTCTGGCGGCCATATGACATGGCAACACTTGAACAAACTCTCAGCTGACATAGCAGAATACAATGACCTTCTCAATCCATGATGTATAAGTTACCCCACCAAGGACATCCTGAGATTAGTCACACCAGTCTCCCAGGAAATTCCCGGGATTTGCCCGGGAGATGTTGTGGCATTGTATGGTGTGTGTAGGCATGCACGGATCGAGTTTCAAGCCACAAGCTATTGCCCACCGCATTGTGGCGGGGAGGCTCTGACCACAAGACAGGCGAAGTGACACACGGCAGAGAGGAGCGGAGAGCAGTTCAGAGGCCAAGCACATCACGTGAGCACGACTTGGCTATGTGCTCCAGCGGGCCTCACCTAAAACCACAGCACAATGCCAATCTGTATAGAAGCTCTACACACACACCAACACACATGCCTATATAGCAAAGAAGGGACTACACCCTCATCCTCCTTGGCAATCTTCCACAGAGACACTACACCTGTTATGGCAGACTAAACCATGACATCACAATTGTTGACCACAATAGAGCGTTGCCAAATGGAGTTCAACCCCCTCCCCCAGTGATGTGGGCTCTGCGGGGGCAGTATGTGAGGACACGCTGAGTGCTAGGGAAAACAAATTGAGGTATCTCTGGCCGGTGGCGTCTCGAAGAACCCACGTCTTCCTCATATGAATGGTCAACTTCCTCTTCTGCTGACGGGGTATACAGTATATCCTTGCAAAACTAAAAGCACAGGGAGCCATGCTAGTCAATGGTGGTTAGTTGGTTAGTTTTCAAATCTTTGATACACAAGGGAGGGAAATTGGAAGCCTATGCAAACATTCTTGAGGGCACTAGTTTGCAAACAATAACTCTGCACATCTTCCTGCACGCATTTGCTGATAACTGTGGAAGCTTATGGACTTTGTGGGGTCATTACAGCCCGTAGTGTGGGAGTGTCATGTGGCTTTCCTTGAAGGCACACAAACCCACACACGTTATGGCTGCTGAAGGATGCCCAACTAGAGAAGCTGTAGCTCACCTCAACCCAGTGTAGGTGTGGTCCAGTGGTTGTCCCCATAGAAACCTACTTCAACCTGCCTCAGCCCAGTGTGGTGTTGGTCCAGTGTGTGCCCCCAGAGAGCTATTGTCCTACTTCAACTTGCCTCAACCCAGTGTGGTGTTGGTCCAGTGTGTGTCCCCATAGAGCTATTGTCAACCTACTTCAACCTGCCTCAACCCAGTGTGGTGTTGGTCCAGTGTGAGCTATTGTTAACCTACTTCAACCTGCCTCAACCCAGTGTGGTGTTGGTCCAGTGTGTGTCCCATAGAGCTATTGTCAACCTACTTCAACCTGCCTCAACCCAGTGTGATGTTGGTCCAGTGTGTGTCCCCGTAGAGCTATTGTCAACCTGCCTCAACCCAGTGTGGTGTTGGTCCAGTGTGTGTCCCATAGAGCTATTGTCAACCTACTTCAACCTGCCTCAACCCAGTGTGGTGTTGGTCCAGTGTGTGTCCCATAGAGCTATTGTCAACCTACTTCAACCTGCCTCAACCCAGTGTGGTGTTGGTACAGTGTGTGTCCCCACAGAGCTATTGTCAACCTATTTCAATCTGCCTCAACCCAGTGTGGTGTTGGTCCAGTGTGTGTCCCCATAGAGCTATTATCAACCTATTTCAACCTGCCTCAACCCAGTGTGGTGTTGGTCCAGTGTGTGTCCCCATAGAGCTATTGTCAACCTACTTCAACCTGCCTCAACCCAGTGTGGTGTTGGTCCAGTGTGTGTCCTATTGTCAACCTACTTCAACCTGCCTCAACCCAGTGTGAAGTTGGTCCAGTGTGTCCCCATAGAGCTATTGTCAACCTACTTCAACCTGCCTCAACCCAGTGTGGTGTTGGTACAGTGTGTGTCCCCATAGAGCTATCGTCAACCTATTTCAACCTGCCTCAACCCAGTGTGGTGTTGGTCCAGTGTGTGTCCCCATAGAGCTATTGTCAACCTACTTCAACCTGCCTCAACCCAGTGTGGTGTTGGTCCAGTGTGTGTCCCCATAGAGCTATTGTCAACCTATTTCAACCTGCCTCAACCTAGTGTGGTGTTGGTCCAGTGTGTGTTCCCATAGAGCTATTGTCAACCTACTTCAACCTGCCTCAACCCAGTGTGGTGTTGGTACAGTGTGTGTCCCCATAGAGCTATCGTCAACCTATTTCAACCTGCCTCAACCCAGTGTGGTGTTGGTCCAGTGTGTGTCCCCATAGAGCTATTGTCAACCTACTTCAACCTGCCTCAACCCAGTGTGGTGTTGGTCCAGTGTGTGTCCCCATAGAGCTATTGTCAACCTACTTCAACCTGCCTCAACCCAGTGTGGTGTTGGTACAGTGTGTGTTCCCATAGAGCTATTGTCAACCTACTTCAACCTGCCTCAACCCAGTGTGGTGTTGGTCCAGTGTGTGTCCCCATAGAGCTATTGTCAACCTACTTCAACCTGCCTCAACCCAGTGTGGTGTTGGTCCAGTGTGTGTCCCCATAGAGCTATTGTCAACCTACTTCAACCTGCCTCAACCCAGTGTGGTGTTGGTCCAGTGTGTGTCCTCATAGAGCTATTGTCAACCTACTTCAACCTGCCTCAACCCAGTGTGGTGTTGGTCCAGTGTGTGTCCCCATAGAGCTATTGTCAACCTACTTCAACCTGCCTCAACCCAGTGTGGTGTTGGTCCAGTGTGTGTCCCCATAGAGCTATTGGCAACCTACTTCAACCTGCCCCAACCCAGTGTGGTGTTGGTCCAGTGTGTCTCTACAGAGATATTGCCAACCCATCTCAACTCAGTGTGATACGTAGCAGTCTCTCAGGATGACCCTGTACCAATTTCCATCCTTGCAATAGAGGTCTGGTCAGCCCTACCCGTTCACACTTCGATCTCAAGGATTCTGAAGGAGCCAATGACATAGTAGAATCGATTCTGCAATGTCATTGGCTCCCTCAGAATCCTTGAGATCGAAGTCTCATTCAAAACTGGACTGTAAATCACGGGACAAAGCATGTGATACATGGAGTGGGTGGGGAGTTCTTCTTATTCGAAGCAGAGACCTTGTTACAGCATGGAAATTGGTAAAGGATCATCATACAATATTGATACATGCACCTCCTCTGCATCAAGTGAAAAACCAACACATCACATGATAATCACATGATTGTAACATGACCATACACATGACACATGATAATCACATGATCATATACCATGACCATACCACATGATACTCACATATCCCTTCCCCCTATGTCGTTGTCCACGTTGAGAGCTCCTGCGAAGGACTGGTTGAGGTACGTCAGGGAGTACGCGCCACTCACCTGCCCTGTTCTGTCCAAGCCAGCCTCGCAATGTGAGTAAATGACAGTCAGCCCTGTGTGCTGAGTCAGCAGAGTGTGAAGTCTCTCTACTACCTTTGGCGTGTCATCCCAGAACATTAATGGAAGCATAGCCTGTACACACACCACAGGAAACCTCGAAATCATTGTAGGCACTCTGCAGTCAGTAGAGGAGAGAGAACTGGCTGCACATTCAGTAGAGGAGAGAGAACTGGCTGCATAGTCAGTAGAGGAGAGAGAACTGGCTGCACAGTCAGTAGAGGAGAGAGAACTGGCTGCACAGTCAGTAGAGGAGAGAGAACTGGCTGCACAGTCAGTAGAGGAGAGAGAACTGGCTGCACAGTCAGTAGAGGAGAGAGAACTGGCTGCACAGTCAGTAGAGGAGAGAGAACTGGCTGCACAGTCAGTAGAGGAGAGGGAACTGGCTGCACAGTCAGTAGAGGAGAGAGAACTGGCTGCACAGTCAGTAGAGGAGAGAGAACTGGCTGCACAGTCAGTAGAGGAGAGAGAACTGACTGCACAGTCAGTAGAGGAGAGAGAACTGGCTGCACAGACAGTAGAGGAGAGAGAACTGGCTGAATCAGTAGAGGAGAGAGAACTGGCTGCACAGTCAGTAGAGGAGAGAGAACAGGCTACACAGTCAGTAGAGGAGAGAGAACTGGCTGCACAGTCAGTAGAGGAGAGAGAACTGGCTGCACAGTCAGTAGAGGAGAGAGAACTGGCTGCACAGTCAGTAGAGGAGAGAGAACTGGCTACACAGTCAGTAGAGGAGAGAGAACTGGCTGCACAGTCAATAGAGGAGAGAGAACTGGCTGCATAGTCAGGTACACCTTTGCCAACCCTTCCAATGCCTAACATTTATCTAGTAAGTAAAGTTGAGAATAAGGTCAAGAAACTTCAGAACATGCAAATATTTTGGATGTATATTTGACTGCCCCTGCACTTAATTGGACCCAAAAGGTTCTGTGTGTTCGGAATTTGTGTGAGGTAAAGGGTCTCCACATTCACCGGTTCACAGTGTGTACAACACAATTATGAGGTAAAGGATGGCCGCATATATATACCATACACAGTGTGTGCAAAGTAAAGGGTATGAACTCTCCAGCAGGTTTGATTCTATGCCATTTTGTGCGTAGGCTGTGTATTAGAGTGTTCACTCTCACTGTGAACCAACCTCGCCGAGCATCAATGCTGAATCACAGATCTGGTATTTAACACACTGAATAAGTCGGTGCAAACCACATGTAGTCACACTGCATTACGTATCAGTGAAGATGTATAATTATTACTGACCTGGATTGCAACAGCGTCATTCTGAGGGGGGGGAACAGGGTTTCCCACAACAACCCAATTATGAAACTCCCCCTTAGAGGGGTTCTGCTCAAAGTACCTCTTCTCGATTATCAAGTCCTTCTCTTCAAACAGGTTGAGGTAGCTGAGATAAAGGAGAGTGGAGGACACTGCCATCACATCTGGACGTGACCACTAATTAATCACATGACTTGAACATGAATTAATCACATGACCTGACCATGACTTAATCACATGAATTGACCATGAATTAATCCATTACTTGACCATGAATTAATCACGACTTGACCATGAATTAATCACATGACTTGACCATGAATTAATCACATGACTTGACCATGAATTAATCACATGACTTGACCATGAATTAATCACATGACTTGTCCTTGAATTAATCACATGACTTGACCATGAATTAATCACATGACTTGACCATGAATTAATCACATGACTTGACCATGAATTAATCACATGACTTAATCTGTAACCTGTCAAAACAAATTAACTGCATGACTCAACCTATTTATTTGTAATCACATGCTTCAATAATTAATCACATGACTTAGCGCTAATTATGGCTTCTCAAGACAAGTTAAACCCTAGAACCTTCTCACACCCTGCAGTCTTTATCCAAGAACGAAGGATCACATGCATTCATTAGTGTAATTCCTTTGAACCACCGAAGTTAGCCCAGTCAGCCTCCTACCCAGCACCAAGTAGTCCAGTCAGCCTCCTACCCAGCACCAAGTAGCCCAGTCAGCCTCCTACCCAGCACCAAGTAGTCCAGTCAGCCTCCTACCCAGCACCAAGTAGCCCAGTCAGCCTCCTACCCAGCACCAAGTAACCCAGTCAGCCTCCTACCCAGCACCAAGTAGCCCAGTCAGCCTCCTACCCAGCACCAAGTAACCCAGTCAGCCTCCTACCCAGCACCAAGTAGCCCAGTCAGCCTCCTACCCAGCACCAAGTAACCCAGTCAGCCTCCTACCCAGCACCAAGTAGCCCAGTCAGCCTCCTACCCAGCACCAAGTAGTCCAGTCAGCCTCCTACCCAGCACCAAGTAACCCAGTCAGCCTCCTACCCAGCACCAAGTAGTCCAGTCAGCCTCCTACCCAGCACCAAGTAGCCCAGTCAGCCTCCTACCCAGCACCAAGTAGTCCAGTCAGCCTCCTACCCAGCACCAAGTAGCCCAGTCAGCCTCCTACCCAGCACCAAGTAGTCCAGTCAGCCTCCTACCAGCACCAAGTAGTCCAGTCAGCCTCCTACCCAGCACCAAGTAGCCCAGTCAGCCTCCTACCCAGCACCAAGTAGCCCAGTCAGCCTCCTACCCAGCACCAAGTAACCCAGTCAGCCTCCTACCCAGCACCAAGTAACCCAGTCAGCCTCCTACCCAGCACCAAGTAGCCCAGTCAGCCTCCTACCCAGCACCAAGTAGTCCAGTCAGCCTCCTACCCAGCACCAAGTAACCCAGTCAGCCTCCTACCCAGCACCAAGTAGTCCAGTCAGCCTCCTACCCAGCACCAAGTAGCCCAGTCAGCCTCCTACCCAGCACCAAGTAGTCCAGTCAGCCTCCTACCCAGCACCAAGTAGCCCAGTCAGCCTCCTACCCAGCACCAAGTAGTCCAGTCAGCCTCCTACCAGCACCAAGTAGTCAGCCTCCTACCCAGCACCAAGTAGCCCAGTCAGCCTCCTACCCAGCACCAAGTAGACAAGTAGTCCAGTCAGCCTCCTACCCAGCACCAAGTAGACAAGTAGTCCAGTCAGCCTCCTACCCAGCACCAAGTAGTCCAGTCAGCCTCCTACCAGCACCAAGTAGTCAGACTCCTACCTAGCACCAAGTAGTCCAGTCAGCCTCCTACCCAGCACCAAGTAGTCCAGTCAGCCTCCTACCCAGCACCAAGTAGCCCAGTCAGCCTCCTACCCAGCACCAAGTAGTCCAGTCAGCCTCCTACCCAGCACCAAGTAACCCAGTCAGCCTCCTACCCAGCACCAAGTAGTCCAGTCAGCCTCCTACCCAGCACCAAGTAGCCCAGTCAGCCTCCTACCCAGCACCAAGTAGTCCAGTCAGCCTCCTACCCAGCACCAAGTAGCCCAGTCAGCCTCCTACCCAGCACCAAGTAGTCCAGTCAGCCTCCTACCAGCACCAAGTAGTCCAGTCAGCCTCCTACCCAGCACCAAGTAGCCCAGTCAGCCTCCTACCCAGCACCAAGTAGACAAGTAGTCCAGTCAGCCTCCTACCTAGCACCAAGTAGTCCAGTCAGCCTCCTACCCAGCACCAAGTAGTCCAGTCAGCCTCCTACCCAGCACCAAGTAGCCCAGTCAGCCTCCTACCCAGCACCAAGTAGTCCAGTCAGCCTCCTACCCAGCACCAAGTAGTCCAGTCAGCCTCCTACCCAGCACCAAGTAACCCAGTCAGCCTCCTACCCAGCACCAAGTAGCCCAGTCAGCCTCCTACCCAGCACCAAGTAGTCCAGTCAGCCTCCTACCCAGCACCAAGTAGCCCAGTCAGCCTCCTACCCAGCACCAAGTAGCCCAGTCAGCCTCCTACCCAGCACCAAGTAGTCCAGTCAGCCTCCTACCAGCACCAAGTAGTCCAGTCAGCCTCCTACTCAGCACCAAGTAGTCCAGTCAGCCTCCTACCCAGCACCAAGTAGCCCAGTCAGCCTCCTACCCAGCACCAAGTAGCCCAGTCAGCCTCCTACCCAGCACCAAGTAGCCCAGTCAGCCTCCTACCCAGCACCAAGTAGTCCAGTCAGCCTCCTACCCAGCACCAAGTAGCCCAGTCAGCCTCCTACCCAGCACCAAGTAGTCCAGTCAGCCTCCTACCCAGCACCAAGTAGTCCAGTCAGCCTCCTACCCAGCACCAAGTAGTCCAGTCAGCCTCCTACCCAGCACCAAGTAGTCCAGTCAGCCTCCTACCCAGCACCAAATAGTCCAGTCAGCCTCCTACCCAGCACCAAGTAGCCCAGTCAGCCTCCTACCCAGCACAAAGTAGTCCAGTCAGCCTCCTACCCAGCACCAAGTAGCCCAGTCAGCCTCCTACCCAGCACCAAGTAGTCCAGTCAGCCTCCTACCCAGCACCAAGTAGCCCAGTCAGCCTCCTACCCAGCACCAAGTAACCCAGTCAGCCTCCTACCCAGCACCAAGTAGCCCAGTCAGCCTCCTACCCAGCACCAAGTAGCCCAGTCAGCCTCCTACCCAGCACCAAGTAGCCCAGTCAGCCTCCTACCCAGCACCAAGTAACCAAGTCAGCCTCCTACCCAGCACCAAGTAACCCAGTCAGCCTCCTACCCAGCACCAAGTAGCCCAGTCAGCCTCCTACCCAGCATCAAGTAGTCCAGTCAGCCTCCTACCCAGCACCAAGTAACCCAGTCAGCCTCCTACCCAGCACCAAGTAGTCCAGTCAGCCTCCTACCCAGCACCAAGTAGCCCAGTCAGCCTCCTACCCAGCACCAAGTAGTCCAGTCAGCCTCCTACCCAGCACCAAGTAGCCCAGTCAGCCTCCTACCCAGCACCAAGTAGTCCAGTCAGCCTCCTACCAGCACCAAGTAGTCAGCCTCCTACCCAGCACCAAGTAGCCCAGTCAGCCTCCTACCCAGCACCAAGTAGACAAGTAGTCCAGTCAGCCTCCTACCTAGCACCAAGTAGTCCAGTCAGCCTCCTACCCAGCACCAAGTAGTCCAGTCAGCCTCCTACCCAGCACCAAGTAGCCCAGTCAGCCTCCTACCCAGCACCAAGTAGTCCAGTCAGCCTCCTACCCAGCACCAAGTAACCCAGTCAGCCTCCTACCCAGCACCAAGTAGTCCAGTCAGCCTCCTACCCAGCACCAAGTAGCCCAGTCAGCCTCCTACCCAGCACCAAGTAGTCCAGTCAGCCTCCTACCCAGCACCAAGTAGCCCAGTCAGCCTCCTACCCAGCACCAAGTAGTCCAGTCAGCCTCCTACCAGCACCAAGTAGTCCAGTCAGCCTCCTACCCAGCACCAAGTAGTCCAGTCAGCCTCCTACCCAGCACCAAGTAGCCCAGTCAGCCTCCTACCCAGCACCAAGTAGTCCAGTCAGCCTCCTACCCAGCACCAAGTAGTCCAGTCAGCCTCCTACCCAGCACCAAATAGTCCAGTCAGCCTCCTACCCAGCACCAAGTAGCCCAGTCAGCCTCCTACCCAGCACAAAGTAGTCCAGTCAGCCTCCTACCCAGCACCAAGTAGCCCAGTCAGCCTCCTACCCAGCACCAAGTAGTCCAGTCAGCCTCCTACCCAGCACCAAGTAGCCCAGTCAGCCTCCTACCCAGCACCAAGTAGCCCAGTCAGCCTCCTACCCAGCACCAAGTAGTCCAGTCAGCCTCCTACCCAGCACCAAGTAGCCCAGTCAGCCTCCTACCCAGCACCAAGTAGTCCAGTCAGCCTCCTGCCCAGCACCAAGTAGCCCAGTCAGCCTCCTACCCAGCACCAAGTAGTCCAGTCAGCCTCCTACCCAGCACCAAGTAGTCCAGTCAGCCTCCTACCCAGCACCAAATAGTCCAGTCAGCCTCCTACCCAGCACCAAGTAGCCCAGTCAGCCTCCTACCCAGCACAAAGTAGTCCAGTCAGCCTCCTACCCAGCACCAAGTAGCCCAGTCAGCCTCCTACCCAGCACCAAGTAGTCCAGTCAGCCTCCTACCCAGCACCAAGTAGCCCAGTCAGCCTCCTACCCAGCACCAAGTAGCCCAGTCAGCCTCCTACCCAGCACCAAGTAGTCCAGTCAGCCTCCTACCCAGCACCAAGTAGCCCAGTCAGCCTCCTACCCAGCACCAAGTAGTCCAGTCAGCCTCCTACTCAGTGTTTAAAGAACAACTGAAAGAGTATCTAGTAGTGTAATAGTCCCAGAGCAATGTGTGTCTCCACACATATAATTGTCATCGTTGTCACTGCATTGCGCCCCAGGCCACCCTTGTTATTAGCTCTCTAGCTACTGTCATTGTCACTGCTCTATATTCCAGGCCACCCCTGTTATTAGCTCTCTAGCTACTGTCATTGCCACTGCTCCATGTTCCAGGCCACCCTTGTTATTAGCTCTCTAGCTACTGTCATTGTCACTGCTCTGTGTTCCAGGCCACCCTTGTTATTAACTCTCTAGCTAGTTGCTAAGGTCCTTCCTTATGTCATGTTTTCCTTGCCATTAAAAAGTTAAAAATTTCTTTAATTTGTGTGATGAAAGGTGTGTCCATGATCCCAAAAGGTAAAAGTCATCTCACCGGTTGTATTATTATTATTATAATGACTTCAATAATCAACTTGAATTTAATCCCTCAGATGTTTCGACTAGACGCTCTAACCTTCATCAGGATTATAAGGGCAAGAGTGTCTAGTTGAAACATTGAGAGAGTAAAATTCAAATTGATTAGCAAGAAGGTTGTTGAAATTTTATATATGTCAACTGAGTTTGTTGAAAAATTAAAACAGCCACTGCACTCATTTCTTGACCTCACATCCTGTCACAAGAGAGAGGAGAGTGAGTGCCTTCATGGACTGCTACTAGAGATGATGGTTCAATGATGATTAAATCCACAGACTCATTGAACTCGAACATCAGTATCTATGGCAACAGTTCAGCAGGTGCGGATCAAGATGACCTACTTCACCCTGGAATGCCAACAACATCCTGGTAGTCATGGTAACCCGTACGATTGGGTGACTGCCAGTTCGGCACACACTTAGGAAGAGGCAGAACCATAATTGTCCAAGCGTGGGAAACAGAAATGATCCTCCACTCCACAGGTTCCCCTACGGAAATAGCAAGCAGACTTAAAAAAATCTGTAACTACACTCTTCTTGCCCACAATCATGTTTAGTTGTGTATGTAAACAGCTGCTTCACATATATATGCAGAAACTTCACTTAAACCTAACAGGGTCTGGTTTGGATGGGGCAGAGGGTCTAGGGCAGGGATTCTCAACCGTTCCTCCATCATTTACCCCCTCAGCCTGATTATTTCGACATTTACCCCCTTACTACCATACAAAAAATGCATAGCCATCATAAAGGCACAGAAAAGTAAGAAGATAAGAAAACACATTTATTATATAAAATATAGTAATGTACTTTGAAAAATCAATCAATTATATAGTAAATTACATAGTAGTAAAACAATGAAAACAATCACAGACCAAAGGCAGTAGTGTGAATAATAATAATAATAAGAAATAGTAACCTCAGGTAAGTTATATACACCAACCTGCTTAGAGCCTTATAGTCCCTCTTCCTTATTCAATTATCAGGTACGGCAATTATTTACCCCATGCCATGTCATTTCTTAACCCCAGGGGGTAAATTTACCACTGGTTGAGAATCCCTGGTCTAGTGTGTACAACAACAGAAGTTCATTGCATTTGCTACAAAAAACAACAGCAAAATGAAGTGGAGGGTTTAATCAGCTAAGGTCGGGGGGGGGGGGGGTTACAGGTGGGCACTCATTTGGGTTATTTAGGACACGTGGAATTTGGTAGGACCAAGTTCAGCTAATTCTCCTCTACAGAATTAGTGTTACATATCATCATGAGCACAGAGGTCAACAGAAGTGAAGTTATTGACGTTTTCCAGAGGGCATCCATCGCAAGGAGAAGTCGTTACTGCTTGATGAACAGCTTGCTGGTAGGCAATTTAAACACACACACACCTCAGGAGGAGGAATGTGCCACACCCCAGGGGGAGGAATGTGCCACACCTCAGGAGGAATGTGCCACACCTCAGGGGGAAGAATGTGCCACACCTCAGGAGGAGGAATATGCAAGCTCATATTCTGGGCAATAAAAAAAATCAAACAGCAAATAGCAAATAGCTGTAATGTCAGCCAATCATGGGCGAGAATACACTTTGACGCGTCAGGTGAGGCAGAGTTGTTTTCACGTAATCCAAGCACAGCAGGCCCTTCCGGTCGTAACTCATGAAACTAGAACTAGAGGGCAAACAAGCTTGTCCGGGTATTGCATGTGGCAGGAGAAGCTTGTGTGTGGTGTCAGTGTGAGTGTGCTTGTGTGTGGTGCAGTGTGTGACTGTGTGTGTGTGTGGTGTCATTGTGTGTGCTTGTGTGTGGTGCAGTGTGTGAGTATGTGTGTGTGTGCTTGTGTGTGGGTGTGTGCATGTTGGTATGATTTGTGTGTGACTCTTACTGTGTGAATGTGTGCATGAGTTAATACACTCTGTGAGTGTCTATTGATGTGTAGGAAGGCGCAAGGAATATGTTTATTAGGAAGGCTCAAGGAGGATGTTTATTAGGAGGCTCAAGGAAGATGTTTATTAGGAAGGCTCAAGGAGGATGTTTATTAGGAAGGCTCAAGGAAGATGTTTATTAGGAAAGCTCAAGGAAGTAGGAATACTCAAGGAAGATGTTTATTAGGAAGGCTCAAGGAGGATGTTTATTAGGAAAGCTCAAGGAAGTAGGAATACTCAAGGAAGATGTTTATTAGGAAGGCTCAAGGAAGATGTTTATTAGGAAGGCTCAAGGAAGATGTTTATTAGGAAGGCTCAAGGAAGATGTTTATTAGGAAGACTCAAGTAAGATGTTTATTAGGAAGGCTCAAGGAAGATGTTTATTAGGAAGGCTCAAGGAAGATGTTTATTAGGAAGGCTCAAGGAAGATGTTTATTAGGAAGGCTCAAGGAAGATGTTTATTAGGAAGGCTCAAGGAAGATGTTTATTAGGAAGACTCAAGGAAGATGTTTATTAGGAAGGCTCAAGGAAGATGTTTATTAGGAAGGCTCAAGGAAGATGTTTATTAGGAGGCTCAAGGAAGATGTTTATTAGGAAGGCTCAAGGAAGATGTTTATTAGGAAGGCTCAAGGAAGATCTTTATTAGGAAGGCTCAAGGAAGATGTTTATTAGGAAGGCACAAGGAAGATGTTTATTAGGAAGGCTCAAGGAAGATGTTTATTAGGAAGGCTCAAGGAAGATATTTATTAGGAGGGCTCAAGGAATTTATTAGGAAGGCTTTAAGGAAGATGTTTATTAGGAAGGCTCAAGGAGAATATTTATTAGGAAGGCTCAAGGAGAATATTTATTAGGAAGGCTCAAGGAAGATGTTTATTAGGAAGGCTCAAGGAAGATGTTTATTAGGAAGGCTCAAGGAGGATGTTTATTAGGAAGGCTCAAGGAAGATGTTTATTAGGAAGGCTCAAGGAAGATGTTTATTAGGAAGGCTCAAGGAGGATGTTTATTATGAAGACTCAAGGAAGATGTTTATTAGGAAGGCTCAAGGAAGATGTTTATTAGGAAGGCTCAAGGAGAATATTTATTAGGAAGGCTCAAGGAAGATGTTTATTAGGAAGGCTCAAGGAAGATGTTTATTAGGAGGCTCAAGGAAGATGTTTATTAGGAAGGCTCAAGGAAGATGTTTATTAGGAAGGCTCAAGGAAGATCTTTATTAGGAAGGCTCAAGGAAGATGTTTATTAGGAAGGCACAAGGAAGATGTTTATTAGGAAGGCTCAAGGAAGATGTTTATTAGGAAGGCTCAAGGAAGATGTTTATTAGGAGGGCTCAAGGAATTTATTAGGAAGGCTCAAGGAAGATGTTTATTAGGAAGGCTCAAGGAGAATATTTATTAGGAAGGCTCAAGGAGAATATTTATTAGGAAGGCTCAAGGAAGATGTTTATTAGGAAGGCTCAAGGAAGATGTTTATTAGGAAGGCTCAAGGAGGATGTTTATTAGGAAGGCTCAAGGAAGATGTTTATTAGGAAGGCTCAAGGAAGATGTTTATTAGGAAGACTCAAGGAAGATGTTTATTAGGAGGCTCAAGGAAGATGTTTATTAGGAGGCTCAAGGAAGATGTTTATTAGGAGGCTCAAGGAAGATGTTTATTAGGAAGATGTTTATTAGGAAGGCTCAAGGAAGATGTTTATTAGGAAGACTCAAGGAAGATGTTTATTAGGAAGGCTCAAGGAAGATGTTTATTATGTTCACACAATATGCAACACTGAACGTGTTAATTTACAAATGATTATCTTTCTACTATCACCATGATAACTTTCCTCCTCTTCACTAGTGCTCTTCAAATTGGACAGAGATCATCACTTCTTTCCAGGACTTTGAGTCAGTCATCCAGCTCCCTTCATATGGGAATGTTTCTTCATCACTACCCAACAAGACTTCTTCATTACTTGTTGTAGTCTCTTTACCGTGTTAGCTGTAGCTATATTATAATATAGATATCTGCCATGTTGACTGCAGCTATATTATAATATAGATGTCTGCCATGTTGACTGCAGCTATATTATAATATAGATGTCTGCCATGTTGACTGTAGCTATATTATAATAGAGATGTCTGCCATGTTGACTGCAGCTATATTATAATATAGATGTCTGCCATGTTGACTGCAGCTATATTATAATATAGATGTCTGCCATGTTGACTGCAGCTATATTATAATATAGATGTCTGCCATGTTGACTGCAGCTATATTATAATAGAGATGTCTGCCATGTTGACTGCAGCTATATTATAATATAGATATCTGCCATGTTGACTGCAGCTATATTATAATATAGATGTCTGCCATGTTGACTGCAGCTATATTATAATATAGATGTCTGCCATGTTGACTGTAGCTATATTATAATAGAGATGTCTGCCATGTTGACTGCAGCTATATTATAATATAGATGTCTGCCATGTTGACTGCAGCTATATTATAATATAGATGTCTGCCATGTTGACTGCAGCTATATTATAATATAGATGTCTGCCATGTTGACTGCAGCTATATTATAATAGAGATGTCTGCCATGTTGACTGCAGCTATATTATAATAGAGATGTCTGCCATGTTGACTGCAGCTATATTATAATATAGATGTCTGCCATGTTGACTGCAGCTATATTATAATAGAGATGTCTGCCATGTTGACTGCAGCTATATTATAATATAGATGTCTGCCATGTTGACTGCAGCTATATTATAATATAGATGTCTGCCATGTTGACTGCAGCTATATTATAATATAGATGTCTGCCATGTTGACTGCAGCTATATTATAATAGAGATGTCTGCCATGTTGACTGCAGCTATATTATAATAGAGATGCCTGCCATGTTGACTGTAGCTATATTATAATAGAGATGTCTGCCATGTTGACTGCAGCTATATTATAATATAGATGTCTGCCATGTTGACTGTAGCTATATTATAATATAGATGCCTGCCATGTTGACTGTAGCTATATTATAATATAGATGTATGCCATGTTGACTGCAGCTATATTATAATAGAGATGTCTGCCATGTTGACTGCAGCTATATTATAATAGAGATGTCTGCCATGTTGACTGCAGCTATATTATAATATAGATGTATGCCATGTTGACTGCAGCTATATTATAATATAGATGTCTGCCATGTTGACTGCAGCTATATTATAATATAGATGTCTTCCATGTTGACTGTAGCTATATTATAATAGAGATGTCTGCCATGTTGACTGCAGCTATATTATAATACAGATGTCTGCCATGTTGACTGCAGCTATATTATAATATAGATGTCTGCCATGTTGACTGTAGCTATATTATAATAGAGATGTCTGCCATGTTGACTGCAGCTATATTATAATATAGATGTCTGCCATGTTGACTGCAGCTATATTATAATAGAGATGTCTGCCATGTTGACTGCAGCTATATTATAATAGAGATGTCTGCCATGTTGGCTGCAGCTATATTATAATAGAGATGTCTGCCATGTTGACTGCAGCTATATTATAATAGAGATGTCTGCCATGTTGACTGCAGCTATATTATAATATAGATGTCTGCCATGTTGACTGCAGCTATATTATAATAGAGATGTCTGCCATGTTGACTGCAGCTATATTATAATAGAGATGTCTGCCATGTTGACTGCAGCTATATTATAATAGAGATGTCTGCCATGTTGACTGTAGCTATATTATAATAGAGATGTCTGCCATGTTGACTGCAGCTATATTATAATAGAGATGTCTGCCATGTTGACTGCAGCTATATTATAATAAGATGTCTACCATGTTGACTGCAGCTATATTATAATAGAGATGTCTGCCATGTTGACTGCAGCTATATTATAATAGAGATGTCTGCCATGTTGACTGCAGCTATATTATAATAGAGATGTCTGCCATGTTGACTGCAGCTATATTATAATAGAGATGTCTGCCATGTTGACTGCAGCTATATTATAATAGAGATGTCTGCCATGTTGGCTCCAGCTATATTATAATAGAGATGTCTGCCATGTTGGCTCCAGCTATATTATAATATAGATGTCTGCCATGTTGACTGCAGCTATATTATAATAGAGATGCCTGCCATGTTGACTGCAGCTATATTATAATAGAGATGTCTGCCATGTTGGCTCCAGCTATATTATAATATAGATGTCTGCCATGTTGACTGCAGCTATATTATAATATAGATGTCTGCCATGTTGACTGCAGCTATATTATAATATAGATGTCTGCCATGTTGACTGCAGCTATATTATAATATAGATGTCTGCCATGTTGACTGCAGCTATATTATAATATAGATGTCTGCCATGTTGACTGCAGCTATATTATAATATAGATGTCTGCCATGTTGGCTCCAGCTATATTATAATATAGATGTCTGCCATGTTGACTGCAGCTATATTATAATATAGATGTCTGCCATGTTGACTGCAGCTATATTATAATATAGATGTCTGCCATGTTGACTGCAGCTATATTAATATAGATGTCTGCCATGTTGACTGTAGCTATATTATAATAGAGATGCCTGCCATGTTGACTGCAGCTATATTATAATAGAGATGCCTGCCATGTTGACTGCAGCTATATTATAATACAGATGTCTGCCATGTTGGCTGCAGCTATAATTATAGAGATCCTCTCGATAAACTCTCAGTTGAAATAATAACATTACAATAACCTTCTCAATAATCAACTTGAAATTGTATTCTCTCGACGTTTCGACTAGATGCCATAGCCTTGATCAGGAATAGATGCTTTAACCTTCCTGTTGGCTGCAGCTGTTCACAATAAAAATATTTGTACATGCAATTAAACTATGATTAGATTCATACTGGTGCACATACCTGTGGGCAGTTTGATGAACCCAGAGTGTATTTGGCCAATCTGCTCTATAGGGTTACTAATTGATGCTTTACCATATGAAACGAAAGTGAGTCAACCCATTGGTGGTTCATGCCAGACGATGTGGGGCTATAATCAGTTAATGTGCCATTCTATCATGGTCTGGTTGGCATATGCCTAGCGACCCTTTCTGTCCTAGTCCCTACCATCAGGATGGTGGCAGTTGCTACTGGTCCTTTTCATGGGTTGTTAAGCGGTTGCCATCGATATTGGAATATGTGGCCACAATCAACAGGTTGAGTGGCCACAATTAGTTCAGAACACAGCAACAGGTCTAGTCCAGCATATATATATACTCCAGTTAGCTACATATGTACACTAGATACTCCATGAACAGATGGAGTGGCCACAATTAGTTCAGAACACAGTAATCCCCATGACAGGTCTAGTCTAGCTTACTGGAGCTAGCAACAATAGATACTCCCACGAACAGGTGAAATGGCCACAGTTGGCTCCCAACAGAGCAATCCCCAAGACAGGTTTAATCTAGCTTACTTACTCTAGCTATACTCCATGAACAGGTGGAGTGGCCACAACTGTTACAGAGCACAGCTATCTCCATGACAGGTCTAATCTAGCTTACTCTAGCCAATTTCATTAAATACAGCACAGCAATGGGATCCTAGCCAAGTAAATAGTTCCTCAGACCCATCTACAGTAGATACACCTGACCATTGTGGTGTAGATTGTACATTCAAACTACATAGAGAGCTTTGGGAAGGTGGCGGGGCTATTTGGCGATTTGGTCATTTGACGAGAATTGAATTTTATTGTTTCATAATTCAAGTCAAGACATGCGCGTGTGCATACCTGCAGCCATTGGTGAGCTGACCTTAACAGAGAGAAATACTAGTCCCTCATCACAGATTGGTTCCCATTGGATCTGCTCTCGGCCTTCAAACCTCTCACTGCAGCTGCTTTGCTGGCTCTCTGTGTCTCCCCACTGGCATGTGCTCATTGTAAGAGTTCACTGGATCTTCTCTCAATTAAGGTCAATTAGCAAATTGCTGTTTTAAAAATGGTTTGGTGGTGGTATCGTAAAATTTGACAATTCATAGGAAATCACCAACTGCCAAATTAAATCGCTGCCAAATAAAAATATATTTTCTGGGTACGTCTCTTTTCTACTGTTGTGTCTCTCGGATCCATAATTATATTTATGGGTGTCAGACAGGGGAACTACATATCTTTCCCATGACGCACAAATTGTGAGTTTATAGAAGTATGACAAGATTCTCAAAGACCTCCCAGTGGACACAATGTAGACACAAACACATTCTTAATAATCAAAATAATCAACTTGAATTTACTTACTCGACGTTCCATCCAGCTAGATGCTCTGGCCTTCATCAGGAATAATGAAGGTTCCAGCTAGATGCTCTGGCCTTCATCAGGAATAATGAAGGTTCCAGCTAGATGCTCTGGCCTTCATCAGGAATAATGAAGGTTCCAGCTAGATTCTCTGGCCTTCATCAGGAATAATGAAGGTTCCAGCTAGATGCTCTGGCCTTCATCAGGAATAATGAAGGTTCCAGCTAGATGCTCTGGCCTTCATCAGGAATAATGAAGGTTCCAGCTAGATGCTCTGGCCTTCTTAAAGGAATAATGAAGGTTCCAGCTAGATGCTCTGGCCTTCATCAGGAATAGTGAAGGCTCCAGCTAGATGCTCTGGCCTTCATCAGGAATAATGACGGCTAGAGCATCTGTCCGAAACGTCGAGTGAGTAAATTCAAGTTGATTATTGAGACAGTTGTTGTAATTACCTGACATCGACGAGAGAGAAGTTGGCCGGCAGATGCATGTGCTTTGACTCCAGGGTAGATTGCATGATCAAGGTGAGGCCGTTATATTCAAAGGACCCGTCCATGATCGGCATGTTGCCTCGGAAGAGAAAGCTGTTGGGAGGACGAGAGTCCATCCTGCAAGCCATCAATACAAAGACATCATGGAAGGTTGGGTCATGATGCCATGGAATGCATCTCCATGATCATTAATAGGACAGTACTGGATTAGCCTTGGTTATGCCTATGGCAATGGCTACAGATAGATTAGGGCAACGGCTGGGGCCGGCACAGTGGCTGGGGCCGGGGGCGGTGGCTGGGGCCGGGGGCGGTGGCTGGGGCCGGGGGCGGTGGCTGGGGCCGGGGGCGGTGGCTGGGGCCGGGGGCGGTGGCTGGGGCCGGGGGCGGTGGCTGGGGCCGGGGGCGGTGGCTGGGGCCGGTGGCGGTGGCTGGGGCCGGGGGCGGTGGCTGGGGCCGGGGGCGGTGGCTGGGGCCGGGGGCGGTGGCTGGGGCCGGGGGCGGTGGCTGGGGCCGGGGGCGGTGGCTGGGGCCGGTGGCTGGGGCCGGGGGCGGTGGCTGGGGCCGGGGGCAGTGGCTGGGGCCGGGGGCAGTGGCTGGGGCCGGGGCAGTGGCTGGGGCAGTGGCTGGGGCAGTGGCTGGGGCCGGGGCAGTGGCTGGGGCAGTGGCTGGGGCCTGGGCAGCGGGGCAGCGGCTAGGGCCAGGGCAATGCATAGAAAACTCGAACACAGTAACCATGGTGTCATCATAATGATGTAATGCCAGTGTATATGATCTCTGAACCCTGTGTGAGGGAGGCAATGCAGGTTTTAGTCAACTTTGCCATTTCATGACTTGCTAATGTGGGGGGAAGCCTCGCTTGCCAGCCCCTTTACCTATCACTATGTTTGTAATAGGGTGTGGTCAGCCTTGCCAAGTGTTAGTTGTCATCCAGGGTCTTGGTGGCACCAATGAAATTGCAGCAGTCGGGTGATGGAGGAAGTATCATGAAACAGATCTGACCATGCCACATGGTGACCTAACAGAATTAGTAGCTGGTGAGACTGCCGTCACGATATTGTATTCGGTAAAGGGTCTTCATAAATCACTGCACTACTAAAGCCGACTAATGCACATTATAAGACCTTTTTTGTCCCAAATCTAACCCTTTAAAAAGTTTTTCTTACCACCTAGACCATGCCCTGCCATGGCCCATAACACTTACCAGTATCCCTAGCACTTGAGGTAGCCAACAGCTTAAAAGGAGCTATTGCACGCCGTTGCACACGGTCTGTATAATAGTTGAATCTTGAAAAGCCACAAAATAATAATAAGTGACCTTTGTCTGACCTTGCCAATTGCACCACTCCATGTTGGCGATCACAGTGTTTCCTACTTGGCTCCTCCCTAGGCTTGCGACGAAATTTGGCTACTTGCAGCTGCTGCTTGACCACCATAAGCTTCCATCTCTGCACTGACAGAAAGCTGCACTCCACTCTCACCAGCATGCTCCTGGTGGCCCATCTCATAAGCAATAGGCAAACTACAAACTTTGTACAACGTTGATAGTTCCTTCCTTTAGTATATCTTTATGTGAACCACTCATGCAGTTATCATTAGTCAGCCACGGCAAAGGCCAGGACCAGGGCTTGAAGAACCAACAACAATAGGGAAAAGTGCCAGAGACCTTTCCAGCACATAAACTTAATTAATTGGGGTTTGCTGGTTACTGACAATGGCTAGGACCAAGTGCAGTGTATATCACTGGAGAAATAATTATCCTTTACCATTGGTCATTTACCATTGGTTACAATATTCCAACTCCATCACCCCGGATTATTTCCTGCTATCCTTGACTGTACCCAGCATACTGTTATCAACGAGCCAGTCTCAGATTGAGGGGTTTGTAACCCGTCTCAGGGGTGGAGCAAGTCAAATCACGTAGGGGCGAAACTGTGAGCAGCCACGCCCTTTAATAATTACTTCCTCTCCGACTTACAAGCGCACTCGTTCTGGTTTGAAATTCTCTCCGCATACTGCAGGCCAGGCAGCCACCAGCACCAAGACAGACAGCTTTATTAATAAGTCATCACCCATTTCAAATCCGAGAGCAAACACGTGACGGATGTGCATTATTTAGAAGTACGCATTATTTAGAAGTCTCGAATATTTTGGCGTATTTACAGCTGAAGCATATCGTAATAAAAGTGGCTTATGTTACAGTAACGATCAGAGGGTAGTGGTGCGAATGATAATGGGTGCCTGTAGAACTTACTTGCATTCCTTCAGTACATACTTCCATCTTTCCTAACAATCATTATATGCATCACAAATGACTGTACTGTAAAATCATTGTTATTATTGTTATTATTATTATGTATAAGCTATTGATCATTTGGAAAAATGGGCATGTCAAGTGAAAGAAGCAGGAATAGTGACATGAAATGGTCCTTGAAAGTACCATAAAGAGAATGCTCAATATATACCTAGTTTCATTGGGAAGGTGGCCCTCAAATGTAGATGAAGGCAAATGGCCCAGGAATCCTGTTTCCAACGTGTTATAATAAGTATCCCAATATTTATTTCAACAACATTCTTTGGCTTCTCTTGTCTCCTTAATCTAGCATATCAAGACCTTACTCAGGACTTGGAACTATGATATGTATATTTTTTACGGCTTAATTTTACTTGCCCTTGATTAGTGAGAAAGGCATATGGTCTACTGTCAACTAAGATATATATATATATATATATATTTTTGGATAATGACAACATTCAGTAAGGATGGAGTGGAGATGGAGTGGAGAGGATGCGAGAAGGATTAGTTGCAGGGTGATTGTTCTCATCTTTCCATAGGGCTATGCCAACTGGTAGGAGTGGTTTGATTCCGCTCTTTTAACAACTCTGCCTTTTGAGGATTTTCTCAAAAGTGCCTGCTGTTGACTCTAAATATTTTTTTTGGGTGACATTTGCATTAACTTAAAAAATCATGTTAAAGATCCAGGTGTTAAAGATCCAGGTGTAATGATTTCAAGTGACCTAACGAACATCCTCTCAAATGCCTATAGAACCTTGAGCCTTCTACATTGCACTTTCAATTGATTAGATACTTCTCAAGCTTCTTGTTAAATCCCAACTCGCCTATTGTTCTCCTGTCTGGCATCCTCACCTGAAGAAGCATTTTATTCCTAGAACAAATACAAAGAAGAGCTACCAAATTTGTACTTAATGACTATATACAAATCCGACGACAAGTCTCGCCTATTCATTCTTCCCTTAATGATGACTCTTGAACTGAATGGCATACTTTTCCTAGTTATAAATATTTAAAAGAGCCTACAGATCACTTCAACATCCTCAACTATATAACTCTTATCAACATCATGCACAAGATCAGGAGGTCCCGTAAAGTTACTTCACACTCCATCCACTGCAATCAAAAGTCAGCCTTTAATCGGCTCCCTCACCTTCTGTCTTGCATTGATCTGAACATATCATTGTCTACAATTAAATATCTCTAAAAATATTTTCATAATCAAAGCAAACTTAGATTCCAGAACTCATGCACTTTCCACTATGTCCATGTGTAAATTGTTCTAATGTTCCCCCTTGTAATTTCAAACTGGCTGCTATATAGTTCATCTCTAGTAAATCAGCACAAAGCTACATCCTCATATCACTGTCGCCTCATCTGTAATTCATGTAATTCATGTAAAGTGATAATAACAATAATAATAATGTCTGTGCCAACGGCATCATTACATCATCAGTTAGTCGCCCTCCTGGTGTGGGGGTGTGGCTCGCGAGAGACGCCCCGCCCCTGTTAACAAGGTAGAGATTGGTAAAGGGTCTTTCCACGAGAGAAAGAGAGGGGTCTGAATGCTGTCGTCCGGTGTGCTCTGTGCTTCTCGAGGTACCGCGTGCTGCTTGTACTCGGCTTGCAGAAGCGCTACAGCAACACTGCTCGGGAGTGGGATAAGCTCGACTGAGAAGAACGTATATTCCTCAAATAGTACAAGAACAGGTGAAGGGTTGGTGTGTCAACGTAATTTTACCGTTTTAGCAGCAAGAAGAGTGTCCGAGACACCTACTACTATTGTAAAACCAGTGCAAAATTACACCTTTAGTACTTCAAAAAATGGTCCGTTAGGAACCTCTTCTGAATCAGGATTTGAAATTGCGATAAAGCATCTGAGGTATTATCATATAACTCCGTATGTTTATCGTAAAATCGAGTTTGTGGCTGGTGATCGTCTCCGAAAGCCCAAAACCAATCCTATACTGAAACAAGACGTCGTAATCCTGATTGACGAAGGAGGTAATAATCTGGGTAAAATGGACAGCAAAATGGCTTTGGGAATGGCTGATGGCCAAGGCCTCGAGGTTCAACTTGTTGGCAGTCAGCAAAAACCAGCCCATGGATACATTCCTGTGTTTAAGATGGCTGGGAAAAGTGTTCATAAAGAAAGCATATCAAACAAGAAGAATTCGAAGAAAAGTTCAGTTGAAGTCGTTAAGGAGGTCCATTTTGGTACAAAAATCACAGAGCATGATATACTGAACAAGTTACGCCATGTTGTTGATCTTTTAGAGGATGGGAAGTCTGTCAGGGTATATTCAGAAGTGCGGGCCAAAGGGAAATGGATGTCATCAGAAGTGTACGAGGAAGAGTTGAAGAAAAGGGAAGCTATTATAGACGATGTACAAGAACGCTTGAAGGGTACTGGGATAAGGATAAATGAGCTGAAAGCCAAGGGGAAGATGATATATGCTCATTTTAAGCCATCACCAGAGGTGCTCCGAAGAAGAGCAGAAGCACTTAAAGAGCGTGCAGAGAATATGATGATGATCAAGAAGAAAAAGTGGCAGAAAAAAGAGGAGAGAGTGAGAGAAAAGGAAGGGGAGATAGAAGAGGAGGATTAGAAGCAGGTGAAAAATAGTGATGACTTTCTGTGTTATGAAAGAAAAGTCCCATTGATATTTGTGGTTGTGAAGTATTTTGTTTGGTTGCGTGAGGGGTATATACCCATTGTTTGCAGTTCTAGTACAGTTATAACAGTATTGCATCCCATTCCTAATTGAGCTTGGCCTGCTAGGCTGAGCCAGCCAACCGTTTAGAGCAACTCTCATACCTGATCCTTTATCTTTTCCTGAGCCTAGGAAGACAGAATAGGCTACATCACACAAATTATCCAATGATTTTCATGTAAATGACACGCAACACAAGTATATTGGGCTGACTAGTAATAAACGATACTGTTCATTGTTTAAATGATACCCACTTCGATACCCTTAGGTCAGTTACGGCCCACAGAAAAATGTTCACGCAATGCGAATGCGCACCAGAAAAGTGGCGCAACAGTTTTGTCGCTGCTAAATTGATGAAAAAAAGGAGTTTTTGTTAACTGCCTCATCTTGCTAATGTCTCCTCAACACTGTCCTAACACTACCCACTGAGAAGTCGAGGTACCAATGGCTAACAATCAAGCCTGAGATAGTCGACAGGCTCGAGAATTTTCTTGAAGGTCACGCTGCAAGTTTGGGATCCCATCGAGTACAATATTTAAGAATGGTGAGGCCCTAAGGGAAAGAGGATGTGGCACAGAGACCCTACAAGAAGTGTTGTAGGCACAGCCTTGTTCAGTCAGTTCTGATCCTTGGGGAAGTGCTGAAGAACAAGGTTGAAGAACCAATTACATCCACTTTCCTCCAGACTCCATCCAATTGGCTCCTACTCCACTCGTGTCTTCTCTCCAATAGCACCCATCAAACATCATAATCCCATTCTCCCGCACTACAGCCATGCAGTCTTCTTTTGTTCCCTCTGCCACAGCTCTCTGGAACTCACTCCCAACCACCATAAGATCCTCTTCCTCACTCTCTTCCTTCAAATGATTGATTAAACAATTCATCGCCTAACTTCACCCTATTTTTCCTTTTTCTCTATCTACATTATCATGTTATCATGTATGTCATAATTATTATCATGTATCATATTATCATGTATGTCATATCATGTATGTCATATTATCATGTATGTCATTATCATGTATGTCATATTATCATGTATGTCATATTATCATGTATGTCATATTATCATGTATGTCAAATTATCATGTATGTCGTATTATCATGTATGTCATATTATCATGTATGTCATATCATGTATGTCATATTATCATGTATGTCATATCATGTATGTCATATCATGTATGTCATTATCATGTATGTCATTATCATGTATGTCATATTATCATGTATGTCATTATCATGTATGTCATTATCATGTATGTCATATCATGTATGTCATATTATCATGTACATGTATGTCATTATCATATGTATATATGTAAAGCTCTAAATATTTTGCTACTGAGCAAAAAAAAACTGAACAAGGTGATGGGCTCAATTTAGTGAACATGCTGTAGTGGCTGGCTTTCCAGATGGGGAGTCTGGCACGACATCAGGTCAGATCTGTATATGGTGAGAATAATAGAAATATGTGTGATGAGTGGAAAAAGAGGACATTTGCCATGCTTGTAATTATCCATAATGTTGATGGACTTTGCTTGCGAACAGACATGACAAGGCTATCTTAAGTCTTCTGTAAGTAAGTTTAAAGTCCCACTCCGCAACTGAAACTGAACAATTGCCCAGGCATTCCTGTTTGCTTCGTACTCTACAAGAAGAGGTCTAACTCCCAAGTGAGGTAGACCTCTTCTCATGACAAGATCTGCACTATCGACTGGAACTATGTTAGCTAACTTTTTAATAATAAAAAATTTAAAGGAAAATCAGCTCATTAACTGTCGTACATACACAAAATAATCTGTAATTATAAAAAATGATTTTCTACAATTAATTGTCTAAAGGATAAGAGAGAGTATCTAATGGAGGGTGGGAGTGAGTTCCAGAGTATGGCAGAGGGAACAAAAGCTGCATAGCTGAGGTGTCGTAAAAAGGAGTATATAGATGGATGGTAATGACGAGAGGTCATGTGAGGAGCTGGATGAAGTCTGGAGGAAAGTGGATAGCTTGGCCTGAGTATGTCTGTTTGAGAGAGTAGGTATTTGAAGAGTGGAGAAGAGGGAGATATAAGCAGAAGTCCATTGATGAGGAGAGTTTGAGTGCAAAGTGCTGGATGTGTTCTAGAGCTTTGGAGTTGCAGGAAGAGGGGGGGGAGGTGCCCACACAGAAGAGCAGTCAATTAGATGAGGAAGTAGTGTCAAGTCTGACTACGAGCAGATAAGTGGTGATAGACATTACGATTTAAACTATTATTTTCTTGGATTTAGTAGTACAAATAACAGACTTTATGTGGATTGAGTTCCAGTAACTTACAGTGCACTCCTATGGTCAGACATAGTATAGTACATAGACATAGTATTCTCCCTAAGGAAGGTGTTGATAACAGAGATGAAGGAGGTGCACTTGTCCTGGTTCCTAACACAAGCCCACTCTGGCTTCTTGACTATCAAAGCATCTTCTGAGACAATTAAAGACCGAGCTGCACTCTATAATAGACTATGCATACAGCTATATCAAACTGAACCTTCAGAGATTTTTATTACCCATGTCTGTATGCACACATGCACACTATAACTGTCCTGCCTGGCTGCCTGAATCATTGATCTCTTCCAGTCTACACAGTAATATAATACATGCAGGCACTAATACAGTGTGATTAATACAATATGTACAGTACATGCAATATAGTAGTGTTATGCATTACATAGAAGCCTGACAATTAAGAATTTAAAAAAAATCAAAAATGGATCTTTTTTTGAGCTTTGAATTATGTAGACTACACTGTATATCACTTATAAAACTTGTATATTTGGTTAAGGTAAAGTGTCGTATTTATTTCCTTCTTCCACCAAGACCCACGAGCAGCTCACCTGGTCCAGTTCATACCTACTGCACTTACGGTCAATCGAAGGTGACGATCCTTACCTATTGTGCCTATAACTCGAATGGGTGGTGGAAGGATGTGAAAAATATTTGGAAAGCAACTCAGTAATATATTCCACAAACGAGTGAATTCTACTTGGTTGCTATAGCTAAGTCAGTTTAAACGTACTTTTTTTAATCATACTCAATGGCCAAGATGCATAAGTAAAAATAAGTAAACAGGAATATGATTATAGTTAAGTAGTTAAAACTAAGTGGTGATAAGTGGTGTTGAATATAATGCTTAAATTGTCCAAGTGAATTAGCCTATTTTTAAAAAAACATGCAATACTCAAGATGTTTTTTCATGGATATATTGCATGCTTACTCAAGATTGATTATCTTCAGGGATCTATAAACAGGTACACGTGCATGCACCTTGGCATGTGTATATTATATCACATTCACAGTATTGATATATACACCTGCAATACTCTGGGGAATTGCATGTGATGTAGAACATATGTATAGTTAATCCCAGTGTATTCCTAGCACAGAAGTACACGCGTTCCACTGGGTCTGGCATATTGGATGATTTCAGTGTGAGGTGGTCAATCGTCCTTTTCAACTTGGTCATTCAACATAGAATGATAAGATCATGCTAGTTATCATTCCCTGATATGAAAGATAGTTTATGAGTTCTTGTGATCAGAAAGAATGAGACATGGTCACAATAAGTCATGCCACAGCGAGTGAATATCTCATCAAGTGTCATCAAGACACTTGATGAAGGTTGATGAAATATTTGGACTGGAAAAGAATGAAAACTATGAACACTCAACGATGGTGAGCATGTATACGGTGAGCATGTATACAAGATATGGGATTCTGAACGCAATGCTCCTTGAAATCAATACCACTGAGTCATTCCATGAGTTGATGATTAGCATTCCAGGTATGGGACAAAACTGAAGTTTCAGTTCTGCACATATTCTGCCACAGTGCCCTTGCCAGGGCTAATTAAGGTCTCCAGTCTCCTGGTGAGGTCTGTGCTGATAACTATTGTCACAAGCAGTCAACTTATCACTTCATTCTACAGAAAATCTACAGCTGCTGACTCAGCTCAGTAGATTCGATAGGCCTTCAATGCGTTTATTGTTTTTACTGAATTGAGAAATGGATTAGTCATGGCGATGTAATTTGGAGTATTATGGTTACGCAATAGGTATATTATTATATATATGTGCGGGAAGAAAAAAAGTTGCAAAACCTCGAATTTCACGTCTTTTTAAAATGTTGGATGTAGGTTGCCTTAGCAAAGGCATGCTTAAAGTGCCAGTTTAAATTATTGCAAGAGGAAGCTCTACTGAGTATATTCATTAGATGCTAAAATGTGACTGTGGTCAAGCGTGAATGGTTGAATTCCCAGGTAATAGTCGCCCAAGATTTTTCTACTACTATAATATGACTTCCCGATAATCGTACTTACGCGACGCTTCATCTAACAATTTTAAGGTGTAAGTATACCTATATAACTATTGGCTTTAAAATATGAGGAATTTGCTTCTCCTGTATACAATCACTTTTAGAGCAAACCTCACAAATTCTTGTGGACATGCATGATTCACAATTGTATTCAGGCTTTCCCTGGTGGCCTGGTGGACCTCAAGTAGTTTGATTCCTTCTCATAGCAGATAAGGAATATTCACAGCACTGGTGGTGTGCCACAAGAAGTAAGCAAACATCTCTGCCTTTAACATGTCTTAATACTTGTAATCTGGAGCTCTGTGCCTTTAATGACATTTGCAAAATAAAGGCTTCACGGGTTTCAACATACATATCTGCTGCAACATGAGAAGTATAATATCAGCCACTGATTACCTGAATTAAGAAGAGTACGTTCTTGGGAATCCAACCACCATGACCACTTCACCACAGACTTCGCTTTTCTCCCTTGCTGTCCCGAAGGTGACAAGCAGAATTCATCATCATCCAGTTCCAATTTGTTAGTAGTGCAGCAGCATGTCCGTGTGACTAATCTGTTCTCCTCTCCCCTATCCCCACTGACTGTTCTTGCAATATGGCACTTGACCTACACCTGTGCCTCACAAATTTTCAGAAGAGAAAATCATGCAGAAGCCGATAAAAACTTCTGACATCTTGTTAAATGGATAGTTTGCACTCTTGATACTGTTCAGTGTGTATAGACTACACCCACTCTCCACTTGTCCCATAATAATAATCAAGCTAGACCAGTCCGTGGTGCTACCATTGGTTCCCAGGGGTAATAAGCTATTTTGGGGGTAAGCAATGCTGACCGGCGGATTTTTTGTGCTATTTGCATTTTGTGCCTGACTTTAAGGTCTGTATAATGACTGATGTAATATAACTTCTAGATTAGGTTTAAGATAACTGCTTAACTTTTACTGTGATATATAGATGAATAGGTGACTGTACATTATATAAGCTAGGTGTATTTACTTATCTTTACCTTATAAGGAATTATTTGAGTTTTTGTGTTGTATAAATAATGTGATCTGCATACTGAATTCAGACCACAACTTTTCTACACTTCAAGTTATCATAATCAGTTAGTGTTTTTCCCCCTGGTTTTATTGGCCAATCGCTTGAGTGTGTTCTACATCGATAGCAGACTGTGAGAGCAAGCTTCTCAAAGGATTTATTAAGTTATTTTCCACGGATACAAAAGTTGTTATGTCAATTTGTCCTTGTAGGGCGAAGACCGACCACAGTGTGTTATCTGCAGTAAGGTTCCGATCAAAGAAAGCCCGAAGCCATCAAAACTTGCAAACCATCTGCTGAATAAAGGGCGAAGACCGACCACAGTGTGTTATCTGCAGTAAGGTTCTGATCAAAGAAAGCCTGAAGCCATCAAAACTTGCAAACCATCTCCTGAAATTCACCCTGACCTCCATAACAAAGATCTAGCCTACTTGGAGCACAGAGTGTGACAAGTTTATACAATAAAATTATTTTAAAAGGGTCTAAGCAATAAGATGGACACCCACTCAGGGTCAGACAAATAAAGTTCAGTTAGAGATTAAGCACATAATTTTATTAGCTTTGAACTTAATAATGGCTACTACTTTAGTTTGGTCCAAGTGAGACAATACCTCAAATTGTCACAAATGCTATACGAAGCTGAAACGAAGAAGAAGAGGTATCAACAGGGGGAAGAGAACTACTAAAGGTCAAGTTGAAAAATTTGTTGAAGCATTCAGAGTGAAATGAAGTATTGTTGCTCGAGGAGGTAAGATGCCGGTATATCCTTTCTTTGATCAATCATTGGAGACCAGATCATTGGAGACCAGATCATTGGAGACCAGATCATTGGAGACCAGATCATTGGAGACCAGATCATTGGAGACTAGATCATTGGAGACCTATATAATCCTCTACATATTTCACACTTCCACAACCTTTGCGAATTTTTTTGGTTACCTGACACCACTTTAAGATTTCCAGAACCTTAGAGTGTTTTGGGGTCACTTGAGGCTAGTTAAATTATCACAACATAATTATAATTATAGGTATCCTGTATCCTCAGTGGACCCTCTGTCCCATCCCCCCCCCCCCCCCCCCACACACACACAACCTTGTGGGTTTTGGAGTGTCATTCCAGTACGACTTACCAGGACAAACACACATGCACAAACACACACGCACACACACTATGAAACTATAAACTTGCAAGAGTCATGCATATGCTCCTTACATGCAATACTTCACTTCTCTAGTTACAATTGTTCATGCACAATTCTCAAATGACAACATGAATGTGTGTGCTATATGAGAATAATTATGACACCTTGACTACAATTTGATTAGCCCTTGTGCGTTTGAACACTTCAAACTACGTACTCAGGACTTAGTGATTCTCTCAACGACAAATCACAGGTCAAAAGTCTTTTGATGGTATTTCGCACAAAAAAAGCTTGAATCCAGGTGATTTATCGTTGCAGTTGAATTTCTGCCTTTCCTCGCGTAGCCTTGAACAACCATTGCTTGATCCTCTTTCAATTAGTTATTTCAGGTATATATCCATCAAAGCAATATTCTAAGTGTCCATTATTATCACGCCTTCCTATTGCTTTCTTATGTTGATGACACTAAGTGTTACAAGTGTACCTAATCTGATCTGCAAAAAAATATTGGCATCTCAAATGTAATGCATCTTATGGTATCTGCCTCAATCCCCAGAGTTAGAAGCAGTATGATGCTAATGATGATGATAATAATGATGATAATAATAACGATAATAAAAAATAAAAATAAATACAACAACAATAACAACAGCAATAATAAAAACAAACAACAATAATAACATCAATAACAATAAAATAACAACAGCAATAATAATAACAAATAATTATTATGCAGTTGTTTAATTGCTAGCTGATTGAGGTAGCTTTAGAATAAACTCTGCCCACAACCGCCATGAGGCATAGTCGGGTTGAAGCTCTGTCCAATTAATGGGGTAGAAGGTCATAGTTGTCTCTAGTGCATAACAGTAGCGTAATGTAACAGCTGCAAGTCAGCGGGATTGCGGCAGCGCTATGACGCCAAGGCTGCACGCTATCTAAGGCAGCGCTAAGTAACGGAATGCAAGGTGTCGCCGATACGCTCGTCATCATCTCTTGTGAACCGGCGTTTAGTCCCTCGGCTTTATAACCAAAAATGGCTAGTATAACTATTTTATTTCTGGTTCTTCTGCCTGTCAAATTAAGCTGTCTAGTTTATGAATCTGAAAATCTCCAGAATGATGGGAAAACTGTTCTTCTTGGTGGATTATTCCCAATACATGCAACCAACGGCAACGGGACAGTTGGTTGTGGAGAACTCCTAGAAGATTCTGTTCAGAGAGTAGAGGCCATGGTTCTCATGATCAACCGCATCAATGAAAACAGTGAGCTACTTCCCAAGATAAAACTGGCATTCAGCATCAGGGATACGTGTTCCAACCCCAGCTATGGTCTGGAACAGGCATTTCAGTATGTGCAAACCAGGAGAAGTAATCTCACCTGTGGCAGCAGCAATGGAGGCTATGTGAGCATATCAGGTGCAGTTGGAGCACAATTCAGTCGAGTGTCCATTGACATTGCCAATTTGCTTCGACTCTATCAGATCCCCCAAATTAGTTATATTTCTACTGCTGACATACTTGGAGACAAAACAAGATTTGACTACTTCTTTAGAACGATACCTCCAGATTCATTGCAAGCCAGGGCCATTGCTGACATTATTGTGCTATTCAAGTGGACCTTTGTCTTCATGCTCTACTCTGATGATGCATATGGAAGTGGAGGTATTGAAGTAGTAATCGAACACTTGAGCTTGCATAACAAATCAACAATATGCACAGCAGCAAAGATTCCACTTTCTGTGACTGCCACTTCCCAACAATATGATGCAGCAATTGCAAGAATGAGTCAAAATTATGTGAGAAATGCTACCGTGGTTGTCCTCTTTGGACACCTTGAGGCTGCAGTGGGATTGATGCAAGCTCTGGGAAGGGCACGGATGCAAGGGGACTATGCTCTCAGTAACTTGACTTGGATAGGAACAGACTCATGGGGTGATTCATTGCCAAGTGAGTACCACAGTATTGCGGGAGGGATATTGAGTGTTTTACCACGGGCTATCAGGGACCCTAATTTCGACAACTATTTCACATCCCTTAGACCTGACAACTACCCCACCAATGTTTGGTTTAATGAGCTGTGGGAGTCGATGTTTGGGTGCAGCCTCAGCAGTGCGATGTGTGGGGTTCAAAGGGAAGACAGGACACTGAACACAACCGAGTATCAACAGGCCAGTCAAATTACTTTGGTTTCTGATGCAGTGCTGGCATTTGCTCATGCTATTCACAACCTGGTGGAGAGCAGATGTCCTAATAGCACATTATGTGATACTATCATGGAAGACCGACTACTAGGAGAAGCGATCAATGGAGAACTTTTGCGGCAGTATCTCTATAATATTTCCTTTCAGGGCCCTTCTTCAAATGTTGTTTCTTTTGATCCAGATGGAGTAGAAGTTGGTGCATTCTTCATCAAGAATTTGCAAAGAAACTCAATGCTTGATGACACATTTACATTTGAAACTATAGGTACATGGGACCACGAACTGTCCTTGAATTTTACATCAGATGTTCAATGGGTTACCGGTGACATCCCCAGATCAGTTTGTAGCAATCCTTGTGAAGGGGGAGAGCAACCAATTCGTAGCACTGAAAGCCAATGCTGTTGGAGTTGCTCGCCTTGTCAAAGTGAAAAAGGATTCAGTAATGGGATATCTTCCTGTCAGGTTTGCAATGAAAGCACGATGCCCGATTCTAAAAAGAGTGGATGTGTCCCAATACCCGTTTCCTACCCAAATTTTTCAAACGTGTGGTCAGTTGTGTTGCTTACTTTCACCACTTTTGGACTAAGTGCAACTGCATTTATTATCATCTTGTTCCTCGTCTTTTTTAAGCACGGAGTTGTGAAAGCTTCAAGCAGAGAGGTCAGTGCCATTTTACTTGTGGGACTGGTTCTTTGCTATATTATGCCATTCTTCTTTGTAGTTATGCCCTCACCAGCTGTGTGCGCCATTCGACGGTTTGGTGTAGGCTTCAGCTTTGCTGTGTGTTTCAGTGCCTTACTCATTAAAACAAACAGAATCTACCGCATTTTCGACCAAAATTCACTGAATCCCTCCAAGCCTCCACGTTTTATCAGCCCACTTTCCCAAGTTATTATGGCATTTAGTCTCATTGCAATTCAGGTTCTGCTTGCAGTAATTTGGCTTGCTGTGAACCATCCTTCTACTACAATTTCCTATGGAAGAACAAGTGCTGTGCTAAAATGTGGTCATTCCCCTGTCATCTATTTAGTGGCTTCACTGGGCTACAATTTAGTTCTACTGATGCTAAGCACATATTACGCATTTCGTGGAAGGAATGTCCCGGAAAATTTTAATGAAACTAAGTACATCAATGCCACTCTCTACACACTGTGTATAATCTGGATCGCCTTCATTTCTACATACTTTGGTACCATCAAATTTGGTGCGATTTTTCAAGCCACCTCTCTTATGATTGCCATTATTTTGAGTACTACAACCACACTCATATGCATCTTCATTCCTAAAGTTATCCTTATTTTTTCAAGTTTGAAGGAGAAGCAGCAGATTGAAGCAAAAAACCCCAGCACTGGAACGGATTTAAGGAGAACATCTACAAGTCTAAATTTGGAGAATTGACACAAGTTTATCAAACATCTTAGATTTATCATGCTAAAAGTGTAATGTATGCACACACACACATAAATCAATTGTAGTGACACAATTAGTATATGACTGAATCCTGACTGATATATAATTTATGTATAACATTAAAAAATAAAAATTTCTCTGTAGATTAAATATTTTGCTGTTGAAAACACCACTGGAAAGTTTCTAGTAGAGGATGGAGGGAGGATAGGGGTCAAGAGGTATTCCCTTTCCTCCCCCCCCACTCCTCATCCTCATCCACCCTTCTCCATAGCCCAAGGAGAAGTACAATTTTTTTCTTTTTTGTTCTCATTGTTCTACCAACCAACTACTCTACTCTACACTCATTTGCAGATCTAAACAAACTTCAACACACATATACCGATAGCAGTAACAACATGGTGTCTCTACTTTCAGATTCAAAACTCTCGACATTTCGACTAGATGCTCTAGCCTTCTTCAGAAGAAGGCTATATAGAGCATCTAGTCGAAACATTGAGAGAATACAATTTCAAGTTGATTATTGAGAAGGTGATTGTATATAGTCAAGCAGCTCCACTTACAAGAAGTTTACTCTGTGTAACACCAGAACTAGCCAATCATCATTTACTAAAGTAGACAAATCTGCCTATATAACATAGACATATGCATCATAAGTAGTTACCTGGTTATGTTGAACGTCTGTACTGCTAACAACTTAAATATTTTCATATATAAATACCTTTACCCACTTTTAGGTGTTTGGCTCAAGAGATTAGTACTGAATCGAAAAATGGATTAGTTGTTGCAATATAATGGGGAAAGTCGGGGAAAGTCAAACTGCCATATTGTATGCGTGAGATATAGATGCATAAAAACAAAGCCAATGCAGACAACAGACATTTACAAAACCCTTTACCTATTAACATATGAACATCAAAAATTAATAATAGAAGAAGCAGTTTTATAATTATTGGTCTTCATTGCATGATTAAGGCCACAACAGACACAGTACAATTATATCAATGAATATTTAGCACTAAATTACACTCCCAACATTACTACTAAAAGAATACTAATGGTATATTAATGTATTGCTTTCATCCCTCGTTCAAGGAGGGAGGCAGGGGAGGGGACCAAAATTCATCCATGCCTTCCACCAATATTTTTCCCCTTCTCTGCCACCACTTCAGTATCCAATCACTGCACATTCACCCACCTCCGTCAACACCCTATCACTTCCTCCTCCATGCCTTTTCTCAACATCAGTACATACCAATTCAGAGTCTGAGGCGACATCATTACCCGGCTCATACTTCAAAGCTTCATATTCTTCCCTTAATTAATTTCCACAAATCTGCTCTCCTTCAAACTATCAATCTCTTACCAAATAACATCTTCATCTCTTCTCTCCTCTCTTCCAGCTTCCTCCATCCCAGATTTCCCAGCATTGCAACTCCTGATACTGTACTGCTAGACCCAACAACACTCATACTTACTCTTGTCTGTGCTGCTTCAACTTCTTGCATGCAATGCATCCCCCTGTTGACCTCACTTTTGTTCCAAACTCCACCATACTCAGTCGCTCTAGATCGTCGCTCTAGATCGGTCTCCTTTTCCTGATTTAACACACACACACAACTCTCAACACCAGCCAATGGTCCAAACCCTTTCTATGACCCATAAACCCTCCCTGCACTTCTCTGAAGATCCTATCTTCAGCAAACCTTCTCGCCAGCAGTCTTGTAAATACCTTCGTTACACCACAACCTAAAACAAACCTCCTATAGTTCACTGCTTGCTCCGTGACCATCCTTGTGGAGAGGTACCAGTGGACTCTTTTCAAATCTACCGGAGAGCATTCTCTCCTCATTACCATGTTTTCATCATCTGCAACATCACCTCCAGCAGCCTTACCCACATCCACCAACATCTCTTAATTCCATTGGGTCCAGGAACCTTCACTCTCTTCAAGCACTTCATGACTTCCACCACTTTTTCCCTACTACTTCCTCACACATTCATGTTATACCTGCCCATTCCCCTTATCTCTGATTCAGGTGCTGGTCCCTCTCTTCTCTTCCCAAAGTCATCCAATGTTCTGCCACCACTTCCAACACTTCATCTTCTACATCTAGCACTTAATCCTTCATCCTCTTACTCTCTATCTCTTTCCCCTTTCTTCTCAAACCACTTCAAAATGGTTTGCAACTTGTACCACCTTGCTCTCTAATCTTTCTCTTCTCTTCCTAGGTTCATTTCTTCCTGATCACTTTCTTCACTGCTTTTCTCAGTCCCCTCTAACCATCCCAAAGTTACCTCAATGGTCGCTCTCCCCTCTCTTCTTTGCTTCACTAACAAACATAAAGCTTTTCCACATCTTCTAAGCACTGTCCCTCAAATTTTTCTTCCTTCCTAGTCCTTTCTCTGCTGAGCTAAGACTTTCTCCTTCCATCTAGCTACTCCAAACCTCCTAAACTATCTTCCCCACTCCAACTTTTGTCCAAGCTCTCTCACTTCCTACTCCCATCCTGTGCACATTTCTTCCACTGCTTTCTGATACTCCTCCCAGTCTAGCCTGCCATCCACTCTTCATTTCTTCTCACCTCTACTTCCATCCTCCCTCACACCACTTCACACCAGACAAGGCTATGATCCGATCCCACGTCCAATTTACCCAAGTCCTCTACTACCATCTTAATTACTTCCACAGCTTTTCCAAATAACTTGTAATAAATGACAGACTTGTTTCCTACACACAAGATCCCCAACTCTCACCAACTCTAACAGCCTCTTCCCATTAGTGTTGGGAGAAATTCTGTTCACAGTCCAATTCCAGCATTGAAATCCCCCATCACACCCACATTCCTTTTCTTCACACTTCATACTTGCATCACATCAAACAGCTCTTTATCTCATCTACTGTCCTCCCCAATTCTGGGTTAACATATACTACTCCTATAATAATTTTTCTTCTCCCCACTCCTCTTAACTATATCCAGACCAATTCTTCTCTTGTGTTTTGCATCTTAGACTCCAGCCTCCTGTGTACCAGCATCCCCACACCTCCACTAGCCTGCCTTCCACCCACTCTATTGATGCCATACCACACGGACCATGCCAAAACTCACCCCCTCCTTCTGAAGAAACGTCTCCACTAATACTACACATCAAACCTGTTTAACCCCATCACTGTCTTCAAATCCACCTCCCTTGATTACCAACCTCAAATGCCACACTCGGGCCACCCCATCGCCCTGTCATTGGTCCCCATCCCTTCCTCACCCCCCCCCCCCCCCCCCCCCCCCCCAAACAACTTACCACATTTATGCTTTTAGTTGAGCTTGGCCCTTCAGATTCCTGTCTTGGTCATGCTCTGCTTGGCCAGCAGAGTTTCTGTGATGGGAAGATTTGGAATTCTTTCATCACGTGGACAATCATTTGGTCCTCCACTCTGCCCTTCCCAGTTCCCAGCTCTCTTTCCCCCACCACTCCTGGTTGGTGACTTTTCCTCTTGCTGATCCTTCCCCTGATAACACTTCTTTCTCCTCAAACCTCTATGTATTGTCTGCTAGAGTGCCCTTTCCCTGGCACCCCTTATCTACCAGGTTGTAGGAACATTGATTTCGACTTGGCCTTCCCTATGAACTCCATACCCTCACTGCCTACAAACTCCTCATCCCTAAACCTCCTCAGCTTGTCCCACGTCCTTTATCAGCTTCTCTGTAATACCTTCATTATCTTCTGTCTCAACTTTCTCCTTGACCTCCAACTGGTTTAGTTCATCCCAAAAACTTAAATTGTTCTCTATTCTGATGAAGGCCAGAGCATCTAGCTGAAATGTCAAGGACTTAAATTTAAGTCGATTATCGAGTAAATGATATATTCAACTTGTTCAAACTCTTCCATCATTAGTAGTATTCATCATTTGATGGAGTTTCATTATGTTATGTTAATGCATGCCTGCTCTCTCCCCGTGTTCCAATTGCTTTAAGTCTGCACTCATCAACAGTTGTACTGTCTTGGTAGTGTTTAATCTTGCAGCAGCATCCCTTTCTGCTCAATACAGCTCCTTTCTTTAGCTCCTTTCTTTTGCCCTTTCTTTTGCCTAATAAAAAATGAACTTAGCCATTGTTCTCTCTCATATCTCCTTTCAAACTTTTATATCAATACACATCCCAGCCACTCACTACTACTTCCCTTTTACCTGAGGTTTCAACTTCTTCCTTCTGCATATTTTCCCTAACTGAACAATTTCCACCTTAGGAACAATGACCATTTTTATTGACCCAGCCTCCTGACGACTTCCTCAGCTAGCCCAACATAACTTTAGTGATAGCTTTTCCCACAAGAACCTTTACATCAATCCAGCTCTATCCTTCCTCTGAGTTTTCTTTGTCCTTAAAATCCGTCGCACTTACCCTTCATCTTGTGTACTTCGTCATCTACTTCCATTTTTTTTTAATAGGTAAAAGGTCCTGTAAATGTTTGTTGTCTACGTTGGTAAAATTCTTGTCATTTGCATTTATAATAAAAAAATTTAAAAAAATTGTCTCGTTTCTGGTTGTTGTTTTGTCAAGCGGCTATCTCAGACCCAGGGATTTAGCCTTTTCAAGATTCTGTCCAGGGGTCCAGGGATTTGCTACATTTGTCCAGGGATTCTCACCCCATAATGATCAAGGTCCAATATACACATTTCCTTTGTGTGGTAAAAATGAGCCCCATATTAATGATCAAGGTCTTCTTTCTGCTGGACTGCAACTTGCAGAAGTTTAAGAGAAACTACCACGCAGTCTCAGTCAGAATAATTTGAGTCTGGCAGTGACTAACATTGCATTTTTCATTAGCTAGTAAGTATATAGGAGCTAGCTAGTATTGTTGGTTTCAAATTTTATGTAAATCTTTTGCTCAGTAGCTATAATATACATACACTGTTTGTGGGAGGGAGGTGTCCAGGGAAATGACTCATTGTCCAGGGAGAATTGGTCATATGTCCAGGGATTTAATCTGCCAAGGTTGGGAGGTCTGTATCTATGAGGAGTTATTTACCATGTTTAATACTAAAGTAAATACCAGTGCCTATGTATCATATATTCAGATACATAATCGTGAACAGCTGATTCCGTGCGCGATTCTAAACAAGATTCTAAGCAACTGTTTTAGCTGTGAGTTAGGGAGTGCTACCAACCCCTTGCCCCCCCAGATAAATTTCATGTGTTTAATAGTTTTGGGGCTCTCAATTGATGACCTTTGCAAAGGATTCAACCTGTAGTGTTTTTGGGGTCAAACTAGACCATAATATTTGCTTATGGTACTAAGAAAAGCTTTAGATGAGATATAAACATTTCTGTCCCCCCACCATTTTAAAATAGGGGCTGAACCAATATAGAGAAACTCCTTGTCTTCAGGGGAAATTTTGTGTGTTTGATGGTCTGTGCACTTTGGCACTCAAGGTCCCAGATTCGATTTTTCCCATTTCTTCCAGTTCACATGCTACTCAAGGCCCCCTTTTCTATACTGGAAATCACTCACCCCCCCCCCCCCCCTTTTCAAGTTTCACAATTTGTTCCTGGGTGGAATCACTAATTTTCTCCCCTTACCAACATCGGGAAGTTCTGGGATGGTTTCAACAATAACAACAACAAAATCAGTAGCCATAATGCGTAGTTATTCCTGGACGGCCACACTAGCTTGTAAGCAGAGTCCAGCCACAGACTGGTGTATCTCATATTAATTCTGTGGGTTTGGTATGTGAGACTTCTAGATACTTACACCAGCTTGAAAGAACGCCTGAAACAGGGTGAGGATGTTTCAGCTAGTAGATAGATACAATGTGGGAGGGGGGGTTGGGGGGGGGGGGGGGGGGGGGGGGTTCACCCTTTTTTAAGACCTGAAATTTGTAAGTATTATAACTTTTTATTTACTGTTTTCGGTTCAAGAGCATTCCAATGATCTACTTTATGAATGCTGGTGGGTCTGTGCAGTGAAGATAGCTACACACACTCTCTTAAAACATGTCTCCTGATCACCTTTAAAATCCTCTATCACAGAATGCTTGTAGCCACTTCCCATTCACAGGCTATAACACTACAACATGGAGCATGTTATGAGCAGGAACATTTTTGTTTGTTTGTCCCAGTGAAGAGTCAAACATCAATGTCTGCTACTGATTCTTGCTTTTCTGGAAAAAAAGGTTTTAATGACCTCGATTTCTTTTCTGCATGGTATTTTGGCCAGCCTCATAACATGCTTATGTTGTCTGTTACACAGCCTGTGAATGGCACGTGGTTACAGGCACCCCCGCAATGAATATATTGGGGGTGGGGAGGGGGGCAGAAAAGTTTTGAAGCGAGTGTAATGTATGATCTTCACTGTACAGACTTGACTCGACTTCATAAAGTAGATCATTGGAAAGCTCTTGGAAAAAAAGCATCCTTTTGCTAGCGGAAAGCACTGAAAACAATAAATTTAAAAAGTTCGGCATGGTTATACCTATGCAACCATTTTTAGTATCAAAGAGAGCACACAGAGAGAACACTGTAAAAAATGGTCGTTCTCCCTTTTAAATTTTGGTTTTCACACACAGCGTTCTTCAGGTTAGGCGGTTTACCACCTTAACGAGGATACTGTATAGCTAAAACAAGCTGAAGACACAACTAGGCAAAAAACTATTCAGCGCTAGTGGTGAGCTTCATCATTTTGATGACCACGTACTCGGGGTGTAGGTCGGTTCAAAGGTTATCCGCCATTCGTACGGCTGAGGTGTGCAGACGTCGTCAGTTGCTGTTGTCCTCCCCAGAGTTGCTGCCGTTCTCACCAGAGTTGCTGTCGTCCTCCCGAGGGTCATTGTCATCAGTCAAGCCCCTAGTAAGAGTTGGCTGTGGTGCCTTTATTGTATTAGTACGTAGCTATCATCACGGTGTAGAAAATGGCATGCTTCAGCTGTGACAATAGGTGATTACTTTTAAATATAGATACACTGTACCAGCTAATTTTCCTGCTAAACATGTTGAAATGGACATGAAATGGACAAGAATAATTTTTTTATTATTGGAATATCTATATACTCTGGCTATGGACATATCCAATACAGCCTCATGCCATATATCCAACGAAAGCTTATGTTAGGCCTTCTGTATTATTGCCTTGGTAGCCATGGTGCATGTGTGTCACATGGGAAGCCACACCCATAAAATGTCTGGGTAAGATACACGCATTACCATTTTAACGTCGGGCAACGCTACGATAGTGGCTTCAGAAAGTATATACTAGTTTTAGTGTTTGGGCAATGCTCTGCATATACTGAGGCATCTGCACTGCTTGTAGTGGGGAGCAGATGCCATGTCCTAGGCTGCTATCGATGTGATGTGACCTCATGAAAAATATAATCAACTTTGAACTTTGTATAGCTAGTTTGAAATGATGGTTGTGTTTGATACAACAGAAAACTTTGCACCTGCCAAAATTTTAATGCGGCACAATATTTTAACCTCCTTGATCCAAATATTTCTAAAGTATATGGACACCCTCCCTGCCTCTCTCATCCTCTCCGAATGCATAGCCCTAGCTGTTGTAGCAGAAGTATATGGTACCCCTCCGAAATATTTGTACCGACCCCTAGCACTGTTTTATCGGAGAGGGTCCACCGTTTATCTTTATGAGTGGACCATGGAGGGAAGATGAACTGGAATCGCAAGTATAGACTTAATACCACGGCGGCCAGAAGTTGACCAATGAGATTACGGTATCAGTAGGCTCCTCGTGGACCCACGTGATTTTTGATTCACATGTGGGGGCCAATGCTCAGCTCGAGCCGAAAGCGTTGGTGGAGAATTGAGTTTGACGCGTTGGCAGTCAAAGCCAACGGCCACCAAATAGAAACAACTGCTGATATAAAACGCGCCCACATTAATGGCAGTCATTACCACCACATTGTAATGAGGTAGTGTTGGAATCGCCAGATATTTCGGCAGTTTTCGACTCCTGCATGCGCTGTCGGTGCTAATGCTCTGCACGATCTTCCTGTTTCGTCGCACGATCTTCCTGTTTCGTCACTGTGGCCCAGCAGTTGACGCAACAGAAATTTAAGTCGCAAGATTCAGAGTACACCGGCGACACCTTTTCCTTCCCCTGCCCCTAAGAACGAGGAGGCAGAGTCAAACCTCTGCCTCCCTCGCAACCTTTCATCATTAACATGTCCATCCTCCAAACAGGTATAGCGATGGACACTTTCTTCCAGTGGTACCAGAGCAGAGACGCAGTGACGGCAACGCTGAAGTTACCACCGGCAGAGACAAGGGGGGAGATAACTGCCACCTTCGGGTGCAACTACTGTGCAATTTATGAAGGAGGTTCGTGATTAATTAGGATGGGATGGGAAGGGTTGTGATTGATTAATCTTTCATGAAAGGAGGTTTGTCAGTAATCATTTGTGATGCATTTTGATTGGAGGCTGGTAATTGATTAGTGATGTAATTAATTTTGATTTGAGGCTGATTAGTCGTATTACACCATAAAATATCGTGCTATGAAGTTTGAACGTTTAACTGATTTTCTGAACGCCGACTTTTATTTGTGGTTTGATGTATAATTATATTGTTAGCTATAACTTTTAAAATAAACTTCTCTACTCATTAGAATGCAAATATAATAAGCTGCAGTTTGATGAGAGAATCAGCTCCGTTGAAGTGAGCAATCAAAAACTACACAGCGCTACGTCACTATACAAAACCTACAGCAAGAAATCCATCCAGGAAGACATCCTTGTTCATGAGCGAGGGAATTCAGAATGCTTCCAGGTAAGCACAGGTGCCTGTGCGGCTTTCTGAAGAAGAAGAACTTCCAGAAACTGAGGGGAAAAGCGAGGAAGAGATCGTTCATGAAGGCAGTTTGCCATTGCCAACCGTTTGATCACTTGCCCCATCCAACCAGAAGTAAAGTGTTATAACTATTTTTAATTGAGCGATCTATCGGGCACGTGCAGACGGAGTGTTGGATTGGGCACGTGCAGACGGAGTGTTGGATTGGGCACGTGCAGACGGAGTGTTGGATTGGGCACGTGCAGATGGAGTGTTGGATTGGGCACGTGCAGACAGAGTGTTGGATTGGGCACGTGCAGACGGAGTGTTGGATTGGGCACGTGCTGACGGAGTGTTGGATTGGGCACGTGCAGACGGAGTGTTGGATTGGGCATGTGCAGACGGAGTGTTGGATTGGGCACGTGCAGACGGAGTGTTGGATTGGGCACGTGCAGACGGAGTGTTGGATTGGGCACGTGCAGACGGAGTGTTGGATTGGGCACGTGCAGACGGAGTGTTGGATTGGGCACGTGCAGACGGAGTGTTGGATTGGGCACGTGCAGATGGAGTGTTGGATTGGGCACGTGCAGACAGAGTGTTGGATTGGGCACGTGCAGACGGAGTGTTGGATTGGGCACGTGCTGACGGAGTGTTGGATTGGGCACGTGCAGACGGAGTGTTGGATTGGGCACGTGCAGACGGAGTGTTGGATTGGGCACGTGCAGACGGAGTGTTGGATTGGGCACGTGCAGACGGAGTGTTGGATTGGGCACGTGCAGACGGAGTGTTGGATTGGGCACGTGCAGACGGAGTGTTGGATTGGGCACGTGCCAACGGAGTGTTGGATTGGGCACGTGCAGACGGAGTGTTGGATTGGGCACGTGCAGACGGAGTGTTGGATTGGGCACGTGCAGACGGAGTGTTGGATTGGGCACATGCAGACGGAGTGTTGGAGCGTAATACAAATTCTTTGATTAAATTTTTTTTTGCGACGGTGTCCAACTTGGCACTTATGCGGACGATGAATTTATTAATTGTAATCTAGGAGGGAGATTCTTCCAGCTTCAGAGTGCCAGCTTCAGAGTAATAGTAATCTAGGAAAATGATTATTGTCAGCTTCCGAGAATTTACTAATTGTAATCTAGGAGGGAGATTACTGCCAGCTTCAGAGTAGAGTAGTCCAGGAGAGAGATTACTACTAGCTTCCGAGTAATAGTGATCTAGGAAAAAATTACTGTCAGCTTCAGAATAATAGTAATCTAGGAGAAAGATTACTGTCAGCTTCAGAGTGCCAGCTTCAGAGTAATAGTAATCTAGGGAAAAGATTACTGTCAGCTTCTTCAGAGTAATTTAGTAATCTAGGGAAAAGAATGCTGTCAGCTTCAGAGTGCCAGCTTCGGAGTAGTAGTAATCTAGGGAAAAGATTACTGTCAGCTTCAGAGTGCCAGCTTCAGAGTAGTAGTAATCTAGGGAAAAGATTACTGTCAGCTTCAGAGTAGTAGTAATCTAGGAAAAAGATTGCTGTCAGCTTCAGAGTGCCAGCTTCAGAGTAATAGTAATCTAGGAAAAACATTACTGTCAGCTTCAGAGTGCCAGCTTCAGAGTAATAGTAATCTAGGGAAAACATTACTGTCAGCTTCAGAGTGCCAGCTTCAGAGTAATAGTAATCCAGGAAAAATATTACTGTAAGCTTCAGAGAGCCAGCTTCAGAAGAAATAGTAATCTAGGAAAAAACATTACTGTAAGCTTCAGAGAGCCTGCTTCAGAGTAATAGTAATCTAGGGAAAAGATTACTGTCAGCTTCAGAGTAATAGTTATCTAGCAGAAAGAATACTGCCAGCTTCAGAGAAGAGTAGTCCATGAGAGAGATTACTACTAGCTGTTGAGGAAACTTGCTGGATCTTATCTATTTATCGGCCCTAAATAGTAATAATCCTCAAGTCTAGTGTGGGGTTCATTCCAGATATTTTGGAAGGGAGAGAAATGTGTGTGTGGGGGGGGAGGTTGTTAGATTGTATACTTCCTTGTGGACAGGCTATAATGGTTGGTCTAAGGAAGGTGGGAGGGGCTTCCCTTCCCTCCTACTGGCTGATTATTTTCCAGAGATCTGCCCCCTATAATCTCACAAACACTGATTTGCCCCCACCCCAATCTTAAAGGGACTCGTGTCTATCAGGATTTTGTCCATGCAGTGAGGCTCTTCAACCAGCTGTTAGCCGACTTTGGAAAGAACAGGAATTCCCAAACCTTGAACTTGTTCCCTTTGGATGACTATGTCTGTACAGCCCTTTTGACTTTTTGGCTCCAAACATCAGAGGCACCAGATGGGACCTCCTTGCCCCTCCTTATTGCTTCAGCTTAGACCCTAGCAACCCTGCTTACAGAAGCAAGTATAAGCTCTTTGCCAAGGGGGTTCCGGGCACTTGGTTCTGTCATGTGTAATCAAATCAGGAACCCTCATTATTTAATTCAATGTTCTAGGAAGGTGGAGTGTCCTGTGTGGGGGATCTGGATAATGGTAAGGAAGATCCCCCTGTGGAATTTGGAAGCTTTTAGAGGCTTTTTATGAAAACATTAACTTTACAAACTATTGTATTCAGCAGCAGAGGTTAATTGAGTGTGGAGCCTCATCTCTACGAGCTACCGTAAACTCTGGTTATCTAGTGCACTGCATCTTACCCCAACATTGAAGAAGAAAATGGGCGCTTACTCAGAATAGGCGCTTGCTAGTAATGCAAACTCGCAGAAAAATTAAACAAATACTTGAGATGGAGGACTGAAGACCTAATCTCACGAGCTGGTCGGAGAAGGAGCCGATCTCTCGAACCAGACCCAGTCTCTTGAGTTACGAAGGAGCACCTTTCGAGGGGAACTGCATCTAAGAGGAACTAGTGATGGCCTTTCAAGTGTACTTTGCGTTTGACTTTATTCCTCGGAAGCAAATTCGCTACATGATAATTTGGACATCCTTCACACGGTGTAAAGCTCCTTTTAGCCGCTTTTAGCCGAAGATGAGAAGAATTCTTGCGACGGGCTCGCTATTGGCATCCTCCAATAGTCGGAGAATTACCTAGATGACTGGGAAAAGAGTTATACAATCTCCTGTAAGTAAGGAGCAAGAAACTCATTGAGGAAATTATGGACAACTACTAGACAGTTGGTGCTATTAATAGACATGCTCGTAACTAGTGCCACAATGTTTTGTAGCAATGCGTTGCCTAGGCGATGCAGCTAATACACATGTGCATAACAGGACTGTTTTCTACGGCATGCGTAGATATCTGCTTCACAATGAAATACTGTAAGGATGCCTAACAAGAATGTTTGTAATGACATTGGGATGGGCACTTAACAACTTTATGTGCGCTAGACATCGAGAGGCTTAAGGGGGAACACCTCCATTTTTTTACAATTTCTTACAAAAAATTGTGATTACCACTTTATAGCTCCATAGATTCTGCAAACTTCTTGGTATGGACTTGATATATAGCTCAAAAGATTATATAGCTCAAAAGATAGGTCTCTCTGTGTGCTCTTTTTTGACATTTTTCATAGGTATAACTATAGCCAAGTTACTGTAGCTACAAGTGGGGGGAACCTCAAAACCTGAATGCCTGATTTTGCCACATAAATATCTCCAGATTGCCAAGTGCTGAGAGTTTAAATTAGCAGCAGTGGCTAGAGGAAGCCCTACTCTATGCAACGAGTGGTTTCATTAGGCGCTAAAACTTAACAGCCAGAGTTTATACGGTTTTCTCCAGTGGTTCACTAGATGTGGTTCGATGCTCACACCTGTCCTGCAGGTCATGGTGGAGTAGCTGATCTTGCTCTTGGCTTGCTGGAGTTGTTCTCTGCTCCAGTTGCTTGTCCTGCAGGTCATGGTGGAGTAGTTGATCTTGCTCTTGGCTTGCTGGAGTTGTTTTCTGCTCCAGTTGCTTGGGTGATGGTCATGCTAGAATACAACCAAAAAACTGGGATACCTAATCATGGTTTCTTTTTGGGACAGGGGAGGCCCTCCCCCTTCTGGAGCTGTACCTCCCTTGGAAATGACTCAAGAATGTGACTGTAAATTTCTGCACATCTGCCCCCCTATAATTTCTCAAACCCTTATTTCCCCCCTGTAATTTCACAAACCCAGATTTCCACCTCCCATAATTTCAAAATAATTCTGATTTGCCCCCCCTTCTCTCCCCCCAACGAAAGAAGGACTGCAGCTGAGACTGACTAGCCATTCAGTTTTGACTTCTCCCATAACCTCGGAGTTGTTGTCTGAGCTGGTTGCTTCCTGTTGAATGGCTCCATGCCCACGGCTACACGGCATGGAGGAATCACTGTAAGCCAACGGACTCAGGACGAACAATGTTGACACTTCCAAGTGAGTCTCTGAGAAGGACTGTGAGGCTGAGGTGGGGAGGGAAGATATGCAGCATGGCAGATGAGACCACACATGGCTGTGTGTAGAGGGAGAGCAGCATGGCAGATGAGACCACACATGGCTGTGTGTAGAGGGAGAGCAGCATGGCAGATGAGACCACACATGGCTGTGTGCAGAGGGAAGAGCAGCATGGCAGATGAGACCACACATGGCTGTGTGCAGAGGGAGAGCAGCATGGCAGATGAGACCACACATGGCTGTGTGTAGAGGGAGAGCAGCATGGCAGATGAGACCACACATGGCTGTGTGTAGAGGGAGAGCAGCATGGCAGATGAGACCACACATGGCTGTGTGCAGAGGGAAGAGCAGCATGGCAGATGAGACCACACATGGCTGTGTGCAGAGGGAGAGCAGCATGGCAGATGAGACCACACATGGCTGTGTGCAGAGGGAAGAGCAGCATGGCAGATGAGACCACACATGGCTGTGTGCAGAGGGAAGAGCAGCATGGCAGATGAGACCACACATGGCTGTGTGTAGAGGGAAGAGCAGCATGGCAGATGAGACCACACATGGCTGTGTGCAGAGGGAAGAGCAGCATGGCAGATGAGACCACACATGGCTGTGTGCAGAGGGAAGAGCAGCGTGGCAGATGAGACCACACATGGCTGTGTGCAGAGGGAGAGCAGCATGGCAGATGAGACCACACATGGCTGTGTGTAGAGGGAAGAGCAGCATGGCAGATGAGACCACACATGGCTGTGTGCAGAGGGAAGAGCAGCATGGCAAATGAGACCACACATGGCTGTGTGCAGAGGGAAGAGTAGCATGGCAGATGAGACCACACATGGCTGTGTGCAGAGGGAAGAGCAGCATGGCAGATGAGACCACACATGGCTGTGTGCAGAGGGAAGAGCAGCATGGCAGATGAGACCACACATGGCTGTGTGCAGAGGGAAGAGCAGCATGGCAGATAAGACCACACATGGCTGTGTGTAGAGGGAAGAGCAGCATGGCAGATGAGACCACACATGGTTGTGTGCAGAGGGAAGAGCAGCATGGCAGATGAGACCACACATGGCTGTGTGCAGAGGGAAGAGCAGCATGGCAGATGAGACCACACATGGCTGTGTGCAGAGGGAAGAGCAGCGTGGCAGATGAGACCACACATGGCTGTGTGCAGAGGGAGAGCAGCATGGCAGATGAGACCACACATGGCTGTGTGCAGAGGGAAGAGCAGCGTGGCAGATGAGACCACTAATGGCTGTGTGTGTGTATCAGGTACACAGCACTGCTGTTGTTTGCTTGTTCCTGGAAGGTGAAATACTGTTCTAATGATATTCACGTTGGCAGTTGGCATGGAAACCAGGTGAAACACTGTTCTAATGATATTCACGTTGGTAGTTGCCATGGAAACCACATATTTATGTGCTATACTGTATCTGCAGTAGGAGATTGGCCGTGGAGAGACATTGGACAGAGCCCTTGGCTGGCTCTGTTTGTTGCTTGCTCTTTCTCTCTCTCTCACTAATCTTCTTATCACCATCACCACCACCACCATCATCACCACCATCACCATCATCACCACCATCATCATTGACACTGTAAGGTGGGTTAGGCTTGGCTCACAATTACAACAAGTCGGAATACATTTGGGTTTCTTAGAAATAACGCAAGTCTTCCTGTGTTTGATGTCAGTATATTGGCAACCAAGCTTAGCATGTGATGTGATGCGAGGTAAAGGGTCCCACCAGGCTTATGGCCTCCCACTGTGAACCCACTGTGATGTGAGTGCATGTGATGAGTTCCACTGTAATGATGTGGGGGTCTGGATGAGGGAGGTTCCACTGTAATGGTTGTGGGGGTCTGGATGAGGGAGGTTCCACTGTAATGGTTGTGGGGGTCTGGATGAGGGAGGGTTCCACTGTAATGGTTGTGGGGGTCTGGATGAGGGAGGTTCCACTGTAATGGTTGTGGGTGTCTGGATGAGGGAGGTTCCACTGTAATGGTTGTGGGGGTCTGGATGAGGGAGGTTCCACTGTAATGGTTGTGGAGGTCTGGATGAGGGAGGTTCCACTGTAATGGTTGTGGGGGTCTGGATGAGGGAGGTTCCACTGTAATGGTTGTGAGGGTCTGGATGAGGGAGGGTTCCACTGTAATGGTTGTGGGGGTCTGGATGAGGGAGGGTTCCACTGTAATAGTTGTGGGGGTCTGGATGAGGGAGGTTCCACTGTAATGGTTGTGGAGGTCTGGATGAGGGAGGGTTCCACTGTAATGGTTGTGGGGGTCTGGATGAGGGAGGTTCCACTGTAATGGTTGTGGAGGTCTGGATGAGGGAGGTTCCACTGTAATGGTTGTGGGGGTCTGGATGAGGGAGGTTCCACTGTAATGGTTGTGTGGGTCTGGATGAGGGAGGATTCCACTGTAATGGTTGTGAGGGTCTGGATGAGGGAGGTTCCACTGTAATGGTTGTGGGTGTCTGGATGAGGGAGGTTCCACTGTAATGGTTGTGAGGGTCTGGGTGAGGGAGGTTCCACTGTAATGGTTGTGGGGGTCTGGATGAGGGAGGTTCCACTGTAATGGTTGTGGGTGTCTGGATGAGGAGGGTTCCACTGTAATGGTTGTGGGTGTCTGGATGAGGGAGGTTCCACTGTAATGGTTGTGAGTTTTACACAAAACCAACACCCCACCCAAGATGGAATTAGCCATCTTGCTACTATTAGCTTGACACCTTCAAACATGGCTGAAGATTTTGGTTGTGAGGGTCTGGATGAGGGAGGTTCCACTGTAATGGTTGTGGAGGTCTGGATGAGGGAGGTTCCACTGTAATGGTTGTGGGTGTCTGGATGAGGGAGGTTCCACTGTAATGGTTGTGGAGGTCTGGATGAGGGAGGTTCCACTGTAATGGTTGTGGGTGTCTGGATGAGGGAGGGTTCCACTGTAATGGTTGTGGAGGTCTGGATGAGGGAGGTTCCACTGTAATGGTTGTGGGTGTCTGGATGAGGGAGGTTCCACTGTAATGGTTGTGAGGGTCTGGATGAGGGAGGTTCCACTGTAATGGTTGTGAGGGTCTGGATGAGGGAGGTTCCACTGTAATGGTTGTGGGTGTCTGGATGAGGGAGGTTCCACTGTAATGGTTGTGGGGGTCTGGATGAGGGAGGTTCCACTGTAATGGTTGTGAGGGTCTGGATGAGGGAGGTTCCACTGTAATGGTTGTGAGGGTCTGGATGATGAGGGAGGTTCCACTGTAATGGTTGTGGGGGTCTGGATGAGGGAGATTCCACTGTAATGGTTGTGGGTGTCTGGATGAGGGAGGTTCCACTGTAATGGTTGTGGGGGTCTGGATGAGGGAGGTTCCACTGTAATGGTTGTGGAGGTCTGGATGAGGGAGGTTCCACTGTAATGGTTGTGGGTGTCTGGATGAGGGAGGTTCCACTGTAATGGTTGTGAGGGTCTGGATGAGGGAGGTTCCACTGTAATGGTTGTGGGTGTCTGGATGAGGAATGTTCCACTGTAATGGTTGTGGGGGTCTGGATGAGGGAGGTTCCACTGTAATGGTTGTGAGGGTCTGGATGAAGGAGGTTCCACTGTAATGGTTGTGAGGGTCTGGATGAGGGAGGTTCCACTGTAATGGTTGTGGGGGTCTGGATGAGGGAGGTTCCACTGTAATGGTTGTGGGTGTCTGGATGAGGGAGGGTTCCACTGTAATGGTTGTGGAGGTCTGGATGAGGAAGGTTCCACTGTAATGGTTGTGGGTGTCTGGATGAGGGAGGGTTCCACTGTAATGGTTGTTGAGGTCTGGATGAGGGAGGTTCCACTGTAATGGTTGTGGAGGTCTGGATGAGGGAGGTTCCACTGTAATGGTTGTGGGTGTCTGGATGAGGGAGGTTCCACTGTAATGGTTGTGGGTGTCTGGATGAGGGAGGTTCCACTGTAATGGTTGTGGGTGTCTGGATGAGGGAGGTTCCACTGTAATGGTTGTGGAGGTCTGGATGAGGGAGGTTCCACTGTAATGGTTGTGGGTGTCTGGATGAGGGAGGTTCCACTGTAATGGTTGTGGAGGTCTGGATGAGGGAGGTTCCACTGTAATGGTTGTGGGTGTCTGGATGAGGAAGGTTCCACTGTAATGGTTGTGGGGGTCTGGATGAGGGAGGTTCCACTGTAATGGTTGTGGGGGTCTGGATGAGGGAGGTTCCACTGTAATGGTTGTGGGTGTCTGGATGAGGGAGGTTCCACTGTAATGGTTGTGGGGGTCTGGATGAGGGAGGTTCCACTGTAATGGTTGTGGAGGTCTGGATGAGGGAGGTTCCACTGAAATGGTTGTAGGGGTCTGGATGAGGGAGGTTCCACTGTAATGGTTGTGTGGGTCTGGATGAGGGAGGTTCCACTGTAATGGTTGTGGGGGTCTGGATGAGGGAGGTTCCACTGTAATGGTTGTGGGTGTCTGGATGAGGGAGGGTTCCACTGTAATGGTTGTGGGTGTCTGGATGAGGGAGGTTCCACTGTAATGGTTGTGGAGGTCTGGATGAGGGAGGTTCCACTGTAATGGTTGTGGGTGTCTGGATGAGGAAGGTTCCACTGTAATGGTTGTGGGGGTCTGGATGAGGGAGGTTCCACTGTAATGGTTGTGGGGGTCTGGGTGAGGGAGGTTCCACTGTAATGGTTGTGGGTGTCTGGATGAGGGAGGGTTCCACTGTAATGGTTGTGGGGGTCTGGATGAGGGAGGTTCCACTGTAATGGTTGTGGAGGTCTGGATGAGGGAGGTTCCACTGAAATGGTTGTAGGGGTCTGGATGAGGGAGGGTTCCACTGTAATGGTTGTGGGGGTCTGGATGAGGGAGGTTCCACTGTAATGGTTGTGGGTGTCTGGGTGAGGGAGGTTCCACTGTAATGGTTGTGGGTGTCTGGATGAGGGAGGTTCCACTGTAATGGTTGTGGGGGTCTGGATGAGGGAGGTTCCACTGTAATGGTTGTGGAGGTCTGGATGAGGGAGGTTCCACTGTAATGGTTGTGGGGGTCTGGATGAGGGAGGTTCCACTGTAATGGTTGTGAGGGTCTGGATGAGGGAGGTTCCACTGTAATAGTTGTGGGGGTCTGGATGAGGGAGGTTCCACTGTAATGGTTGTGTGGGTCTGGATGAGGGAGGATTCCACTGTAATGGTTGTGAGGGTCTGGATGAGGGAGGTTCCACTGTAATGGTTGTGGGTGTCTGGATGAGGGAGGTTCCACTGTAATGGTTGTGAGGGTCTGGGTGAGGGAGGTTCCACTGTAATGGTTGTGAGGGTCTGGATGAGGGAGGTTCCACTGTAATGGTTTTGGGGGTCTGGATGAAGGAGGTTCCACTGTAATGATTGTGGGTGTCTGGATGAGGGAGGGTTCCACTGTAATGGTTGTGGGGGTCTGGATGAGGAAGGTTCCACTGTAATGGTTGTGGGTGTCTGGATGAGGGAGGTTCCACTGTAATGGTTGTGGGTGTCTGGATGAGGGAGGTTCCACTGTAATGGTTGTGGGTGTCTGGATGAGGGAGGTTCCACTGTAATGGTTGTGAGTTTTACACAAAACCAACACCCCACCCAAGATGGAATTAGCCATCTTGCTACTATTAGCTTGACACCTTCAAACATGGCTGAAGATTTTGGTTGTGAGGGTCTGGGTGAGGGAGGTTCCACTGTAATGGTTGTGGGGGTCTGGATGAGGGAGGTTCCACTGTAATGGTTGTGAGGGTCTGGATGAGGGAGGTTCCACTGTAATGGTTGTGGGTGTCTGGATGAGGAAGGTTCCACTGTAATGGTTGTGGGGGTCTGGATGAGGGAGGTTCCACTGTAATGGTTGTGAGGGTCTGGATGAGGGAGGTTCCACTGTAATGGTTGTGAGGGTCTGGATGAGGGAGGTTCCACTGTAATGGTTGTGGGGGTCTGGATGAGGGAGGTTCCACTGTAATGGTTGTGGGGGTCTGGATGAGGGAGGTTCCACTGTAATGGTTGTGGGGGTCTGGATGAGGGAGGCTCCACTGTAATGGTTGTGGAGGTCTGGATGAGGGAGGTTCCACTGTAATGGTTGTGGGGGTCTGGATGAGGGAGGTTCCACTGTAATGGTTGTGGGGGTCTGGATGAGGGAGGTTCCACTGTAATAGTTGTGGGGGTCTGGATGAGGGAGGTTCCACTGTAATGGTTGTGGGTGTCTGGATGAGGGAGGTTCCACTGTAATGGTTGTGAGTTTTACACAAAACCAACACCCCACCCAAGATGGAATTAGCCATCTTGCTACTATTAGCTTGACACCTTCAAACATGGCTGAAGATTTTGGTTTGATAAGTTGACCCCTTCCTTTTGGAACTTTGTCCCTCTCTCACACAACACACACACACACACACACACACACACACACACACACCTTCTCTCGTATCCATATAGGCATACACACGCACACACACATGCACACACACAACACGCACACACATGCACGCACACACTCAACACACACACACACATGCATGCATGCACACACACATGCATACATACATGCATACACACCCCCCCTCTAATCGTTAAATACCAATCCATGTCAGGTAAGGTGTCATTAAAGTGGAAACCTCTGTTATCCAGGTGAAATCTATTGGAAGTGTTACCTAGCTAACCACATAGTGCCAAGTAAATGCAAGTTCATTGTCAAGAAGGTCAGGCTGGAGGTCAGACTATTCAAAGCTGAGAACATTAACTGGAGCACTGTTTTTGTAAGTTTTTGCACCAGAGAAAGTTAAACGCATCATTACAATATATCTAGGATACACACTGGACCAACACCACACTGGGTTGAGGCATGTTGAAGTAGGTTGACAATAGCTCTATGGGGACACACACTGGACCAACACCACACTGGGTTGAGGCAGGTTGAAGTAGGTTGACAATATCTCTATGGGGACACACCCTGGACCAACACCACACTGGGTTGAGACAGGTTGAAATACTATAGGTTGACAATAGCTCTGTGGGGACACACACTGGACCAACACCACACTGGGTTGAGGCAGGGTGAAGTACAGTAGGTTGACAATAGCTCTATGGGGACACACACTGGACTAACACCATACTGGGTTGAGGCAGGTTGAAGTAGGTTGACAATATCTCTATGGGGACACACACTGGACCAACACCACACTGGGTTGAGGCAGGTTGAAGTAGGCTGACAATATCTCTATGGGGACACACACTGGACCAACACCACACTGGGTTGAGACAGTCTATAGGTTGACAATAGCTCTGTGGGGACACACACTGGACCAACACCACACTGGGTTGAGGCAGGTTGAAGTAGGTTGACAATAGCTCTATGGGGACACACACTGGACTAACACCATACTGGGTTGAGGCAGGTTGAAGTACATAGGTTGACAATATCTCTATGGGGACACACACTGGACCAACACCACACTGGGTTGAGGCAGGTTGAAGTAGGCTGACAATATCTCTATGGGGACACACACTGGACCAACACCACACTGGGTTGAGACAGTCTATAGGTTGACAATAGCTCTGTGTGGACACACACTGGACCAACACCACACTGGGTTGAGGCAGGTTGAAGTAGGTTGACAATAGCTCTATGGGGACACACACTGGACTAACACCATACTGGGTTGAGGCAGGTTGAAGTAGGTTGACAATATCTCTATGGGGACACACACTGGACCAACACCACACTGGGTTGAGGCAGGTTGAAGTAGGTTGACAATATCTCTATGGGGACACACTGGACCAACACCACACTGGGTTGAGACAGTCTATAGGTTGACAATAGCTCTGTGGGGACACACACTGGACCAACACCACACTGGATTGAGGCAGGTTGAAGTAGGTTGACAATAGCTCTATGGGGACACACACTGGACTAACACCATACTGGGTTGAGGCAGGTTGAAGTAGGTTGACAATATCTCTATGGGGACACACACTGGACCAACACCACACTGGGTTGAGGCAGGTTGAAGTAGGTTGACAATATCTCTATGGGGACACACTGGACCAACACCACACTGGGTTGAGACAGTCTATAGGTTGACAATAGCTCTGTGGGGACACACACTGGACCAACACCACACTGGGTTGAGGCAGGTTGAAGTAGGTTGACAATAGCTTTATGGGGACACACCCTGGACCAACACCACACTGGGTTGAGACAGGTTGAAATACTATAGGTTGACAATAGCTCTGTGGGGACACACACTGGACCAACACCACACTGGGTTGAGGCAGGGTGAAGTACAGTAGGTTGAAAATAGCTCTATGGGGACACACACTGGACTAACACCATACTGGGTTGAGGCAGGTTGAAGTAGGTTGACAATATCTCTATGGGGACACACACTGGACCAACACCACACTGGGTTGAGGCAGGTTGAAGTAGGCTGACAATATCTCTATGGGGACACACACTGGACCAACACCACACTGGGTTGAGACAGTCTATAGGTTGACAATAGCTCTGTGGGGACACACACTGGACCAACATCTCTTAATAGTTCCATGTCTGCTACGCATCAAGAAGAGAGATATTTTATTGACATGAGGTTTACTTTTAGGTTGACCCTCCAAATAGCGGAGGAGAGGAGGGGGTTGAGAAGATGAAAAGACAAAAAATTGAAGAGAAAAATGATGGAAGACCGGACATAGAGGAGGTGGCGAAGGAGGTGAAGAAAGATGATGGGAATCTGTTGCTGGCTGATACTTCTCCCGTCAGTTCTGAAATAGTTGGAGAGCCGGCCTCCTCCAGTTCAAGTGCTTGTGGCCACCTCACGAAGGAGGACGGAGGCGATCTGGATCATTTGAGACACAACTTTTCTGATTTGGTTAGAGCTTTTATGCTCAATTAATTTGTTGTTGTTATTGCTGTTGTTGTTTGCGTGACTGATATTCTCCACAGGGTCGTTTCATAAAGGTTCAAGTTCAAGTTGCAGAGATTATGAATGATGGCTATACTATAAACTTTGATGAAAAGGTCATGGAGATTATTTTTCAGTCTAGGTGGGTGGAGGGAATATCTCGTCTTTTGGTGCACATGCTCAGTTTTGTTGTTTCCTTTTCTGTTAGCAACGAGGACCCTCCCTCCTGTCCTCCCCAAGGCTGCCGTGTGTGGAGGGTGGAGCTCTAGTGAGTGGTCATGTTGCTCTCTGTTGAAAACACCTCCTGTGATGTTATTTGGTGTTATCCTTGCTCTTCTGGTTGTTGCTGTATTGTGTTTTGGGTTGTGTTGTGTTTTGTATTTTTGTTGTATTGTTATTGTTGTGTTTGTATTTTTGTTGTGTTTTGTATTTTTGTTGTGTTGTGTTTTCTATTTTTGTTGTGTTTTCTATTTTTGTTGTGTTGTGTTTTGTATTTTTGTTGTGTTTTCTATTTTTGTTGTGTTGTGTTTTGTATTTTTGTTGTTGTGTTTTGTATTTTTGTTGTGTTGTGTTTTCTATTTTTGTTGTGTTGTGTTTTGTATTTTTGTTGTTGTGTTTTCTATTTTTGTTGATGTGTTTTGTATTTTTGTTGTTGTGTTTTGTATTTTTGTTGTGTTATTGTTTTGTATTATTGTTTTGTGTTATTGTTATTATTATTATTTTCTGTTGTTGTTGATGTCATGAATGTAGTGACTCAATAGTGCCCTCGGATTGCTCGTATAAAGTGCTTCCACGTGGCATTGAAATATTCTTGAAAAAAGCGTCAAACGTTCGATGGAAAACACTCTCGTCTTCTCCACATTCCGTAGCAAGTCACGAGCATTCAGAACCGGTCACTCGGGATGTGGCAGAGATGAAGGAGGAGCTTACGAACTCGAATCCTCCGATGCCGGGGGAGCTTCCTACGGCAGCTGCCGACACCAACAACGCCTTGACTGAGAGCCTCTCATCTGGCAATGCCATCAGGTTGGTTGACACGCCCATTTCAAACAAAGACACGCCCCTATGCAGGAATGCCACACCCACAAAATGTATTGTCTCTACTCAGAATAAGACTGTGCCGTTGTCTGAAACAGCCACACCCACAAAAAATTCCACTCCCGTAAATGCATTCACGGAATCTAACAGCTTGAGTGAATGTTTGACAAATTCAGACCACAGCTTACATAATCACCATGGCGATGGAGATACCCTTTCTTCCAATGTTGAAGCAGAGGTTCCAATCCATGCCGCCCCTGACTCGTCCGAATTGTCCGTGTACGACCTATCCACGGGTCTTGTGAACATTGGGAACTCGTGCTTCATGAATAGCATCATCCAGTGTCTCAGCAACGTAACGCTTCTTCGCGACTTCTTCCTCCAAGGACACTACATCAACGATATCAACATGGATAACCCATTGGGGTTCAAAGGTCTTCTTGCTCGCCAGTTTGCCAAGGTCATCCGCAAACTGTGGTCCAGTAACCGTGACCCCTTTTCCCCGCAGAAGCTAAAGGCGGTGATCGCGAAGAGGAGTCCGGTCTTCGGCAGCTACCAGCAGCAGGATTCGCACGAGTTCATGTCTTACCTTCTGGACGGTCTTCACGAGGACTTGAATCGAGTCAAAGAGAAGCCCACCACCTCACCCGTGCAGTCGGACAGACTCAGCAAAGCTGACGACGTCACAATGGCCGACAAGGCCTGGGAGGTTTATCGGAAGAGGAACAATTCTTTCTTTGTGGATAATTTTCAGGGACAATTCAAGTCTACATTAGTCTGCCCCGTCTGTCAGAAGGTAAGCATTGAGTGGAGTTTGCCTCGCCCGCATACGTAGTACAGGTGGCTGTGATAGTTGAGCTACAGATATTCAAGGCCACCTCTTTCACTGTGCTCTCCATAGCCCTAGCCCTATCCCAAGTCCTAGCCCTATCCCAAGTAGCCCTAGCCCTACATGCCAATTTCACTGAGCCCTAGTTAATCTCTATAGCCCTAGCCTAGACCTAGCCATTGCCTAACCCTAACATCCTTGCCATGGCCCTATCCTTAACTCGAGCCATTGCCCTATCTAAATATCCTAGCACTAGCCCCATTCTAGCCCTAGCCCTTGTCCTATCCTTAGCATCCTTAGCCCTAGCCCTTGTCCTATCCTTAGCCCTAGCCCTTGTCCTATCCTTAGCCCTAGCCCTAGCCCTCGTCCTATCTTTAGCTCTTGTTTAGCCCTAGCCCTTGTCCTATCCTTAGCCCTAGCCTAGCCCTTGTCCTACCCTTAGCCCTAGCCCTAGCCCTCGTCCTATCTTTAGCTCTTGTTTAGCCCTAGCCCTTGTCCTATCCTTAGCCCTAGCCTAGCCTAGCCCTTGTCCTACACTTAGCCCTAGCCCTAGCCCTCGTCCTATCTTTAGCTCTTGTCCTACCTTTAGCCCTAGCCCTTGTGTTAGACTTTGTCCTAGTCTTAGCCCTAGGTAGTTCTCGTCTTATCTTTAGCCCTCTTCCTAACCTTAGCCCATGTGCCATCCTTAGCCCTCTTCCTAACCTTAGACCATGTGCCATCCTTAGCCCTCTTCCTAACCTTAGACCATGTGCCATCCTTAGCCCTCTTCCTAACCTTAGACCATGTGCCATCCTTAGCCCTCTTCCTAACCTTAGACCATGTGCCATCCTTAGCCCTCTTCCTAACCTTAGACCATGTGCCATCCTTAGCCCTCTTCCTAACCTTAGACCATGTGCCATCCTTAGCCCTCTTCCTAACCTTAGACCATGTGCCATCCTTAGCCCTCTTCCTAACCTTAGACCATGTGCCATCCTTAGCCCTCTTCCTAACCTTAGACCATGTGCCATCCTTAGCCCTCTTCCTAACCTTAGACCATGTGCCATCCTTAGCCCTCTTCCTAACCTTAGACCATGTGCCATCCTTAGCCCTCTTCCTAACCTTAGACCATGTGCCATCCTTAGCCCTCTTCCTAACCTTAGACCATGTGCCATCCTTAGCCCTCTTCCTAACCTTAGACCATGTGCCATCCTTAGCCCTCTTCCTAACCTTAGACCATGTGCCATCCTTAGCCCTCTTCCTAACCTTAGACCATGTGCCCCTCTTCCTAACCTTAGACCATGTGCCATCCTTAGCCCTCTTCCTAACCTTAGACCATGTGCCATCCTTAGCCCTCTTCCTAACCTTAGACCATGTGCCATCCTTAGCCCTCTTCCTAACCTTAGACCATGTGCCCCTCTTCCTAACCTTAGACCATATGCCATCCTTAGCCCTCTTCCTAACCTTAGCCCATGTGCCATCCCTAGCCCTCTTCTTAGCCCTAGTCCTGTCCTTAGCCCTAGTTCTAGCCCTAGCCCTACATGTAGTTCTCATCCTATCCTTAGCCCTTTAAGTGGGCTCTCATTTGAGTTTTTTGGCAGCTTGTCTGCATGCATATTACAGTGTATAGAGATATATTTTCTAGGGCTAAACATTTGCCGATGTTGACACTGTATGTAGTATCCTTAGTTGAAACTTGGAAAGTATTTGCTGCACGGTAATCCCAATGTTTCCTGCTTGCCTCCTCCCTAGACTTGCAGCAAAGTTGGTTGCTTGCAGCTGCTGCTTGATCACCATGAGCTCTGCACAAACAGAAAGCTGCAACTCCACTCCCACCAGCATGCTCCTGGTGGCCAGTCTCATAAGCTATGGGCAAACCACAAACTTTGCGCGTTATTAATTAGGCTTTACTTTATGAATCTCATTAATTCACTTCCTGTAGTAAGTACACTCGACACTTCCTGTAGTATACTAGACACTTGCTGTAGTATACTAGACACTTGCTGTAGTATATTCGACATTTGCTGCTAGACACTTGCTATAATATACTAGACACTTGCTATAATATACTAGACACTTGCTATAATATACTAGACCCTTGCTGTAGTACACTAGACATCCATGCCAAAGGCTTCTCGAGGGAAATATTCGGGTAGTGTAGCGTACAGGGGGCAGCCATACCATGTTTGATTAAATTCAAAAATCCTTCTTTCTAATCTCAATTTGGATGCTGTCGACAATTTCTATATTTGTGTTTCTATCGATCCTTTCCACTCTAACCCCGCGCTCCATTCCTATTAGAGGCCACCATGTGTGTCACTAGTTAGAGGCCACCATGTGTGTCACTAGTTAGAGGCCACCATGTGTGTCACTAGTTAAGAGGCCACCACGTGTGTCACTAGTTAGAGACCACCATGTGTGTCACTAGTTAGAGGCCACCACGTGTGTCACTAGTTAGAGGCCACCACGTGTGTCACTAGTTAGAGGCCACCATGTGTGTCACTAGTTAGAGGCCACCACGTGTGTCACTAGTTAGAGGCCACCATGTGTGTCACTAGTTAGAGGCCACCATGTGTGTCACTAGTTAAGAGGCCACCACGTGTGTCACTAGTTAGAGACCACCGTGTGTCACTAGTTAGAGACCACCACGTGTGTCACTAGTTAGAGGCCACCACGTGTGTCACTAGTTAGAGACCACCGTGTGTCACTAGTTAGAGACCACCACATGTGTCACTAGTTAGAGGCCACCACGTGTGTCACTAGTTAGAGGCCACCACGTGTGTCACTAGTTAGAGGCCACCATGTGTGTCACTAGTTAGAGGCCACCATGTGTGTCACTAGTTAGAGACCACCACGTGTGTCACTAGTTAGAGGCCACCACGTGTGTCACTAGTTAGAGACCACCGTGTGTCACTAGTTAGAGACCACCACATGTGTCACTAGTTAGAGGCCACCACGTGTGTCACTAGTTAGAGGCCACCACGTGTGTCACTAGTTAGAGGCCACCATGTGTGTCACTAGTTAGAGGCCACCATGTGTGTCACTAGTTAGAAGCTACCACGTGTGTCACTAGTTAGAGGCCACCACGTGTGTCACTAGTTAGAGGCCACCATGTGTGTCACTAGTTAGAGGATACCACGTGTGTCAATAGTTAGAGGCCACCACGTGTGTCACTAGTTAGAGGCCACCACGTGTGTCACTAGTTAGAGGCTACCACGTGTGTCACTAGTTAGAGGCCACCACGTGTGTCACTAGTTAGAGGCCACCACGTGTGTCACTAGTTAGAGGCCACCACGTGTGTCACTAGTTAGAGGCCACCACGTGTGTCACTAGTTAGAGGCCACCACGTGTGTCACTAGTTAGAGGCCACCATGTGTGTCACTAGTTAGAGGCCACCACGTGTGTCATTAGTTAGAGGCCACCACGTGTGTCACTAGTTAGAGGCCACCACGTGTGTCACTAGTTAGAGGCCACCACGTGTGTCACTAGTTAGAGGCCACCATGTGTGTCACTAGTTAGAGGCCACCACGTGTGTCACTAGTTAGAGGCCACCACGTGTGTCACTAGTTAGAGGCCACCATGTGTGTCACTAGTTAGAGGCCACCACGTGTGTCACTAGTTAGAGGCCACCATGTGTGTCACTAGTTAGAGGCCACCATGTGTGTCACTAGTTAAGAGGCCACCACGTGTGTCACTAGTTAGAGACCACCGTGTGTCACTAGTTAGAGACCACCACGTGTGTCACTAGTTAGAGGCCACCACGTGTGTCACTAGTTAGAGACCACCGTGTGTCACTAGTTAGAGACCACCACATGTGTCACTAGTTAGAGGCCACCACGTGTGTCACTAGTTAGAGGCCACCACGTGTGTCACTAGTTAGAGGCCACCATGTGTGTCACTAGTTAGAGGCCACCATGTGTGTCACTAGTTAGAAGCTACCACGTGTGTCACTAGTTAGAGGCCACCACGTGTGTCACTAGTTAGAGGCCACCATGTGTGTCACTAGTTAGAGGCCACCATGTGTGTCACTAGTTAGAGGCCACCACGTGTGTCAATAGTTAGAGGCCACCACGTGTGTCACTAGTTAGAGGCCACCACGTGTGTCACTAGTTAGAGGCTACCACGTGTGTCACTAGTTAGAGGCCACCACGTGTGTCACTAGTTAGAGGCCACCACGTGTGTCACTAGTTAGAGGCCACCACGTGTGTCACTAGTTAGAGGCCACCACGTGTGTCACTAGTTAGAGGCCACCACGTGTGTCACTAGTTAGAGGCCACCACGTGTGTCACTAGTTAGAGGCCACCACGTGTGTCACTAGTTAGAGGCCACCACGTGTGTCACTAGTTAGAGGCCACCACGTGTGTCACTAGTTAGAGGCCACCACGTGTGTCACTAGTTAGAGGCCACCACGTGTGTCACTAGTTAGAGGCCACCACGTGTGTCACTAGTTAGAGGCCACCACGTGTGTCACTAGTTAGAGGCCACCACGTGTGTCACTAGTTAGAGGCCACCACGTGTGTCACTAGTTAGAAGCCACCACGTGTGTCACTAGTTTGAGGCCACCACGTGTGTCACTAGTTAGAGACCACCACGTGTGTCACTAGTTAGAGGCCACCATGTGTGTCACTAGTTAGAGGCTACCATGTGTGTCACTAGTTAGAGGCCACCATGTGTGTCACTAGTTAGAGGCCACCACGTGTGTCACTAGTTAGAGGCCACCACGTGTGTCACTAGTTAGAGGCCACCACGTGTGTCACTAGTTAGAGGCCACCACGTGTGTCACTAGTTAGAGGCCACCACGTGTGTCACTAGTTAGAGGCCACCATGTGTGTCACTAGTTAGAGACCACCATGTGTGTCACTAGTTAGAGGCCACCACATGTGTCACTAGTTAGAGGTCACCATGTGTGTCACTAGTTAGAAGCCACCACGTGTGTCACTAGTTAGAGGCCACCTCATGTGTCACTAGTTAGAGGCCACCACGTGTGTCACTAGTTAGAGGCCACCACGTGTGTCACTAGTTAGAGGCCACCACGTGTGTCACTAGTTAGAGGCCACCACGTGTGTCACTAGTTAGAGGCCACCACGTGTGTCACTAGTTAGAGGCCGCCACGTGTGTCACTAGTTAGAGGCCACCATGTGTGTCACTAGTTAGAGGCCACCATGTGTGTCACTAGTTAGAGGCCACCATGTGTGTCACTAGTTAGAGGCCACCATGTGTGTCACTAGTTAGAGGCCACCACGTGTGTCACTAGTTAGAGGCCACCACGTGTGTCACTAGTTAGAGACCACCACGTGTGGTACTAGTTAGAGGCTACCACGTGTGTCACTAGTTAGAGGCCACCACGTGTGTCACTAGTTAGAGACCACCACGTGTGGTACTAGTTAGAGGCTACCATGTGTGTCACTAGTTAGAGGCCACCATGTGTGTCACTAGTTAGAGGCCACCACGTGTGGTACTAGTTAGAGGCCACCACGTGTGTCACTAGTTAGAGGCTGCCACGTGTGTCACTAGTTAGAGGCCACCATGTGTGTCACTAGTTAGAGGCCACCATGTGTGTCACTAGTTAGAGGCCACCATGTGTGTCACTAGTTAGAGGCCACCACGTGTGTCACTAGTTAGAGGCCACCACGTGTGTCACTAGTTAGAGGCCACCACGTGTGTCACTAGTTAGAGGCCACCACGTGTGTCACTAGTTAGAGGCTGCCACGTGTGTCACTAGTTAGAGGCCACCATGTGTGTCACTAGTTAGAGGCCACCATGTGTGTCACTAGTTAGAGGCCACCATGTGTGTCACTAGTTAGAGGCCACCACGTGTGTCACTAGTTAGAGGCCACCACATGTGTCACTAGTTAGAGGCCACCACGTGTGTCACTAGTTAGAGGCCACCATGTGTGTCACTAGTTAGAGGCTACCACGTGTCACTAGTTAGAGGCCACCACGTGTGTCACTAGTTAGAGGCCACCATGTGTGTCACTAGTTAGAGGCCACCACGTGTGTCACTAGTTAGAGGCCACCACGTGTGTCACTAGTTAGAGGCCACCATGTGTGTCACTAGTTAGAGGCCACCACGTGTGTCACTAGTTAGAGGCCACCACGTGTGTCACTAGTTAGAGGCCACCACGTGTGTCACTAGTTAGAGATCACCGTGTGTCACTAGTTAGAGACCACCACATGTGTCACTAGTTAGAGGCCACCACGTGTGTCACTAGTTAGAGGCCACCACGTGTGTCACTAGTTAGAGGCCACCATGTGTGTCACTAGTTAGAGGCCACCATGTGTGTCACTAGTTAGAAGCTACCACGTGTGTCACTAGTTAGAGGCCACCACGTGTGTCACTAGTTAGAGGCCACCATGTGTGTCACTAGTTAGAGGATACCACGTGTGTCAATAGTTAGAGGCCACCACGTGTGTCACTAGTTAGAGGCCACCACGTGTGTCACTAGTTAGAGGCTACCACGTGTGTCACTAGTTAGAGGCCACCACGTGTGTCACTAGTTAGAGGCCACCACGTGTGTCACTAGTTAGAGGCCACCACGTGTGTCACTAGTTAGAGGCCACCACGTGTGTCACTAGTTAGAGGCCACCACGTGTGTCACTAGTTAGAGCCACCACGTGTGTCACTAGTTAGAGGCCACCACGTGTGTCACTAGTTAGAGGCCACCACGTGTGTCACTAGTTAGAGGCCACCATGTGTGTCACTAGTTAGAGGCCACCACGTGTGTCACTAGTTAGAGGCCACCACGTGTGTCACTAGTTAGAGGCCACCACGTGTGTCACTAGTTAGAGGCCACCATGTGTGTCACTAGTTAGAGGCCACCACGTGTGTCACTAGTTAGAGGCCACCACGTGTGTCACTAGTTAGAAGCCACCACGTGTGTCACTAGTTTGAGGCCACCACGTGTGTCACTAGTTAGAGACCACCACGTGTGTCACTAGTTAGAGGCCACCATGTGTGTCACTAGTTAGAGGCTACCATGTGTGTCACTAGTTAGAGGCCACCATGTGTGTCACTAGTTAGAGGCCACCACGTGTGTCACTAGTTAGAGGCCACCACGTGTGTCACTAGTTAGAGGCCACCACGTGTGTCACTAGTTAGAGGCCACCACGTGTGTCACTAGTTAGAGGCCACCACGTGTGTCACTAGTTAGAGGCCACCATGTGTGTCACTAGTTAGAGACCACCATGTGTGTCACTAGTTAGAGGCCACCACATGTGTCACTAGTTAGAGGTCACCATGTGTGTCACTAGTTAGAAGCCACCACGTGTGTCACTAGTTAGAGGCCACCTCATGTGTCACTAGTTAGAGGCCACCACGTGTGTCACTAGTTAGAGGCCACCACGTGTGTCACTAGTTAGAGGCCACCACGTGTGTCACTAGTTAGAGGCCACCACGTGTGTCACTAGTTAGAGACCACCACGTGTGGTACTAGTTAGAGGCTACCACGTGTGTCACTAGTTAGAGGCCACCACGTGTGTCACTAGTTAGAGGCCACCATGTGTGTCACTAGTTAGAGGCCGCCACGTGTGTCACTAGTTAGAGGCCACCATGTGTGTCACTAGTTAGAGGCCACCATGTGTGTCACTAGTTAGAGGCCACCATGTGTGTCACTAGTTAGAGGCCACCACGTGTGTCACTAGTTAGAGGCCACCACGTGTGTCACTAGTTAAGAGACCACCACGTGTGGTACTAGTTAGAGGCTACCACGTGTGTCACTAGTTAGAGGCCACCACGTGTGTCACTAGTTAGAGACCACCACGTGTGGTACTAGTTAGAGGCTACCATGTGTGTCACTAGTTAGAGGCCACCATGTGTGTCACTAGTTAGAGGCCACCATGTGTGTCACTAGTTAGAGGCCACCACGTGTGTCACTAGTTAGAGGCCACCACGTGTGTCACTAGTTAGAGGCCACCACGTGTGTCACTAGTTAGAGACCACCACGTGTGGTACTAGTTAGAGGCCACCACGTGTGTCACTAGTTAGAGGCCACCATGTGTGTCACTAGTTAGAGGCCACCACGTGTGGTACTAGTTAGAGGCCACCACGTGTGTCACTAGTTAGAGGCTGCCACGTGTGTCACTAGTTAGAGGCCACCATGTGTGTCACTAGTTAGAGGCCACCATGTGTGTCACTAGTTAGAGGCCACCATGTGTGTCACTAGTTAGAGGCCACCACGTGTGTCACTAGTTAGAGGCCACCACGTGTGTCACTAGTTAGAGGCCACCACGTGTGTCACTAGTTAGAGGCCACCACGTGTGTCACTAGTTAGAGGCTGCCACGTGTGTCACTAGTTAGAGGCCACCATGTGTGTCACTAGTTAGAGGCCACCATGTGTGTCACTAGTTAGAGGCCACCATGTGTGTCACTAGTTAGAGGCCACCACGTGTGTCACTAGTTAGAGGCCACCACATGTGTCACTAGTTAGAGGCCACCACGTGTGTCACTAGTTAGAGGCCACCATGTGTGTCACTAGTTAGAGGCTACCACGTGTCACTAGTTAGAGGCCACCATGTGTGTCACTAGTTAGAGGCCACCACGTGTGTCACTAGTTAGAGGCCACCACGTGTGTCACTAGTTAGAGGCCACCACGTGTGTCACTAGTTAGAGGCCACCACGTGTGTCACTAGTTAGAGGCCACCACATGTGTCACTAGTTAGAGGCCACCACGTGTGTCACTAGTTAGAGGCCACCACGTGTGTCACTAGTTAGAGGCTACCACGTGTGTCACTAGTTAGAGGCCACCACGTGTGTCACTAGTTAGAGGCCACCATGTGTGTCACTAGTTAGAGGCCACCACATGTGTCACTAGTTAGAGGCCACCATGTGTGTCACTAGTTAGAGGCCACCACATGTGTCACTAGTTAGAGGCCACCATGTGTGTCACTAGTTAGAGGCCACCATGTGTGTCACTAGTTAGAGGCCACCATGTGTGTCACTAGTTAGAGGCCACCACATGTGTCACTAGTTAGAGGCCACCACGTGTGTCACTAGTTAGAGGCCACCACGTGTGTCACTAGTTAAGAGGCTACCATGTGTGTCAGAGCAGTAAATCGGTAAAGTAGCTTCAACGGCTTCAGAGCATGACAGGTCAGATCTGGTGCAGCTCACTCTACTCCAGCTAGGTCTCGCTCAGCTAGGTCCCGCTCGGCTAGGTCCCGCTCGGCTAGGTCCCGCTCGGCTAGGTCCCGCTCGGCTAGGTCCCGCTCGGCTAGGTCTCGCTCAGCTAGGTCCCGCTCAGCTAGGTCCCGCTCAGCTAGGTCCCGCTCAGCTAGGTCCCGCTCAGCTAGGTCCCGCTCAGCTAGGTCTCGCTCGGGTAGGTCCCTCTCAGCTAGGTCCCGCTCAGCTAGGTCTCGCTCGGGTAGGTCCCTCTCAGCTAGGTCCCGCTCAGCTAGGTCCCGCTCTCTTTGGGCAAGTCCACGAGGAAGTTCTTAAGGCTCGTCTCCATTTACCTATCCACATGCAGCGATGAAATGTTTTATTCTAAGTATGCGCCATTTTCTATTGTTGCGTCACATTCACGGTGGAACTTTTATCTACATATTTATAGGTTACAGCAGATTGAGAATTATTTCCCCCATGACGCATAATTAGAGCTTTTGCAGTACATGCAGTACTAGTAGTGTATTTGCTTGTCTCCCTCCCCCCTCCCCTCTCCCCTCCCCCGTCCTCTCACACGTGTTCCTCTCGGCTCTTTCTACCCGTCGGCTATGGCCTGGTGATGGCCGATATCACTTTAAAACTTCTCCCCTGCAGGTATCAGTGACCTTCGATCCTTTCATGTCGCTCTCGGTGCCCCTCCCAAGCGATCTACGCTGTCTGCCGATATTCTTTGTCCCGTGTGATCCCGAAGTCATTCCTCGGAAGTACACCTTGGAACTCCCCTATGATGCCAACTTGGAGCTCCTCAAGGCCTGCGTGGCGAGGAAGACGAATATATCCATGCTCCAGGTGAGTGTCCGGGAATTTTTCACCCTTTACCTCATTTATACAGGAAGAGGGCGTGGTGGTACACTGATGAAGAGCATTTTGTTCCGAGTACACGTCGATCTTGATGTGTTTGTGATGTCATCACTCCGAGCACATGGTCGAGTCTTTCTAAGTGGCGATGTCATATACGGCACTTGGCACCAAGAACAAGGTGCGCTTGGAACAAAAGGCTCTTCGTCAGGGTACACCACGCCCTCTTCCTGTCCAGCACTACTGTAATAGAGGTGAAGGGTCAGCTGCACGGGCCTCCCAGGTGGGTGTGTCAGATATTGAATCCACATCCAGTAATCGATTTATAATGATCACACATTACATCATCATGATGACACATCTTCAGCTTGGGCTAGGGCTCTAGGGCTAGGAATCTAGGGCAGCTATGTAGCTCTAGGGCAATGGCTAGGGTTAGAGCCATGGCAGTGATTAGCTTTAGGGCTAGAGCAGTGACTAGGTTAGGGCCATGGCGTAGCTAGGGATAGGGCCATGGCGTAGCTAGGGATAGGGCCAGGGCATTGGCTAGGGTTAGGGCTAGGGAAGTAGCTAGGGTTAGGGCCAGGGCAGTAGCTAGGGTTAGGGCCAGGGCAGTGGCTAGGGTTAGGGCCAGGGCATTGGCTAAGGATAGGTCCAGGGGAGTGGCTAGGGTTAGGGCCAGCGCAGTGGCCAGGGCAGGCTAGGGGTTATGGCCAGGGCATTGGCTAGGGTTAGGGCTAGGGCAGTAGCTAGGGTTAGGGCCAGGCTAGGGTTAGGGCCAGGGCAGTGGCCAGGGATAGGGCCAGGGCAGTGACTCGGGCCAGGGCAGTGGCTAGGGTTTGGGCCAGGGGTTAGGGCAGTGACTAGAGCTAGGGCCAGGGTAATGGCTTGGATTCAGAACACAGCAACCACTACCAGATTTAGTCTACGAAGCCTACTCTAGCTAGATACTCCATGAACAGGTGGAGTGGCCACAACTGACACAGCAATCCCCACGCCAGTTTAGTCTAGCTTACTCTAGCTACATAGCTACATTCCTCTTAGGACAACACAGCAAGTAGTTCTTCAGACTCGTCCAGACAAGTGTTGGTAAAGGCACATACGAATATTCATGACTTTCTATTGTCGCATTTTGAAGTCAGTAGGACAATATTCTATTTATGGGTCATGGAATTATTTCCCCATGATACATACTGTAGTGTTGGTCACTTGTGTGTTAGCTTACACCTCAAACAGAGCAGATTCTTCTACCAAACTACAACCTTGTATATTTATATATAGCTCATAATGTATACAGCTCATTGTATATTTATATACAGCTCATTGTATATTTATATACAGCTCATTGTATATTTATATACAGCTCATTGTAAATTTATATACAGCTCATAATGTGTACAGCTCATTGTATATTTATATATACTGGAGCTCATAATGTGTACAGCTCATTGTATATTTATATATAGCCCATAATGTATACAGCTCATTGTATATTTATATACAGCTCATAATGTATACAGCTCATTGTATATTTATATATACTGGAGCTCATAATGTGTACAGCTCATTGTATATTTATATATAGCCCATAATGTATACAGCTCATTGTATATTTATATACAGCTCATAATGTGTACAGCTCATTGTATATTTATATACAGCTCATTGTATATTTATATACAGCTCATAATGTGTACAGCTCATTGTATATTTATATACAGCTCATTGTATATTTATATACAGCTCATTGTATATTTATATACAGCTCATTGTATATTTATATACAGCTCATAATGTATACAGCTCATTGTATATTTATATATAGCTCATAATGTATACAGCTCATTGTATATTTATATATAGCTCATAATATACAGCTCATTGTATATTTATATATAGCTCATAATGTATACAGCTCATTGTATATTTATATATACAGTAGCTCATAATGTATACAGCTCTTGTATATTTATATATAGCTCATAATGTATATAGCTCTTGTATATTTATATAGCTCATAATGCTCATAATGTATACAGCTCATTGTATATTTGTATATTTATATATAGCTCATAATGCATACAGCTCATTGTATATTTATATACAGCTCATTGTATATTTATATACAGCTCATTGTATATTTATATACAGCTCATTGTATATTTATGCATTGTACATAATTATATTTGCATTCTAAATTTGAATGGATTTCCGGGAAGGTGGGAAAAGATGCCTTGTCTCATTTTGGCTTATACTCACCGAGCACTTGCAAGTGTGTCCTCTTTACACAGGGTGTTATGGCCTCTTTACACAGGGTATCATGGCCTCTTTACACAGGGTATCATGGCCCAGTTCGTAAAGCAATATTGATCGAGGTTGGTGTTTGCTCTTCTTCATTCTTTGCAGCTTCGTGTATTTGAGGCATACGATGGGAAGTTTCAGGCGCTGTTGTCTAACAACCAGCAGCCAATCAAATCCATTAGTGAACATGATATCATAATAGTGTGAGTTGTTGACCCACACCTTTTTGTGTTTTTAAGATTCATGATCCTTACCCAATACACCACTAGCATATGCCTACTCGACTAGTGGCCAGCAGCTCTGGTCTCATGTTCAGTATGTTATTACCTACTTTGACGACACCTTACCTAGAATGTTGTGGACTCTTATTGATTCTTGTGTGTGTGTTGTTAATTAAACTTCACAACGCCATAGGTGCAAACTCGGATGTTGCCAGGGAAATTAAATTTTAGAATTTGTATTATGTGCCCATTCTCCATATGCACATGCCCAATAGACTGCTCTATTGTTAGTTGTAAAACTTGACTTCTGGTTGGGCGGGATGAGCGAGAGAATCAAAAAAAAAATTTTTTTTTAATGGTGGCAATCACAACTGCCTTCGTGAGCAGTCTCTTCCAGGCTCATGCTACTGTTTCTGGAAGTTCTTCTTCAGTGGAAAGCAGCACAGGCATCTGTGCTTACCAGGAATCATTCTGAATTCCTTCCCTCTTGAGCAAGGAGGCGCTCCTGGAGTCTTTGCTGTGAGTTTTGTTGTAGACATACAGGGATGCAGCACTGCAGAGCTTTTGTTTGCTCACCAAAGGAGCAGATACTTACACCAAACTGCAGCTGGAGCAGATACTTACACTAAAATTGCATTTCCAATTTCAGAAGTTTATTTTTTTAAAAGAAAAAAGTTTAGCTAACAACAAATCACAGATAAAGTAGGTGTTCAATTGGTTAAAGAAGAGCACAGGTGTCTAGTATTCTAAAGGAAGTGTCTAGTAAGCTACAGGAAGTATCTAGTATATTACAGGAAGTGTCTATATTGTCTAGCATACTTATTAATAATCCCACAGACTCTAGGCCCAATTAGTATTCACACAGAGTCTGTAATTTGCCTATTGCTTATGAGACTGGCCACCAGGAGCATGCTGGTGGGGGTGGAGTGCAGCTTTCTGTTGGTGCAGAGATGGAAGCTTATGGTGGTCAAGCAGCAGCTGCAAGTCTAGGGAGGAGGCAAGCAGGAAACTTATAGTCAGACATACAGTCAGTGTCTCGTGCCACATCTAGTCCTGCAGGACAGACAAACAGTCCATCTTGTGTCTGTCTTCATGTAGTGTAGCAGGACAGATGTACAGGACATGTTGTGTGTACGTCTCAAGTGTTATCTGATATCTCAAGCTCACATATCCTCAAGCATTATTCACACCTCCAAGTATGGGATGCCTGTCGCAGAACCGGACTGATTCTTTAATTGCAAACTATTCATTTTTGCTGATAATTGCATGTACGTCTGATGTCAGTGACCAATGGGATTGCGATGTCAGCATTCCGTACAAGGCTCATGAAAACCTTGTTCAGACATATGTTCAACTCGATGACTAGCTCTCTACCTAGTCTTTACGAGTTTGTGGCCATCCATCTGGATTCGTGAAGCTAGTTTGCCATCTTGTAGGCAATCACATCTGTCTCTCTGAAGATACACATGTCGAGGTCATGCTGAGTCAGCACAAATTGAACAGTTACATTGGGGGGGGGGGGGGGGTCAGTTTATATCCTCTGACTGAATGTATGGTGGGGGGGGGGAAGTTTATCTTCTCTGGCTGGGATATCGGTGGCCAGGTATCTCTCGCAGGGCAGGGCTCTTGATTCTTGTTTTTCTCTGAGAGATTTGTTGTTGCCATACTCTCCACTGCTTGTGCAGCTCCGAGGTGTTATCGGGACACACTGACCACACCTCCCCATCAGGAGCAGACGCGGTGGTCGAGATAAATGTGATTCAGCGTGTAAAGCGACCACTTCGTCCTTCTCGATGCTCTTTCTGCGGTCTCGTAGAGAAGAGGCTGTTGAGGTGTGGCAAGTGCAAGTCTGTGGGCTACTGCAACAAGTAAGGCAACGGACTGAGCATGTGTTAGTATATTAAGTGTTAGGTTTAATATAGATGAGTGATAGTTTCAATACGTGTTACAACCGTTATCTGTTAGTATTGTTAAGTTTGTTATTGTAGTATCGTTAAGTGTAAGTATGATTGAGTGTTAAATATATGAATCTAAATCGAGTGGTCCGCTATACTACACGGACACATAATACACAAACTAATGTAGTATACTACGTAATATACAGACTAATGGTAGTATACTACGTGGGGACATAATACACAGACTAATGGTAGTATACTACATGGACACATAATACACAGACTAATGTAGTATACTACGTGGACACATAATACACAGACTAATGTAGTATACTACGTGGGGACATAATATACAGACTAATGGTAGTATACTACGTGGGGACATAATACACAGACTAATGGTAGTATACTACATGGACACAATACACAGACTAATGTAGTATACTACGTGGACACATAATACACAGACTAATGTAGTATACTACGTGGACACATAATATACAGACTAATGTAGTATACTACATGGACACTAATACACAGACTAATGTAGTATACTACATGGACACATAATATACAGACTAATGTAGTATACTACGTGGACACATAATACACAGACTAATGGTAGTATACTACGTGGACACATAATATACAGACTAATGTAGTATACTACGTGGACACATAATACACAGACTAATGTAGTATACTACGTGGACACATAATACACAGACTAATGGTAGTATACTACGTGGACACATAATACACAAACTAATGTAGTATACTACGTGGACAGATAATACACAGACTAATGGTAGTATACTACGTGGGTACATAATACACAGACTAATGTAGTATACTACATGGACACAATACACAGACTAATGTAGTATACTACGTGGGCACATAATACACAGACTAATGGTAGTATACTACATGGACACATAATGCACAGACTAATGTAGTATACTACGTGGACACATAATCCAAGACTAATGAAGTGTAATACATCTCGACTGAAACACCACAACTTTCGATTATCACCTCAGTGGTGACAGGTTGCCAAGTTCCCTCCCCCCACTCCAGATTCCGAAGCTTTCGTATTTCCTGATGGGAGTGCAGGATCTAATCGAGGACACATTCTAATTGAGAGTGTGTTCTAATTAAAGGTTCATTTGAATTGATGGTAAATTCTAATCGAGGGCGCGTTCTAATCGAGAAAATATAGTAATCTACCACACACACAGATATGCACTCACCCACATACCACCCACACTCTCACGCCACAGAAACTGTCAGGCTAGTGATTGGTCAGAGCACCGTATGAAGTGTCGTGAAGGTCGGCCTGTACCCGTTGGACTTCCCTTTGTGGTCAGTCTTCCATCCTCCGAGTTCACCTACCATCGCCTCTCAGCAGTTGCCATGAAGTTTGCAATGTCAGCATGTGTGTATGTATGTGTGTGTGTGTGTGTATGAGATAACCTCCCCCCCACCCCACCCCCCTTCACAACACTTGCAGCTTAGTTACCAAATCACTCTTAGCTCTGGTGCTAGTTCACAATGTCACATCGTGTAATGTAATGGGACACATTATTAAAAAATGACCTCTCTATCTAGTCTTGTCCTAGCCCTTGTCCTAGCCCTTGTCCTAGCCACAGCCCTTGTCCTAGCCACAGCCCTTGTCCCAGGCCCTTGTCCTTGCCCTTGTCCTAGCCCTTGTCCTAGCCCTTGTCCTAGCCCTTGTCCTAGCCCTTGTCCTAGCCCTTGTCCTAGCCCTTGTCCTAGCCCTTGTCCTAGCCCTTGTCCTAGCCCTAGCCTTTGTCCTTGCCCTTGTCCCAGCCCTTGTCCTAGCCCTTGTCCTAGCCCTAGCCTTTGTCATAGCCCTTGTCCTAGCCCTTGTCCTAGCCCTTGTCCTAGCCCTTGTCCTAGCCCTTGTCCTAGCCCTTGTCCTAGCCCTTGTCCTAGCCCTTGTCCTAGCCCTTGTCCTAGCCCTTGTCCTAGCCCTTGTCCTACCAGCCCTTGTCCCAGCCCTTGTCCTACCAGCCCTTGTCCCAGCCCTTGTCCTAGCCCTTGTCCTAGCCCTTGTCCCTGTCCTTGCCCTTGTCCTTGCCCTTGTCCTTGCCCTTGTCCTAGCCCTTGTCCTAGCCCTTGTCCTTGCCCTTGTCCTAGCCCTTGTCCTGGCCCTTGTCCTGGCCCTTGTCTAGCCCTTGTCCTTGTCCTTGCCCTTGTCCTTGTCCTTGCCCTTGTCCTTGCCCTTGTCCTATCCCTTGTCCTAGCCCTTGTCCTAGCCCTTGTCCTAGCCCTTGTCCTTGCCCTTGCCCTTGTCCTTGCCCTTGTCCTTGTCCTTGCCCTTGTCCTTGTCCTTGCCCTTGTCCTTGTCCTTGTCCTTGCCCTTGTCCTAGCCCTTGTCCTAGCCCTTGTCCTAGCCCTTGTCCTAGCCCTAGCCTTTGTCCTTGCCCTTGTCCCAGCCCTTGTCCTAGCCCTTGTCCTAGCCCTAGCCTTTGTCATAGCCCTTGTCCTAGCCCTTGTCCTAGCCCTTGTCCTAGCCCTTGTCCTAGCCCTTGTCCTAGCCCTTGTCCTAGCCCTTGTCCTAGCCCTTGTCCTAGCCCTTGTCCTAGCCCTTGTCCTAGCCCTTGTCCTAGCCCTTGTCCTACCAGCCCTTGTCCCAGCCCTTGTCCTACCAGCCCTTGTCCCAGCCCTTGTCCTAGCCCTTGTCCTAGCCCTTGTCCCTGTCCTTGCCCTTGTCCTTGCCCTTGTCCTTGCCCTTGTCCTAGCCCTTGTCCTAGCCCTTGTCCTTGCCCTTGTCCTAGCCCTTGTCCTGGCCCTTGTCCTGGCCCTTGTCTAGCCCTTGTCCTTGTCCTTGCCCTTGTCCTTGTCCTTGCCCTTGTCCTTGCCCTTGCCCTTGTCCTTGCCCTTGTCCTTGCCCTTGTCCTTGCCCTTGTCCTTCCCCTTGTCCTTGCCCTTGCCCTTGTCCTAGCCCTTGTCCTGGCCCTTGTCCTGGCCCTTGTCCTGGCCCTTGTCCTAGCCCTTGTCCTAGCCCTAGCCTTTGTCCTTGCCCTTGTCCTAGCCCTTGTCCTAGCCCCAGCCCTTGTCCCAGCCCTTGTCCCAGCCCTTGTCCCAGCCCTTGTCCTTGCCCTTGTCCTAGCCCTTGTTCTAGCCATAGCCCTTGTCCTAGCCCTTGTCCTAGCCCTTGTCCTAGCCCTTGTCCTAGCCCTTGTCCTAGCCCTTGTCCTAGCCCTTGTCCTAGCCCTTGTCCTAGCCCTTGTCCTAGCCCTTGTCCTAGCCCTTGTCCTAGCCCTTGTCCTAGCCCTTGTCCTATCCCTTGTCCTAGCCCTTGTCCTAGCCCTTGTCCTAGCCCTTGTCCTTGCCCTTGCCCTTGTCCTTGCCCTTGTCCTTGTCCTTGCCCTTGTCCTTGTCCTTGTCCTTGCCCTTGCCCTTGTCCTTGTCCTTGTCCTTGCCCTTGTCCTGGCCCTTGTCCTTGTCCTAGCCCTTGTCCTTGCCCTAGCCCTTGTCCTTGCCCTTGTCCTTGCCCTTGTCCTAGCCCTTGTCCTTGCCCTTGTCCTGGCCCTTGTCCTAGCCCTTGTCCTGGCCCTTGTCCTAGCCCTTGTCCTAGCCCTTGTCCTAGCCCTTGTCCTAGCCCTAGCCTTTGTCCTTGCCCTTGTCCTTGCCCTTGTCCTAGCCCTTGTCCTAGCCCTTGTCCTAGCCCCAGCCCTTGTCCCAGCCCTTGTCCTTGCCCTTGTCCTTGCCCTTGTCCTAGCCCTTGTCCTAGCCCTTGTCCTAGCCCTTGTCCTAGCCCTTGTCCTAGCCCTTGTCCTAGTCCTAGCCCTTGTCCTAGCCCTTGTCCTAGCCTAGCCCTTGTCCTTGCCCTTGTCCTAGCCCTTGTCCTAGCCCTTGTCCTAGCCCTTGTCCTAGCCCTTGTCCTAGCCCTTGTCCTAGCCCTTGTCCTAGCCCTTGTCCTAGCCCTTGTCCTAGCCCTTGTCCTTGCCCTTGTCCTTGCCCTAGCCCTTGTCCTAGCCCTTGTCCTAGCCCTTGTCCTAGCCCTTGTCCTAGCCCTTGTCCTAGCCCTTGTCCTAGCCCTTGTCCTAGCCCTTGTCCTAGCCTAGCCTAGCCCTTGTCTTAGCCTAGCCCTTGTCCTAGCCTAGCCCTTTTCCTAGCCCTAGCCCTTGCCCTTGTCCTTGCCCTTGTCCTAGCCCTAGCCCTTGTCCTTGCCCTTGTCCTAGCCCTTGTCCTAGCCCTTGTCCTAGCCTAGCCTAGCCCTTGTCTTAGCCTAGCCCTTGTCCTAGCCTAGCCCTTGTCCTAGCCCTAGCCCTTGTCCTAGCCCTAGCCCTTGTCCTAGCCCTAGCCCTTGTCCTAGCCCTAGCCCTTGTCCTAGCCCTAGCCCTTGTCCTAGCCCTAGCCCTTGTCCTTGCCCTTGTCCTAGCCCTTGTCCTAGCCCTTGTCCTAGCCCTTGTCCTAGCCCTTGTCCTGGCCCTTGTCCTGGCCCTTGTCCTGGCCCTTGTCCTGGCCCTTGTCCTGGCCCTTGTCCTAGCCCTTGTCCTTGCCCTTGTCCTTGCCCTAGCCCTTGTCCTAGCCCTTGTCCTAGCCCTTGTCCTAGCCCTTGTCCTAGCCCTTGTCCTAGCCCTTGTCCTAGCCCTTGTCCTAGCCCTTGTCCTAGCCTAGCCTAGCCCTTGTCTTAGCCTAGCCCTTGTCCTAGCCTAGCCCTTTTCCTAGCCCTAGCCCTTGCCCTTGTCCTTGCCCTTGTCCTAGCCCTAGCCCTTGTCCTTGCCCTTGTCCTAGCCCTTGTCCTAGCCCTTGTCCTAGCCTAGCCTAGCCCTTGTCTTAGCCTAGCCCTTGTCCTAGCCTAGCCCTTGTCCTAGCCCTAGCCCTTGTCCTAGCCCTAGCCCTTGTCCTAGCCCTAGCCCTTGTCCTAGCCCTAGCCCTTGTCCTAGCCCTAGCCCTTGTCCTAGCCCTAGCCCTTGTCCTTGCCCTTGTCCTAGCCCTTGTCCTAGCCCTTGTCCTAGCCCTTGTCCTGGCCCTTGTCCTGGCCCTTGTCCTGGCCCTTGTCCTAGCCCTTGTCCTGGCCCTTGTCCTTGCCCTTGTCCTTGTCCTAACCCTTGTCCTTGCCCTTGTCCTTGTCCTAACCCTTGTCCTAACCCTTGTCCTAGCCCTTGTCCTAGCCCTTGTCCTAGCCCTTGTCCTAGCCCTTGTCCTGGCCCTTGTCCTGGCCCTTGTCCTGGCCCTTGTCCTAGTACTTGTCCTAGCCCTAGCCTAGCCCTAGCCTAGCCCTGTCCTAGCCCTTGTCCTAGCCCTTGTCCTAGCCCTTGTCCTAGTACTTGTCCTAGCCCTTGTCCTAGCCCTTGTCCTAGCCCTTGTCCTAGCCCTAGTCCTAGCCCTTGTCCTAGCCCTAGTCCTAGCCCTTGTCCTAGCCCTAGTCCTAGCCCTAGCCCTTGTCCTAGCCCTAGCCCTTGTCCTAGCCCTTGTCCTAGCCCTAGCCCTTGTCCTAGCCCTAGCCCTTGTCCTAGCCCTAGCTCTTGTCCTAGCCCTAGCCCTTGTCCTAGCTCTTGTCCTAGCCCTTGTCCTAGCCCTAGCCCTTGTCCTAGCCCTAGCCCTTGTCCTAGCCCTAGCCCTTGTCCTAGCCCTAGCCCTTGTCCTAGTCCTAGAACTTGTCCTAGAACTTGTCCTAGCCCTTGTCCTAGCCCTTCTCCTAGCCCTTGTCCTAGCTCTAGCCCTTGTCCTAGCCCTTGTCCTAGCCCTTGTCCTAGCCCTTGTCCTAGCCCTTGTCCTAGCCCTTGTCCTAGCCCTTGTCCTAGCTCTTGTCCTAGCCCTTGTCCTAGCCCTAGCCCTTGTCCTAGCCCTAGTCCTAGCCCTTGTCCTAGCCCTAGTCCTAGCCCTAGCCCTTGTCCTAGCCCTAGCCCTTGTCCTAGCCCTTGTCCTAGCCCTAGCCCTAGCCCTAGCCCTTGTCCTAGCCCTAGCCCTTGTCCTAGCCCTAGCTCTTGTCCTAGCCCTAGCCCTTGTCCTAGCTCTTGTCCTAGCCCTTGTCCTAGCTCTTGTCCTAGCCCTTGTCCTAGCCCTAGCCCTTGTCCTAGCCCTAGCCCTTGTCCTAGTCCTAGAACTTGTCCTAGAACTTGTCCTAGCCCTTGTCCTAGCCCTTCTCCTAGCCCTTGTCCTAGCTCTAGCCCTTGTCCTAGCCCTTGTCCTAGCCCTTGTCCTAGCCCTTGTCCTAGCCCTTGTCCTAGCCCTTGTCCTAGCCCTTGTCCTAGCCCTTGTCCTAGCCCTTGTCCTAGCCCTTGTCCTAGCCCTTGTCCTAGCCCTTGTCCTAGCCCTTGTCCTAGTCCTAGTCCTAGTCCTAGCCCTTGTCCTTGTCCTAGCCCTTGTCCTAGCCCTTGTCCTAGCCCTTGTCCTAGCCCTTGTCATAGCCCTAGCCTAGCCCTTGTCATAGCCCTAGACTTTGCCTTTGTCCTAGCCCTTGTCCTAGCCCTTGTCCTAGCCCTTGTCCTAGCCTTAGTCCTAGCCCTAGTCCTAGCCCTAGTCCTAGCCCTTGTCCTGGCCCTAGCCTTTGCCCTAGCCCTTGTCCTAGTCCTAGCCCTTGTCCTAGCCCTAGCCCTTGTCATAGCCCTAGCCCTTGTCCTAGCCCTAGCCCTTGTCCTAGCCCTAGCCCTTGTCCTAGCCCTAGCCCTTGTCCTAGCCCTAGCCCTTGTCCTAGCCCTAGCCCTTGTCCTAGCTCTTGTCCTAGCCCTTGTCCTAGCCCTTGTCCTAGCCCTTGCCCTTGTCCTAGCCCTTGTCCTAGCCCTTGTCCTAGCCCTTGTCCTAGCCTTTGTCCTAGTACTTGTCCTGGCCCTTCTCCTAGCCCTTGTCCTAGCTCTAGCCCTTGTCCTAGCCCTTGTCCTAGCCTTGTCCTAGCCCTTGTCCTAGCCTTGTCCTAGCCCTTGTCCTAGCCCTTGTCCTAGCCCTTGTCCTAGCCCTTGTCCTGGCCCTTGTCCTAGCCCTCGTCTTGGCCCTAGTCCTAGCCCTTGTCCTGGCCGTAGCCTTTGCCCTAGCCTTTGCCCTAGCCTTTGCCCTAGCCCTTGTCCTAGCCCCAGCCCTTGTCCTAGCCCTAGCCCTTGCCCTAGCCCTTGTCCTAGCCCTTGTCCTAGCCCTTGTCCTAGCCCTTGTCCTAGCCCTTGTCCTAGCCCTAGTCCTAGCCCTAGCCCTAGCCCTTGTCCTTGCCCTTGTCCTAGCCCTTGTCCTAACCCTTGTCCTAGCCCTAGCCCTTATCCTAGCCCTAGCCCTTGTCCTAGCCCTAGCCCTTGTCCTAGCCCTTGTCCTAGCCCTAGCCTTTGTCCTAGCCCTTGTCCTAGCCCTTGTCCTAGCCCTAGCCCTTGTCCTGGCCCTAGCCTTTGCCCTAGCCCTTGTCCTAGCCCTTGTCCTAGCCCTAGCCCTTGTCCTAGCCCTAGCCCTTGCCCTTGTCCTAGCCCTTGTCCTAGCCCTAGTCCTTGTCCTAGTTATAGCCCTGGTCCTTGTCCTAGTTATAGCCCTGGTCCTTGTCCTAGTTATAGCCCTGGTCCTTGTCCTAGTTATAGCCCTGGTCCTTGTCCTAGTTATAGTCCTTGTCCTAGCCATTGTCCTAACCCTTGTCCTAGCCCTTATCCTAGCCCTAGCCCTTGACCTAGCCCTAGCCCTTGTCCTAGCCCTAGCCCTAGCCCTAGCCCTAGCCCTTGTCCTAGCCCTAGCCCTAGTTCTCTTAGCCTGAGCCATTGTCCTAGCCTTATGTTAAGTACATATATGCAGGTGTGCATATGTGTGTGTACATATGTATAACTGTTGTTTTAAAGGCATTCTCTATTCATAGGAGATCGGTGAAAGTTGATGTTACCAAGGGTTCTAAGAACGTAAGCATGGTGGATGACCCAATGTATTATTTTACTCCGGTGGACCGGTATGGAGACAACAAGGATAAAACCCAGCCTCTGGAGGACCAAGGTGGGTGTGGCTAACGGTTGGTAAAGGGATAAAGCCACTAAAAATGCTTAATGAGAAATTGTGTTGTTTTGTTGGGATCTGTTAGGCTTGGTAAAGGGTCGTTTTGTTCAGTATACATTGGTGATGCATGCTTAGAAGCAACCAAGTTGCACACACCGTTTGGTAAAGGGTCAACATGAGTGAAAATATTGAACTTATTGCTCGTAGAATACTAAGTTGCTAGTGAAGAATGCAAGATGTTGAGTGGCGAAGATGCGATGGACGGAGGGTAGGAAAAGTTAGACTTGGTTTGAACTCCTGGTATATACGTCTAGTTAGATTGCATTGCCCTAGCCATTGCCCTAGCATACTGAACTGATCTGCACATTACTGATGCCATTCTGTTGCAATGCTTGGATTGTTATGACGAAAATAGCTATATAAGATGTTTAAACTGGTACAAGGTTGAGGCAAAGCCCGTGCAGATATTCTCAAGATGTGTGTTGACGACAATTTATAGCTTGCAACCTGTTTTGTTTAATTAAGGAGGTGGTCTCGCACCTCCATGGCTGCAGCATCTGATGCTATTGGAATAAGAGTGATACTCCATCATCAGCCCAACCTTGCTTGTCTCTGCTGCCCTGGCCATTAACCATTCAGCCTAACCTTGCTTGTCTCTGCTGCCCTGGCCATTAAACATTCAGCCCAACCTCGCTTGTCTCTGCTGTCCTGGCCATTAAACATTCAGCCCAACCTCGCTTGTCTCTGCTGTCCTGGCCATTAAACATTCAGCCCAACCTTGCTTGTCTCTGCTGTCCTGGCCATTAACCATTCAGCCCAACCTTGCTTGTCTCTGTTGCCCTGGCCATTAACCATTCAGCCCAACCTTGCTTGTCTCTGCTGCCATGGCCATTAAACATTCAGCCCAACCTTGCTTGTCTCTGCTGTCCTGGCCATTAACTATTCAGCCCAACCTTGCTTGTCTCTGCTGCCCTGGCCATTAAACATTCAGCCCAACCTTGCTTGTCTGGCCATTAAACATTCAGCCCAACCTCGCTTGTCTCTGCTGCCCTGGCCATTAAACATTCAGCCCAACCTCGCTTATCTCTGTTGCCCTGGCCATTAACCATTCAGCCCACAACCTCGCTTATCTCTGTTGCCCTGGCCATTAACCATTCAGCACACAACCTCGCTTATCTCTGTTGCCCTGGCCATTAACCATTCAGCCCAACCTTGCTTATCTGTGCTGCCCTGGCCATTAACAATTCAGCCCACAACCTCGCTTATCTCTGTTGCCCTGGCCATTAACCATTCAGCCCAACCTCACTTGTCTCTGTTGCCCTGGCCATTAAACATTCAGCCCAACCTCGCTTGTCCCTGCTGCCATTTTCTTTCCTCGAGCTTTGAATCTTCTGCCCTCGATCTTTCTCTTCACCATGATGACCATTCCCGGTTTACATAAGCATGCTTTATTTAAGATGGGTCACCCGCCATTTTTTTACAAGTGAATGTACTATCTCAGGAGGGGGGAGGGGGGGGGGTGGGCTTGAAATTTTTTGCCCCCCTTTGGAAATCTAAATTTACGCTACCCCATAAGGGAATAAAACAATGTCCAAGCTCCCAGAGAAGATCTGCAAGGTTTACAAGGGAATACTATAAGTACAAACATTTTTAGGTTTTCTATTCGTCATCAGATAATTTTTCTGGAGATTGAATCATTAGGGACGAGAGGCCACACCCTCCCAGCTGGTTCCTCAATCTAGTCTAGATTTCTGAGAAACTTCTTTCGACTGATGCAGTCCCGATAGGAATCGATATTGCTCAGATTAGGAAACACTGTTACTAGCATTTAATTAGAGAATGAGTTCTGTTAGCTCTTCTGTAGGTCTTCTTGTGGCTGCTTGGTGTAGTTATGGTAAGTTTTCCATTCTGCATGGACTTCATCTGATGAAATCAAAGCTCTTTTTTCAACCCTTCACCTTCAACAGATTTAGCAACCATCTCTTCTCCATAGTAGCCAACCAGTGTACAGATAGAATCTTCTTCACATGATGCATAACCCGGAGAGCCAACTCTTGGAAGATTCCTGGATCAAAGACGCTCAAGGATGATACTACATCTTGAGAGTAACTTTGATTTCAGTGGCTGCCTCTTGTCACACTCCTCCCACAACTGCAAGACAGTTTGCTGCAGGAGTTGCAGCATCCTTCAGTGTGTGTAGTGTGTAGAGTAGACTCCACCAGGCTTGGCATTGCAGTCAAATCAAGCCTTTGACCTTGAAAGGTGGCGCAACTTATCAGTGAGCTGAGCTGTTCATTATGCTGAGACAACCTGTCAACTTGACAAGTATGGAAAGTCATTGGACACCCAAAAGGATGACTCATCATTTCATGTCGATGGGTGTTGAATCACTGACTAGGTCAGCTACTCTGCCTCTCTATTCTAGAGTGAGTGTTAAATCACTGACTAGGTCAGCTACTCTGCCTGCTATTTCTCTCTATTTTAGAGTGGGTGTTGAATCACTGACTAGGTCAGCTACTCTGCCTCTCTATTCTAGAGTGAGTGTTAAATCACTGACTAAGCTACTCTGCCTGCTATTTCTCTCTATTCTAGAGTGAGTGTTAAATCACTGACTAGGTCAGCTACTCTGCCTGCTATTTCTCTCTATTCTAGAGTGAGTGTTAAATCACTGACTAAGCTACTCTGCCTGCTATTTCTCTCTATTCTAGAGTGAGTGTTAAATCACTGACTAGGTCAGCCACTCTGCCTGCTATTTCTCTCTATTCTAGAGTGGGTGTTGAATCACTGACTAGGTCAGCCACTCTGCCTGCTATTTCTCTGTATTCTAGAGTGGGTGTTGAATCACTGACTAGGTCAGCCCCTGCTGTATTTCTCTCTATTCTAGAGTGGGTGTTGAATCACTGACTAAGTCAGCTACTCTGCCTGCTATTTCTCTCTATTCTAGAGTGGGTGTTGAATCACTGATTAGGTCAGCTATTCAACACTGACTAGGTCAGCTACTCTGCCTGCTATTTCTCTCTATTTTAGAGTGGGTGTTGAATCACTGACTAGGTCAGCTACTCTGCCTGCTATTTCTCTCTATTCTAGAGTGAGTGTTAAATCACTGACTAAGCTGCTATTTCTCTCTATTCTAGAGTGGGTGTTGAATCACTGACTAGGTCAGCTACTCTGCCTGCTATTTCTCTCTATTCTAGAGTGGGTGTTGAATCACTGACTAGGTCAGCTACTCTGCCTGCTATTTCTCTCTATTCTAGAGTGAGTGTTAAATCACTGACTAGGTCAGCCACTCTGCCTGCTATTTCTCTCTATTCTAGAGTGGGTGTTGAATCACTGACTAGGTCAGCTACTCTGCCTGCTATTTCTCTCTATTCTAGAGTGGGTGTTGAATCACTGACTCGGTCAGCTACTCTGCCTGCTATTTCTCTGTATTCTAGAGTGGGTGTTGAATCACTGACTAGGTCAGCCACTCTGCCTGCTATTTCTCTCTATTCTAGAGTGGGTGTTGAATCACTGACTAGGTCAGCTACACTGCCTGCTATTTCTCTCTATTCTAGAGTGGGTGTTGAATCACTGACTAGGTCAGCTACTCTGCCTGCTATTTCTCTCTATTCTAGAGTGAGTGTTGAATCACTGACTAGGTCAGCTACTCTGCCTGCTATTTCTCTCTATTCTAGAGTGGGTGTTGAATCACTGACTAGGTCAGCCACTCTGCCTGCTATTTCTCTCTATTCTAGAGTGGGTGTTGAATCACTGACAAGGTCAGCCACTCTGCCTGCTATTTCTCTGTATTCTAGAGTGGGTGTTGAATCACTGACTAGGTCAGCTACTCTGCCTGCTATTTCTCTCTATTCTAGAGTGGGTGTTGAATCACTGACTAGGTCAGCTACTCTGCCTGCTATTTCTCTCTATTCTAGAGTGGGTGTTGAATCACTGACTCGGTCAGCTACTCTGCCTGCTATTTCTCTGTATTCTAGAGTGGGTGTTGAATCACTGACTAGGTCAGCCACTCTGCCTGCTATTTCTCTCTATTCTAGAGTGGGTGTTGAATCACTGACTAGGTCAGCTACACTGCCTGCTATTTCTCTCTATTCTAGAGTGGGTGTTGAATCACTGACTAGGTCAGCTACTCTTCCTGCTATTTCTCTCTATTCTAGAGTGAGTGTTGAATCACTGACTAGGTCAGCTACTCTGCCTGCTATTTCTCTCTATTCTAGAGTGGGTGTTGAATCACTGACAAGGTCAGCCACTCTGCCTGCTATTTCTCTCTATTCTAGAGTGGGTGTTAAATCACTGACTAGGTCAGCCACTCTGCCTGCTATATTTCTCTCTATTCTAGAGTGGGTGTTGAATCACTGACTAGGTCAGCCACTCTGCCTGCTATTTCTCTCTATTCTAGAGTGGGTGTTGAATCACTGACTAGGTCAGCTACTCTGCCTGCTATTTCTCTCTATTCTAGAGTGGGTGTTGAATCACTGACTAGGTCAGCTACTCTGCCTGCTATTTCTCTCTATTCTAGAGTGTGTGTTGAATCACTGACTAGGTCAGCCACTCTGCCTGCTACTATATTTCTCTCTATTCTAGAGTGGATGTTGAATCACTGACTAGGTCAGCTACTCTGCCTGCTATTTCTCTCTATTCTAGAGTGGGTGTTGAATCACTGACTATGCCAGCCACTCTTCCTGCTATGTCTCTCTATTCTAGAGTGGGTGTTGAATCACTGACTAGGTCAGCCACTCCACAATGGCATTGGCTCAATGTGCCCCCAGTCACTATACAGGCTCTTGTGTTGCCATGGCACTCATTTGCAGTTTGTTTGCAGGAAATGAAATTCTGGAGTTTGATGGCAAGTACTTGGCTATGGACTGGCAGAATAACCCAAAAGATGCCCACTGCATTGAAGTCTCTCAGAAAGATGTCATCGTAAGTTATTAGTTGATGAAATGACTCTTTTAACACACGATGCGTAACGTAATGTAACCGCAAGGTCAAAGATTGCTTCACTCGGTAAGAAGCTCCACTAGTGTGTTACAAACCAATTGGAGTGAGGTGGAGGTGTGATATGCCAAGGAACCCCCTCCACATATCTGTATAAAATACTGCTAATGAGCAAGTGCTGAAGTCTTCCTAATAAGGAGGTGTTAGCTTCTACTTCAAACACAAGCAAGCGCTGCACTTGATAAGATTTCTGGTGTGTTATGTCATGCACTCTTGTTAGTCATCCTTATGGTATGCCCCTCTTGTCCTTGTCACATAATGTCTTTGTTAGTCATCCTTATGGTATGCCCCTCTTGTCCTTGTCACATAATGTCTTTGTTAGTCATCCTTATGGTATGCCCCTCTTGTCCTTGTCACACACTGTCTTTGTTAGTCATCCTTATGGTATGCCCCTCTTGTCCTTGTCACACACTGTCTTTGTTAGTCATCCTTATGGTATGCCCCTCTTGTCCTTGTCACAATGTCTTTGTTAGTCATCCTTATGGTATGCCCCTCTTGTCCTTGTCACATAATGTCTTTGTTAGTCATCCTTATGGTATGCCCCTCTTGTCCTTGTCACACACTGTCTTTGTTAGTCATCCTTATGGTATGCCCCTCTTGTCCTTGTCACACACTGTCTTTGTTTCATCCTTATGGTATGCCCCTCTTGTCCTTGTCACATAATGTCTTTGTTAGTCATCCTTATGGTATGCCCCTCTTGTTCCAGTCACACACCATCTTTTGGGGTCATCCTTATGGTATGCCCCTCTTGTCCTTGTCACATAATTCTTTGTTAGTCATCCTTATGGTATGCCCCTCTTGTTCCAGTCACACACCATCTTTTGGGGTCATCCTTATGGTATGCCCCTGTTGTCCTTGTCACACACCGTCTTCGTTAGTCATCCTTATGGTATGCCCCTCTTGTCCTTGTCACATACTGTCTTTGTTAGTCATCCTTATGGTATGCCCCTCTTGTCCTTGTCACAATGTCTTTGTTAGTCATCCTTATGGTATGCCCCTCTTGTCCTTGTCACATAATGTCTTTGTTAGTCATCCTTATGGTATGCCCCTCTTGTCTTGTCACACACTGTCTTTGTTAGTCATCCTTATGGTATGCCCCTCTTGTCCTTGTCACATAATGTCTTTGTTAGTCATCCTTATGGTATGCCCCTCTTGTTCCAGTCACACACCATCTTTTGGGGTCATCCTTATGGTATGCCCCTCTTGTCCTTGTCACATAATTCTTTGTTAGTCATCCTTATGGTATGCCCCTCTTGTTCCAGTCACACACCATCTTTTGGGGTCATCCTTATGGTATGCCCATGTTCTTGTCACACACCGTCTTCGTTAGTCATCCTTATGGTATGCCCCTCTTGTCCTTGTCACATACTGTCTTTGTTAGTCATCCTTATGGTATGCCCCTCTTGTTCCAGTCACACAACATCTTTTGGGGTCATCCTTATGGTATGCCCCTGTTGTCCTTGTCACACACCCTCTTTGTTAGTCATCCTTATGGTATGCCCCTGTTGTCCTTGTCACACACTGTCTTTGTTAGTCATCATTATGGTATGCCCCTCTTGTTCCAGTCACACACCGTCTTTTTGGGTCAACCTTATGGTATGCCCCTCTTGTCCTTGTCACACACTGTCTTTGTTAGTCATCCTTATGGTATGCCCCTCTTGTTCCAGTCACACAACATCTTTTGGGGTCATCCTTATGGTATGCCCCTGTTGTCCTTGTCACACACCCTCTTTGTTAGTCATCCTTATGGTATGCCCCTGTTGTCCTTGTCACACACTGTCTTTGTTAGTCATCATTATGGTATGCCCCTCTTGTTCCAGTCACACACCGTCTTTTTGGGTCAACCTTATGGTATGCCCCTCTTGTCCTTGTCACCCCCTGTCTTTGTTAGTCATCCTTATGGTATGCCCCTCTTGTTCTTGTCACACACTGTCTTTGTTAGTCATCCTTATGGTATGCCCCTCTTGTTCTTGTCACACACTGTCTTTGTTAGTCATCCTTATGGTATGCCCCTCTTGTCCCTGTCACACACTGTCTTTGTTAGTCATCCTTATGGTATGCCCCTCTTGTCCTTGTCACCCCCTGTCTTTGTTAGTCATCCTTATGGTATGCCCCTCTTGTCCTTGTCACACACTGTCTTTGTTAGTCATCCTTATGGTATGCCCCTCTTGTCCTTGTCACATACCATCTTTGTTAGTCATCCTTATGGTATGCCCCTGTTGTCCTTGTCACACACTGTCTTTGTTAGTCATCATTATGGTATGCCCCTCTTGTTCCAGTCACACACCGTCTTTTTGGGTCAACCTTATGGTATGCCCCTCTTGTCCTTGTCACACACTGTCTTTGTTAGTCATCCTTATGGTATGCCCCTCTTGTTCCAGTCACACAACATCTTTTGGGGTCATCCTTATGGTATGCCCCTGTTGTCCTTGTCACACACCCTCTTTGTTAGTCATCCTTATGGTATGCCCCTGTTGTCCTTGTCACACACTGTCTTTGTTAGTCATCATTATGGTATGCCCCTCTTGTTCCAGTCACACACCGTCTTTTTGGGTCAACCTTATGGTATGCCCCTCTTGTCCTTGTCACCCCCTGTCTTTGTTAGTCATCCTTATGGTATGCCCCTCTTGTTCTTGTCACACACTGTCTTTGTTAGTCATCCTTATGGTATGCCCCTCTTGTTCTTGTCACACACTGTCTTTGTTAGTCATCCTTATGGTATGCCCCTCTTGTCCCTGTCACACACTGTCTTTGTTAGTCATCCTTATGGTATGCCCCTCTTGTCCTTGTCACCCCCTGTCTTTGTTAGTCATCCTTATGGTATGCCCCTCTTGTCCTTGTCACACACTGTCTTTGTTAGTCATCCTTATGGTATGCCCCTCTTGTCCTTGTCACATACCATCTTTGTTAGTCATCCTTATGGTATGCCCCTCTTGTCCTTGTCACACACCACACACCTTCTTAAGGTTTCATACAGAATTTCAGGCTTGGGGGGGGGGGGGGGGGAAGGTAATTAACTGTACTACATCACCTGCTAATACTATTATGCTTGGCTTGAAAGGTGGGAGTGGAAGGGGAGGAGTTTCTGTTAGAGGGATAGCGCCCTTTCCTTTCCCCCTGCCCTCTCGTCTTCCCCATCATGCACACACAACTTATGAGGTGTCACTGGGAAGTGCTGGCCGGTCTCACTCGTTGAATCTGTTTTGCGCATGTGAAGTATTTGACCATCAAGGCAACGCATTTCACTGAAGATCTGGAGGCAGGGATTCCTAGCATGACCAAGCCTATTTGGGAGTGTGCTAGAGTTCCTGTAGTATTAGCTGCAATTGTCTTCTGGCTTCGCATTTGCAGGTCACTTCCAGAAGTTGCTACTTCTCAGGCCACTCCCCCGTGCCCTGTTTATGAATCGATGTGCCAAGTGATTGTACCTCTGCCTCGTGGAGGATGGCAACAGAGTGGCTGTTGCCAGAATCGGTCTCGTCTATGCCTAAATGGAGCTTCTTGCTATTACGTGATGCCCAAATAGTTTGGTAGATGAACATATTTCAAGTCAAAATTTGTTCCTGAGCTCCTTCATAGTCTGGCTTGAGAGACTTGCTCCTTCATAGTCTGGCTCGAGGAGCTAGGCCTGTCTGTGTCCGGCTCAAGGGACTTGCTCTTCGTAGTGGCTTGAGAGACTTGCTCCTTCATAGTCTGGCTCGAGAAGCTAGGTCTTTCTGAGTATGGCTCAAGGGATTTGCTCTTCGTAGTTACGTAGTTAGGCTAAAGAGATTAACTTCTTTATCTCTCTCTCAACACTATTTCCTCTACTCTCTGTTGGTCCAGTTAAAAATGTACACACTATGTTACAAATACAATGAATTATGTAGCAAGCAGTCTCTATGTTGTTTGTAGTGATGCAGGATTAGGCTGGGTGCATGTAGCATGTAGCAAGCGGTCTCTATGTTGTTTGTAGTGATGCAGGATTAGGCTGGGTGCATGTAGCAAGCAGTCTCTATGTTGTTTGTAGTGATGCAGGATTAGGCTGGGTGCATGTAACAAGCAGTCTCTATGTTGTTTGTAGTGATGCAGGATTAGGCTGGGTGCATGTAGCAAGCAGTCTCTATGTTGTTTGTAGTGATGCAGGATTAGGCTGGGTGCATGTAGCAAGCAGTCTCCATGTTGTTTGTAGTGATGCAGGATTAGGCTGGGTGCATGTAGCAAGCAGTCTCTATGTTGTTTGTAGTGATGCAGGATTAGGCTGGGTGCAAGCAGTCTCTATGTTGTTTGTAGTGATGCAGGATTAGGCTGGGTGCATGTAGCAAGCAGTCTCTATGTTGTTTGTAGTGATGCAGGGTTAGGCTGGGTGCATGTAGCAAGCAGTCTCTATGTTGTTTGTAGTGATGCAGGATTAGGCTGGGTGCATGTAGCAAGCAGTCTCTATGTTGTTTGTAGTGATGCCGGATTAGGCTGGGTGCATGTAGCAAGCAGTCTCTATGTTGTTTGTAGTGATGCAGGATTAGGCTGGGTGCATGTAGCAAGCAGCCTCTATGTTGTTTGTAGTGATGCAGGATTAGGCTGGGTGCATGTAGCAAGCAGTCTCTATGTTGTTTGTAGTGATGGCTGGGTGCAAGCAGTCTCTATGTTGTTTGTAGTGATGTAGGATTAGGCTGGGTGCATGTAGCAAGCAGTCTCTATGTTGTTTGTAGAGATGTAGGATTAGGCTGGGTGCATGTGGGGTTTAGATCGTAACCACTCAGAGACAACGATCCCATTTTCAGACTTGGACGCAGAGGCACAAGCTGGAGACTTGGAAGTTGTTGAGAAGCCATGGATGAAGACATCAAGAACTAAAGCTGAGGAACAAGCTGGCATTACAACAACCAGCAAATCCTCGCCTGGAGCTATTGGAACCCACTAACTTCATTGCAGATGATCATCAATGCAAATGATGTTGGTGTGCGCCACTTAGAATGAAGTCTGCAGGTTTCATGGTGCATGCAGACTTCAACTACACGTAACAAGCACCTGCATCTGATTTGGAGGGTGAAAGGTCATGCTCCCATGTGGGTTTATGACATACTTATCACATTTGTTTACAAGAATCGAAGGTGTGCATTATTTATGAGCGTTGTTCAGTGAGCAACTATTTGTAGTTAGGTGCTGGCTTTCTCTCTTCTAGGTTGGAAACATGGGGGGCAGGTGATGGGAGGGCTCACCAAACAGAGTTACAGAGGGAGAAGGGTGTGGTCTCACCAAACAGAGTTACAGAGGGAGAAGGGTGTGGTCTCACCAAACAGAGCTACAGAGGGATAAGGGTGTGGTCTCACCAAACAGAGTTACCGAGGGAGAAGGGTGTGGTCTCACCAGACAGAGTTACCGAGGGAGAAGGGTGTGGTCTCACCAGACAGAGTTACAGAGGGAGAAGGGTGTGGTCTCACCAGACAGAGTTGATGCTAGGGTTGTGGCAGTGGTACAAGCTACTGGTGCATCCACACACCTGTGGCTTGTGTGTGGTAGGAGGTCATCACTTTATTCAGCTTTGTTTGAGTTACTCCATTTCAAGGTTGCCACTGCCATGATCACTCTGCTGCTCTGCTGGGGTACGTTTGCTTGTGCAGACAATGAAGAGGAGAGTTTTCTAGATTTTGCCTCTGATAAGCTTGGGGAACCAAACTACTGAGGAATCAAACTACTGGGTTGATCCTTGGGGAACGTAGTTTGAAAGTTAGGGAACCAACTGGGGAACCCAAGTTCTAGATTGAAACTTGGGGAACCAAACTATTGGGTTGAAACCTTGCCCCCCCCCCCCCAAAAAAAAACACAACACTATAACGGACTTTCTCAACATCAACTTGAATCTTCTTCTTGAGTTCATTGTTGTGAGGAAGTTGTTATGGCAACTGGGAGTTCATTGGGAGAAGAGGAAAAAACGAAGAGCAATGATTGATTTTAAGATGATACATGGAAGAGGAGTGCACTATTTGAAATTTGTTGTCGCAGGGATATACGACCAATCAGCTACGGTCGATATTAGTTACTTTTGTGTGTACATGTATCTGTAGAAAAGTTATCAAAGATCTTACGCACGCATCAGGATATATAACAGGAAAGTTTATCTCGGGGGGGGGGGGGGGGGGGAGGTTGTTTCATGAGTGCACTCTGAAAGTCGTACGTAAGTAACTAATTCAGCATTGGATTATTTTATTATTTTGCTGAGTCTCGCCTCAAGCCTAATGAAACCACGCCCATCTTTGTCCGTCTGATGTGTTGCTATTCTTATACACTCTGTTGTTCGGACGGATCATGAATCACGTGTATTTGTTGTGTAAAACACGTTGCCAGCGAGTGTGGATGCATTGCCAGTGAGTGTGGATGCGTTGCCAGTGAGTGTGGATGCATTGCCAGCGAGTGTGGATGCACTGCCAGCGAGTGTGGATACATTGCCAGTGAGTGTGGATGCATTGCCAGTGAGTGTGGATGCATTGCCAGCGAGTGTGGATGCATTGCCAGTGAGTGTGGTGTGTTGCCAGTGAGTGTGGATGCATTGCCAGCGAGTGTGGATGCATTGCCAGCGAGTGTGGATGCATTGCCAGCGAGTGTGGATGCATTGCCAGCGAGTGTGGATGCATTGCCAGTGAGTGTGGATGCATTGCCAGTGAGTGTGGATGCATTGCCAGTGAGTGTGGATGCATTGCCAGTGAGTGTGGATGCATTGCCAGTGAGTGTGGATGCATTGCCAGTGAGTGTGGATGCATTGCCAGCGAGTGTGGATGCATTGCAGTGAGTGTGGATGTGTTGCCAGTGAGTGTGGATGTATTGCCAGTGAGTGTGGATGCATTTCCAGCGAGTGTGGATGCATTGCAGTGAGTGTGGATGTGTTGCCAGTGAGTGTGGATGCGTTGCCCGCGAGTGTGGATGCATTGCCAGTGAGTGTGGCATTGCCAGCGAGTGTGGATGCGTTGCCAGCGAGTGTGGATGCATTACCAGTGAGTGTGGATGCATTGCCAGCGAGTGTGGATGCATTTCCAGCGAGTGTGGATGCGTTGCCAGCGAGTGTGGATGCGTTGCCAGCGGGTGTGGATGCATTACCAGCGAGTGTGGATGCATTACCAGCGAGTGTGGATGCATTGCCAGTGAGTGTGGATGCATTGCCAGTGAGTGTGGATGCATTGCCAGCGAGTGTGGATGCATTGCCAGTGAGTGTGGATGCAATGCCAGTGAGTGTGGATGCATTGCCAGCGAGTGTGGATGCATTGCCAGCGCGTGTGGATGCATTGCCAGTGAGTGTGGATGTATTGCCAGTGAGTGTGGATGCATTGCCAGCGAGTGTGGATGCATTGCCAGTGAGTGTGGATGCATTGCCAGTGAGTGTGGATGCATTGCCAGCGAGTGTGGATGCATTGCCAGCGAGTGTGGATGCATTGCCAGCGCGTGTGGATGCATTGCCAGTGAGTGTGGATGTATTGCCAGTGAGTGTGGATGCATTGCCAGTGAGTGTGGATGCATTGCCAGTGAGTGTGGATGCATTGCCAGTGAGTGTGGATGCATTGCCAGTGAGTGTGGATGCATTGCCAGTGAGTGTGGATGCATTGCCAGTGAGTGTGGATGCATTGCCAGTGAGTGTGGATGCATTGTTTTAGTTTATTAATCTGCCCTGAGGAAACGGAAGCATTTGTGTTGAGTGTTGGCACTAAAAACATCGTGTTTGATGTTAGCTAAAAATAACCGAGACATTTTATTTTGCTGCTGCTGTTGTTGTTATGTTGATGCTGTTGCTGCTGTTGTTGTTTTTGTTGTTTATGTTGTTGTTGTTGTTGTTCATCACTAGGACCATGAGCTGGACCCACAAGCAGCTGCTACCAGTGGGGAAAACAAGGACAAGTCTTCTAAGAAAGTGACTTTGAGTCGCTGTATAGAACTGTTGACACAGCCGGAGACACTCTCCAAGGAGGAGGCATGGTGAGTGGGTGTGGCTTTGGTTTAACGAGTGGATGTGGGCATGCATGTGGGTGTGGTTACTGGGTAATGGGGATGGGTGAAGCTAGGATGTGTTGGAGGAGTGAATAGGAGTGGTTATTATTTGTTGAGTGTGTGTGTGGAAATGGGCATGCCCAGGATATGTTGAGAGGTGTGACTTTGGAAAGCCAGGTGGGTGTGGCTAGAGTGTTGAGTGATGGATATGCCAGTGTAAGTGGGTGTGTCAAGTTATGTTTTAGAGGGTGTGGTTGTGAATGAGTGGGTATGGCCAGGGCTTAGTTTGATTGCTGCATAAAACATATCCTGTCTGATCGTCTCCGATGATGACTGACTAGGTGTGGCTAAGGGACAATAGGATCTGGGTGTGGCTTATGTTCCTCCACTGGGTGGACCCTAACTGAGGGTCCTGTTTGGTACTAGTGTTCCTCCACTGGATGGACCCTAACTGAGGGTCCTGTTTGGTACTAGTGTTCCTCCACTGGATGGACCCTAACTGAGGGTCCTGTTTGGTACTAGTGTTCCTCCACTGGATGGACCCTAACTGAGGGTCCTGTTTGGTACTAGTGTTCCTCCACTGGGTGGCCCCTAACTGAGGGTCCTGTTTGGTACTAGTGTTCCTCCACTGGGTGGCCCCTAACTGAGGGTCCTGTTTGGTACTAGTGTTCCTCCACTGGATGGACCCTAACTGAGGGTCTTGTTTGGTACTAGTGTTCCTCCACTGGATGGACCCTAACTGAGGGTCCTGTTTGGTACTAGTGTTCCTCCACTGGATGGACCCTAACTGAGGGTCCTGTTTGGTACTAGTGTTCCTCCACTGGGTGGACCCTAACTGAGGGTCCTGTTTGGTACATAAGCATTAACAATTTATATTATTATTATCTCATTTAAATCACCTTCTCAACAACAATTTTTATTCACTCGACGTTTCGACTAGATGCTCTGTCTTCATCAGGAATAATGAGCACGTGCACTGGATGTTTATGTTAAAAAAATTAAACAAATAAATAAATAAAATAATAAGCAAATAAAATTAAATAAACAACAAATAAAAAGGTACATAAATAATAAACAAATAAATAAAACAAATACAGTAAATAAAACAATTACATAAATAATAATAATAGTAATAATAATAATATTATAATAATAATAATAATAATAATAATAATAATAATAATAATAATAATAATAATAATAATAATAATAATAATAATAATAATAATAATAATAATAATAATAATAATAATAATAATAATAACAATAAAATATATATATAATAAAATAAAATAAATAATAGTAATAATAATAAATGTAATTATGGTGGGTGTGGCTTCAAGTTCAGAGTAGCTCCTCAGCAGCCAGGCAAGTCCATTCCACAGTCTCGATTGAACTGCTCACACTTTGGTGCTAGGCTGATATGCACGTGCTAGGCGCGTGTATTGACACGTGGTGGATAGCTAGCTACTGGTATATAACAGGCTCACGTGAGCCTTAGCATTTCATTATTCCTGATGAAGACTAGAGCATCTAGTCGAAACGTCGAGTGAATAAAAATTGTAGTTGATTATTTATTATTTATTATTAATTTGTTTTTGTTTTTGTAATCCCTCCTTCAGGGACTTAAGTAAATATTTATTTGTTTCAGTCTACAGTTATAGTATTATTTATTATCTCTTGTTTGTTTATTCATTAAATATTTATTTATTTATTAAATGTTTTTATTTATTTTTAAAATATTTATTTATCTCTTTTTATTATTATTATTTTATTATTATTAAATGTTTATTTAATTAATTAAATCTTTATTTATTATCTCTTGTTTGTTTATTCATTAAATATTTATTTATTATCTCTTGTTTGTTTATTTATTTAAATATTTGTTTATTTATTAAATGTTTATTTATTTATTAAATATTTATTTATCTCTTATTTGTTTATTAATTAATTATTTATTTATTTATTTATTTATAGTATTTATAGTATTATCTAGATATTTATGTAGCGTTTTTTTTTATGTAGTGTTTGCTTAATTTTATTTCTGCCCACTACGTACCTGCCTAAATGGGAAGCAAGAGCTTCTTTTCTACTTGCCAGCTTCTTACTTCTGTTTCTGGGTGTGGCCATTTGTGATGTCATAAGGTGTTCCTGGGCAGTGATATACATTGAAAACTAGGTGTGGCTTGCATAACTCTGGAGCGTGGGGGGGGGGGGGAGTTCTGGAGATTCTTTTTGCAAAACTATTGCCCAAACTTTATAGCAAACATATCAACCCCTTGACTCAGTACAGACCTCGCTTCAGCTACATATCAACATCTTCCAGGCATAGCTTGCTAGGTGGTAACAGATGCAGCTTTGATGTGGCTCTTGGCAGTTATAGCTTACCTATCGTATGTAGCTAGCAACACTTGGAACGGTTGTCAGGAGAGCTGTGGATATTACAGCACTTTAAATAAAGACTGCAGCCCCTTCAGATATCTGGCATTGAATGTTCTGTAGCAATGGGCTAGTGTGCCATAGTTATGTGACTGTCTCTCCCAACAAAGGTAACGCCTTATGACATCACAATATGGCCACTCCCAGAACAGGAAGCAAGAACAATTTTCATGCAAGAAGTGACGACAATAACAGCTGCTTGTTGTCTTGTGCAGGTATTTAACAGCTGATTGTTGTCTTGAGGTATTTAACAACAATAACAACAATAACAGCTGATTGTTGTCTTGTGCAGGTATTTAACAACAACTGCTTGTTGTCTTGAGTAGGTGTTTAACAACAACAACTGCTTGTTGTCTTGAGTAGGTATTTAACAACAACAACTGCTTGTTGTCTTGAGTAGGCATTTAACAACAACTGCTTGTTGTCTTGAGTAGGTGTTTAACAACAACAACTGCTTGTTGTCTTGAGTAGGCGTTTAACAACAACTGCTTGTTGTCTTGAGTAGGTGTTTAACAACAACAACTGCTTGTTGTCTTGAGTAGGTATTTAACAACAACAACTGCTTGTTGTCTTGAGTAGGTGTTTAACAACAACTGCTTGTTGTCTTGAGTAGGTGTTTAACAACAACTGCTTGTTGTCTTGAGTAGGTGTTTAACAAGCTTGAGTAGGTGTTTAACAACAACTGCTTGTTGTCTTGAGTAGGTGTTTAACAACAACAACTGCTTGTTGTCTTGAGTAGATGTTTAACAACAACAACTGCTTGTTGTCTTGAGTAGGTGTTTAACAACAACTGCTTGTTGTCTTGAGTAGGTGTTTAACAACAACAACTGCTTGTTGTCTTGAGTAGGTGTTTAACACAATAACAACTGCTTGTTGTCTTGAGTAGGTGTTTAACAACAACTGCTTGTTGTCTTGAGTAGGTGTTTAACAACAACAACTGCTTGTTGTCTTGAGTAGGTATTTAACAATAACAACTGCTTGTTGTCTTGAGTAGGTATTTAACAACAACAACTGCTTGTTGTCTTGAGTAGGTGTTTAACAACAACTGCTTGTTGTCTTGAGTAGGTGTTTAACAACAACTGCTTGTTGTCTTGAGTAGGTATTTAACACAATAACAGCTGCTTGTTGTCTTGAGTAGGTGTTTAACAACAACTGCTTGTTGTCTTGAGTAGGTGTTTAACAACAACTGCTTGTTGTCTTGAGTAGGTATTTAACAATAACAACTGCTTGTTGTCTTGAGTAGGTGTTTAACAATAACAACTGCTTGTTGTCTTGAGTAGGTATTTAACAATAACAACTGCTTGTTGTCTTGAGTAGGTGTTTAACAACAACAACTGCTTGTTGTCTTGAGTAGGTATTTAACAACAACAACTGCTTGTTGTCTTGAGTAGGTGTTTAACAACAACTGCTTGTTGTCTTGAGTAGGTGTTTAACAACAACTGCTTGTTGTCTTGAGTAGGCGTTTAACAACAACTGCTTGTTGTCTTGAGTAGGTGTTTAACAACAACAACTGCTTGTTGTCTTGAGTAGGTATTTAACAGCAATAACAGCTGATTGTTGTCTTGAGTAGGTATTTAACACAATAATAACTGCTTGTTGTCTTGTGCAGGTATTGTTCCAAGTGCAAGGAGCATAGAGAAGCCACAAAGCAGATCTCCTTGTGGAGACTGCCACACATCCTCATCATCCACCTCAAGAGGTTCTCCTTCTCTGGCCTGCACCGCAGAGATAAGATCAACATCAAAGTCCACTTTCCTCTAGAGTGAGTGTGTGTTGTGGGGGGGGGGGGGGAAGGAGGGAAAAGGAGAGGGGACAGGTAAAATTGAAAGATTATATGGGAGGAGACATGCTAAGGGATTGATAATGATTAAATTTTTATGGTGGGAGTCAACCTTTTCTCTAGAATGAGGGGGTGGATGCTCTGTCACTTATTGTCTTCCGGGGAGACAATGGCATTAAAAAAAATTTTTTTTAAAACTTATGGTTAGAAATTCATTTTCCACCCACGCGCTTGACCATGTCCTTACATTTTAACGCCTAATGAAAACAGTCGTTGCATAGATTCCTCTAGCCACGTGTGCTAATTTCAAATCTTTAGCACTTTGCAATCTGGAGATATTTATGTGGCAGTTTCAGGCATTCAGGTTCTGAGGTCTCCACTTTAGGTCTAGTAACTTGTATGAAAAATATTTTAGTATCAAAAGAGAGCACACAGAGAGACCTATCTTTTGAACTATATTCAAGTCCATACCCAATGAAGTTTGCAGAATCTACGGTGCTCTAAAGTGGTAACCATAAGTTAAAAAAAAATTTTTTTTTTTAATGCCATGTCCCCCCTATTAACTTCTAGAATGAGGGGGCGGATGCCTATTGTCTTCCTGTTAACTTCTAGAATGAGGGGGCGGATACTCTGTCACTTATTGTCTTCCTGTTAACTTCTAGAATGAGGGGGCGGATACTCTGTCACTTATTGTCTTCCTGTTAACTTCTAGAATGAGGGGGCGGATACTCTGTCACTTATTGTCTTCCTGTTAACTTCTAGAATGAGGGGGCGGATACTCTGTCACTTATTGTCTTCCTGTTAACTTCTAGAATGAGGGGGTGGATACTCTGTCACTTATTGTCTTCCTGTTAACATCTAGAATGAGGGGGCGGATATTATGTCACTTATTGTCTTCCTGTTAACATCTAGAATGAGGGGGTGGATACTCTGTCACTTATTGTCTTCCTGTTAACTTCTAGAATGAGGGGGTGGATACTCTGTCACTTATTGTCTTCCTGTTAACATCTAGAATGAGGGGGTGGATACTCTGTCACTTATTGTCTTCCTGTTAACATCTAGAATGAGGGGGTGGATACTCTGTCACTTATTGTCTTCCTGTTAACATCTAGAATGAGGGGGCGGATACTCTGTCACTTATTGTCTTCCTGTTAACATCTAGAATGAGGGGGCGGATATTCTGTCACTTATTGTCTTCCTGTTAACATCTAGAATGAGGGGGTGGATATTATGTCACTTATTGTCTTCCTGTTAACTTCTAGAATGAGGGGGTGGATACTCTGTCACTTATTGTCTTCCTGTTAACTTCTAGAATGAGGGGGTGGATATTCTGTCACTTATTGTCTTCCTGTTAACTTCCAGAATGAGTGGGCGGATACTCTGTCACTTATTGTCTTCCTGTTAACTTCTAGAATGAGGGGGCGGATACTCTGTCACTTATTGTCTTCCTGTTAACATCTAGAATGAGGGGGCGGATACTCTGTCACTTATTGTCTTCCTGTTAACATCTAGAATGAGGGGGCGGATATTCTGTCACTTATTGTCTTCCTGTTAACATCTAGAATGAGGGGGTGGATATTATGTCACTTATTGTCTTCCTGTTAACTTCTAGAATGAGGGGGTGGATACTCTGTCACTTATTGTCTTCCTGTTAACTTCTAGAATGAGGGGGTGGATATTCTGTCACTTATTGTCTTCCTGTTAACTTCCAGAATGAGTGGGCGGATACTCTGTCACTTATTGTCTTCCTGTTAACTTCTAGAATGAGGGGGCGGATACTCTGTCACTTATTGTCTTCCTGTTAACATCTAGAATGAGGGGGCGGATACTCCGTCACTTATTGTCTTCCTGTTAACTTCCAGAATGAGTGGGCGGATACTCTGTCACTTATTGTCTTCCTGTTAACTTCTAGAATGAGGGGGCGGATACTCTGTCACTTATTGTCTTCCTGTTAACATCTAGAATGAGGGGGTGGATACTCCGTCACTTATTGTCTTCCTGTTAACTTCTAGAATGAGGGGGTGGATACTTTATCACTTACCTATTAACTTTGATGGACTAAGGCAGTCTGTTGCCTTGAATTGTGTCTCAAAAGAGCAAGGAATACTTTGAACTATTCAATAGCAGTTGACTCCATTCACACCAAGAGCTGCGAAGGACTATCCTAGGATGTTTGCTTAGTGTGTATGGCTAGGGTTAGTGTTAAAGATAGGGTTAGTAGGGTTAGTGTTAAAAGATAGGGTTAGTAGGGTTAGTGTTAAAAGATAGGGTTAGTAGGGTTAGTGTTAAAGATAGGGTTAGTAGGGTAGTGTTAAAGATAGGGTTAGTAGGGTTAGTGTTAAAGAAGGGTTAGTAGGGTTAGTGTTAAAGATAGGGTTAGTAGGGTTAGTGTTAAAGATAGGGTTAGTAGGGTTAGTGTTAAAGATAAGGTTAATAGGGTTAGTGTTAAAGATAGGGTTAGTAGGGTTAGTGTTAAAAATAGGGTTAGTATGGTTAGTGTTGTAGATTTAGTAGGGTTAGTACTTAGGGTTAGTAGTATTAGTGCTAAGATTAGAATTAGGATGAGTAGGATTAGGGATATGATTAGTAGAGTTTGTGCTAGGGTTAGTGTTTAGTTATGATTGTAAGGGTTAGTGTTAGTGCTGGATTTAATAGGTTAGTGCGAGGACAAGACTAATTAGGTCAGTGCTAGGACTACACGTAGAATTGGTGGGGTTACTACTGTGGTTAAGGTTTAGTAATAGTGCTAGGACTAGTGATGCTAGACAGTAGTAGTGTTAGGGCTAGGATTAGTAGGGTTAGTGTTAAGGATAGGATTGGTTAGGTTAGTATTAAGGCTAGGATTACGAGGGTTAATTAATGCTAAGATTAATACCTAGGTTAGTGGGTTAGTAGGGTTAGTGTTAGCATGAGTGGTAGAATTATAGGGTTAGGGTTAAGGCTGTGCTTGCTAGGATGTACAAATGTCCACACTATGCTCACAGACTTACCTGTTATGCTCATAAGAGTTACCTGTTATGTGTATAGACTTACCTGTTATGTGTATAGATTTATCTGTTATGCTCATGACGTACCTGTTATGCTCATAGACTTACTTGTTATGCTCATAGAGTTACTTGTTATTCTCATAGACTTACCTGTTATGCTCATAGACTTACCTGTTATGCTCATAGAGTTACTTGTTATTCTCATGACGTACCTGTTATGCTCATAGACTTACCTGTTATGCTCATAGACTTACCTGTTATGCTCACAGACTTAACCTGTTATGCTCATAGAGTGACCTGTTATGCTCATAGAGTGACCTGTTATGCTCACAGACTTACCTGTTACCACAAAAAGTTTGGATATTTGTAATCGCCATAACTTTTCCTCCTTTCTTCGGTGCAGGTAATGTTTGTACCATATCGATGCTTATTCTGTGAGCTTTCCAGGGATGTGTTGGATATCTCTACAGGCACATTTTTGTAGCAGATACAGCCAGCAACGTCAAGGCCACTCAAAAACTACACCTCATCTGTGGATACAGTCGTAGCTCCCCAGTGCGGTGGGATCAAAGGCTCAAATTTATTCTGAAGTTTCCTGAAACATTTAGCTTTGTTATGAGTGGAATGGAATGGGCTCCTCAAGCCCAGTTACGTGTAATTAAATCCTGGCAACAGCATGTGCAAAACCAAATTAAGACCCAAAGGTCACCTCTTCCAATGACCATAGCTTGGTAATGCTTGCAGTAAACAAAACTGACACACATATCACACAGCACTAAATGAGCTCTCAAAACACAAAATAATAATCAACTACGGCAAAGTTGGAACCGTTATAGAAAAACGGAAAATGTGGATGCTATCAAAGTTAGAACACATACGCCATAGCCATTATACGCTAGCACATAACTCAATTCTTTGGTCACATATGGAGCACACAGTGCCTCTAACACTTTGGAAGTGGCTAGCACACAACAACAGTTTGAAATGGGGGGAAAATAAATAAATTAAAATTAAATATATTTTTTAGTTATACTACTCCCACTTTTAATCGGAGAAAGTAACTTAGCTGCTTTGAAGAAATAGGACTAAGTTCACCATCAAATTTGCTCTTTCAACACACATGCCCAGGTTGTACACATGACACTGCATGTGTCATTAACTGTTGTCCTGCATTCCCATTGCTGAGATTACTTGTAACAGCCTGTGTATTAGGAGGTGCAGTGTTGCCATGACACCATATAGCTTCCTGTGTATCAGGGAGGTGAAGTGTTGCTACTACACCACATAGCTTCGAGTGTATCAGGGAGGTGAAGTGTTGCTACTACACCATATAGCTTCGAGTGTATTAAGGAGGTGAAGTGTTGCTACTACACCATATAGCTTCCTATGTATCCGGGAGGTGAAGTGTTGTCACTACACCATATAGCTTCCCGATTTAAAAGCACTCACAACCAGAGGACCATCTCCTTCTACTGTAAGTTGTATGTTCCTTTCACAAAAGGCTCTCCAATGTCGGCAAGGAACGGCCAGTTCAATGAGCTGCACACGTTGCGTTGTCATCTAATAGACGCTTCAGCTTGCCTGGTGTTGCAGGAGCCACGCCTGGTGTTGCAGGAGCCATGCCTGGTGTTGCAGGTGGTGTTGCAGGACACACGCCTGGTGTTGCAGGAACGCCAGTAGAAGCTCTTCAACATCCACGAATCCTTCAAGATTTGGTTCACCATCTACCTCCCACCACTCCACCATCTTGTCTTCTGAATATGATGGCACAGACCTTCCACAAAACATTTTCCAAGCAAGTCCCTTGGCTTGGGCGCTTCTCGAAAACAAAGCTACCCCAAGATTTAGCAAAAATCATTCGCTACACGAAATGTAAATTTCTTTCTGCATTTATCAACAGTTTGAGAAAAGCATCCCGTCTATTACTCTTGGGTGTGGCCCTTAATGGTTGCATAGCAACTGAGTTGACAAATGCATCGTTGTAACCACAGTTCCAAATACCCTAGGAGATGGACATAGTCGAATCAACACATTGCTAACTTCTCCTGGCATGTTCTTCTTCAATAGCTTAATGCATGCTAGTCTCTGCTTGGTTTGAAAGTCGATATCAACCAATCATAAGTTTATTGCTAGAGATTCTTTGACGTGAGTAGTACCATTAAAAATACGGAAAGATTTTCCCCTCTATCTCTAGAGATGCTTCTTCATGAAAGAGAAGGTTATTAGCTCACTATGTGTTGCCTATACCTGACAGACTAGAAGAATTTTCCTCGAGAAGGTCACGAAAACCTTTGATAACGACTAAGAAATGATTAACAACATTATGCAGAGGGCACAGACATTCACAGGAAGAGTTTCTCCTTTCGGATGCTGATCACCATCATACTTTTTCATTGATTCTGCAATATCCTTCTGTCTAGCTTCTCTACCCTGTGCTTTCACAACACAAGATTTGTGATCAACATGAAACTTGATATCACTTTTTTTTCAAAGACAGCGTCTCACTTTTATTCAGAGCAGAGGCTCACTTTTATTCAGAGACAGTCTCACTTTTATTCAGAGACAGAGTCTCACTTTTATTCAGAGACAGAGGCTCACTTTTATTCAGAGCAGAGGCTCACTTTTATTCAGAGACAGAGGCTCACTTTTATTCAGAGCAGAGGCTCACTTTTATTCAGAGACAGAGGCTCACTTTTATTCAGAGACAGAGGCTCACTTTTATTCAGAGACAGAGGCTCACTTTTATTCAGAGACAGAGTCTCACTTTTATTCAGAGACAGAGTCTCACTTTTATTCAGAGACAAAGGCTCACTTTTATTCAGAGATAGAGGCTCACTTTTATTCAGAGGCTCACTTTTATTCAGAGCAGAGGCTCACTTTTATTCAGAGGCTCACTTTTATTCAGAGCAGAGGCTCACTTTTATTCAGAGACAGAAGCTCACTTTTATTCAGAGACAGAGGCTCACTTTTATTCAGAGACAGAGGCTCACTTTTATTCAGAGACAGAGGCTCACTTTTATTCAGAGCAGAGGCTCACTTTTATTCAGAGAGAGAGGCTCACTTTTATTCAGAGACAGAGGCTCACTTTTATTCAGAGACAGAGGCTCACTTTTATTCAGAGACAGAGGCTCACTTTTATTCAGAGACAGAGGCTCACTTTTATTCAGAGCAGAGGCTCACTTTTATTCAGAGACAGAGGCTCACTTTTATTCAGAGACAGAGGCTCACTTTTATTCAGAGCAGAGGCTCACTTTTATTCAGAGACAGAGGCTCACTTTTATTCAGAGACAGAGGCTCACTTTTATTCAGAGACAGAGGCTCACTTTTATTCAGAGACAGAGGCTCACTTTTATTCAGAGACAGAGGCTCACTTTTATTCAGAGCAGAGGCTCACTTTTATTCAGAGCAGAGGCTCACTTTTATTCAGAGACAGAGGCTCACTTTTATTCAGAGCAGAGGCTCACTTTTATTCAGAGACAGAGGCTCACTTTTATTCAGAGCAGAGACTCACTTTTATTCAGAGACAGAGGCTCACTTTTATTCAGAGACAATGGCTTAAGAGGCAGCTAGGGGTCAGCCACTGTCTCCTTCAAGGACTTGGCAATGGAGAACTCCTGAACTAAAAAGTGCACACATTGCTGTCGAGGAGCTTGTTGTGTGCTCATCTTTTCATTTTTGAAGAAGATTATTAACTGACCAATCAATTCAACTTCGGCTGCATAGCTGGATTGGGTCATGTTTTGCACAAAGACGATCTTTGCCTATTTCTGATTATGAAACAGCACAATCTTGACCATCATTGATGAGATCCTTTCCAGTATTAATTGCTTTCCCCACAATTGGAACAGATGAGTCGTGATCATGCATTAGAACATTTGGAGTCTTCAAGTTGTCGCCTCGTGTGACGTGGGAGAAAACTGAGAGAGAGAGAGAAAGTCTTGAAGATGGATTCTCAAATCGTTTCTACTTTTGGGGAGGTCTGCTGGTACCTTAGCAAATGGTTTGTAACTAACAGCGGCCCAAGCATTGAGGCATCTAAGTAGCTGCCTAAGCGTGTTTTAGCTGAGATATGTAGGAGCTTTTTTTCCATGGGCTTTGTTGTCAGCCATTTAAAAATATGGGTCAAACCAGTATAGGGAGTACTATAACATACTCCATGACAACAGTGATATAATTATATATGTATATATGTGCATGTATATAGATAATAGCTAGGTTGATTGATTGGTAGGTTAATAATAGATAGATACACAATATAGAGATGGGTGGATGGATAGATAGATATAGAGATGGGTTGATGGATATAGAGATGGGTGGACGGATAGATAGATATAGAGATGGATGGATGGTATAGAGATGGTGGATGGAGTATAGAGATGATGGATGGATAGATAGATATAGAGATGGGTTGATGGATATAGAGATGGTGGATGGATAGATATAGAGATATAGAGATGGGTGGACAGCTAGAACGAGATACTCCCTGACACTGTCCAGCATGAAGCAGCTGGTAAAGATTCACAAGTATATTGGGTGGACTAGTAGTAGTAATAATAATAATAAGCCTGAGGTTGGCCAGTCAGTATGCATATATATATATATACTGTATGTCAGTTATTAGGTGAGGTTGGGTGGGATAGTCCGTATCTCACCTCAACACGATCCTAATAATGATGAATCTATTGTACCCAGGACCCAAGTATAACAAAAGCTCGTGGAACACATATCAACCTAATACACCAGGCCATGGCAGAGTGGCCTGGCAAAGTGGCGCCATAATGTCTACATGACCCCCAGATGACTCGTGCATGCGTACCCCCTGACTAGCCAGATACGGATGAATTTTACCTCGCAGTATATCTACCTAGTAATTATCCAATCAAAACGCAAGATACTTACGACATGGCATAATAAATATATATGTGATGTATATATATATTCACCTAATCAACAAATTTCAAAAAGTGGTCCACTGTTGTACATGTATGTGTGTATATAGTATGCATTATTATGCTGGGATCTGTGATGTTTGTGTGTGCATATGTTTCAAGGAGTTTGGATATGAGTCAGTTCGTGTTGGGAGAGGCAGACTCGCGTACAGACGATGATGCCACACCTATCTATGACCTCTGCGCTACAGTGAACCACTACGGAGCCATCTACATTGGCCACTACACGGCTCAAGTTAGGGGCATCCCCGCAGACAAGAAGAGAGGTGACTAATATTGGTTCACGATTAAGATGGCGTCTGGTTTTCAGCTGACTTCATAGAAAGCAGTTTGGCTTTTTTCCCCTTTTTTCTTTCCCCCCCCCTTTTTCTCCCGTGATATTTCAAAGGAATGTTTCGGTCTTCATCAAGGTGAAGGAAGGTGAAGCATTTGGTTGAAACGTTGAAAAAAAATTTAAGCTAGATAAATCTTCGGCACATTGTTGCATATTACGTGTGGTGAATCTGTAGGCATTTAGATGCCGTAAATCTGAAACTCATCATTGTTTTTTTGAATTTTCATGTTCTACAAAACCTGGGGAGGGGGGTTATTTAAAATATGAACTTGATTTTCGAGAAGGGGGGAGGGAAATGTGTAATTTTAGAACAATGGAATATTACGTGCTTTGAAAGCACAGGTAGGGTGGTGTGGTTACCTTCTGTTGGTCATGTGCACACTGGGTGTTAGCAGGGGAGAGAATTCAAGTTTCAAGAAGTGGTCTAATAATCTCTAATTAGGTTTCTCTTTGACCCCACCCCGATGTGCTAGACTGAGAAAAATGGCCGCATGGTAAGGAAAAAAATCTGTGAACGATTTGTGGACCTCTTGGTCAATAATTTTTGGCGTGAAATGATTTCATATAAAACTAAGCATTTGTTGTATATCACTTGCTTCCCATGGATTCCTCCATTGATAGATTCTCAACTGTCTTCTTCCATGAACTCCTTCCCCCAGCTCTCCTCGATATCTTTCCTCCTTTGTTATTCCTGTCACCCTCTTACCCTCTTTCTCTTCAAACCCGGCCCCCCCCCCCTTCTTTCTCCCTTCGCTTGCTCTCTAGATTGGCTGGTTTATGATGATGAACGGGTCACTACCTGTCAGGAAAGACGAGTGGTTGACCAATCAGCTTATATACTTTTCTACCAGAGACAAAGAAAACCAGTGCTAACTTGATGAATTGCAATAAATTGCATAGCAAATGTTGTTGTTATCATGATCACTTGTTATCATTAATCATTATTTTATTTTTACGTCAAAAAGTAGTTCTTTTCTGGCTGTATTATAATAGCAGTAGAAGTAGCACTCAGTCGAGTAGTAGTTGATAGGGTGTGAGGGCTTTGTAAAGAGATGGTGAGAACCTCTCTTACACCTTACCCTATATATACAACAACGAGTAGGTTTGAAACAGTTTCGGCTCGACTAGATTTAGCCTCGGGGGGTTAGATATGCCATAAAATATATATTTCTGGCCCAACACTGGACAGCTTGTTCAGTTGTGGGCATGTTGCCATGGCTACTGCTCCTGGATCAAGATAGGAAACAAATATGTAGTAAGGGGTGCCACCTTCCAAGACTTTTTGGCCTCTTCCTGTGCAGCTTGGGGCCACCAGTAAGTGGGGCAGTTTCCAGGCATGTGGTGGACCATGTAGTGGACCTGAAGAAGGTAATATATATATGTATATATTATATATATATATGCCAACCTTGCTACGAGACGTCACTTCCGAGTGTTTGGTCCTGAAGCCACATCTCCTATATAGGAGTTGGAAAAGGAAGAACTGTTGTAGTGCAATGCTAATTCGGTACTTCTGTTGCTATGCAGAGACAGGAATGGCAGTCGCACATGCATGCATGTACGAGAATCGGGCTAGTACGACTATGCTGCATAAGTGTAGGAGGGTCCTCCAAAATTATTTTTCAATGTGCGAGGCCATGATCACACTGAGGGTGGTCATTGAGGGGATGTAATCTAATCTTGTTGAGGCCACTAGGTCTGTTGCATACTTGCACGCAAGGACTTCAATGCAACTACATTTGGTTCACTCTAGTTCTGACCGATGCCTTGATCGTTATCAGTTATGTGCCCGACCTCTTTTCCCCAGTCTTTCTATCCACTGACACCCCCCAAGAATTTTCTCCATTTCAAAATGCAATTCCTCCACACTCATGTTACAGGTGACCACAATTCCTTTCATTCACTAGTGTCCTACATCACAAGGAATCCCCTTCATTCCTGTTATTAATTAATGTAAAACTGAAAATACATCAAGCTTAGTAACTCGTGCAGGTGACTGTGAACTAGCATAAATGAGAACTAGCATAAATGAGTAAGTCGTGAAGCAGCTCCAGCGGTAGTTGGCCATTGTCATAAACGCAGAATAAAGGAAAAGTCAGCTTGGGAATGCGAAGCGTGGAGTCCAGCCAATTAACGGCTACAGACTGTAGGCTATGCTGCCGATCTTTACCGAATACTAATATAGACGCGCAGAGCTTTCCTCTGAAGTTGTCGCGTGATACTCTGTGATAAATGAGTGAAAAAGAAATTCGGCTAGGCCAAGGAAAAGACGAAACCATTTTTTTTATTTTTTTTACAAAAACTTGTGGTTAGACTTGAGCTCTGAACATTTTATGGGTCAGTGACTAATAGTCACCCGAGCACGGCCCGGGTGACTATTCTTCAGAAGATCCCTGCTCCGGCTCGGGCTATATAGGGCTTTCTCTCAGAATGCATTCCAGAGCCTGTGTGATCATTATTGCTCTCCAATTCCCAATGTAGATGTAGATCTAGCTCGGGTGACTATTCTTCAGAAGATCTCGCCCGGGTGACTATTCTTCAATTGATCCCATTTTATTGTATGAAGTTGATATATATCACTCTGTGCGCTATCTTTTAGTTGTAAAAGGTTATAACTATGCCAAAAAGACCTCAAAATCTGCACACGTTTTCCAACAAACTGTGAAGTAATTATCAGCGGTTGTGGCTAGGGGAAGCCCAGCTCTATGCAATGACCTGTTTCGTTTAGCGCGTCCTTTACCTCTGTTTACAGAAATGTGCAAATAAAAATTCTTCCGCTGGCATAGCAGACTACTTGCTATATTTTAGAACTTAATGAAAACGCTCATTGCATAGAGAGATAGGGCTTTCATATGATATAAAAAGTTTAACATGGAAACAAATATGGACTGAGATATTCATGCGGAAAATTCAAAGAAAGTGGAAAATGTCACAGGTTTTTAAATTTACAATGTTTTTACAAGTGAACAGGCACAATTCCCCCCCCCCCTCTTTTGGTTTTTCTTGCAACCAAGTTTTGGGATACTGCCTCAAGAGTCATGGGGACACTGCCTCTAGTGCAATGTATGGATGTGGGAAAGAGAGGAAGAACATAAATAAGAGTATGCAAACGAGGCCTATAAACTTCCTTTTAGGTTTCTAATGCCATCAGCCAGAGTCCCTTGATGGTGTCCACCCTGTAAATGGTATGTTGCATACTCATTATACAAGTGTAGTTGTTCCGTTTTTTTCTTCCAAGGTCGGGCTTAAGAGCCCTCGAAAGAAAAGAACCAGGATGGTGCCAGCACCACCTGGGGGGGGGGGAAGGGGATGTGAAGGTTCTGAAACCATCATGGCTTTGAATTGGGGGAGGGGATATCATATGTCCAACTATCTCAGAAATCACCAGCATCATAGGTCCGTCCTTTCCTGGCATGCCTCGCTTCAGATGTCAAAGCCCTAGATTGCAAACTATTTTCTTTGATGGCCGCCATAGCTTTATGCGTTGCCTTCCTTACCCATGTTATCTTTTGACTCAATAAGCTTGGCTACAGACCTCTTATAGGAGAACCAACAAACGACACATACAAGTCAGCTATGGCCTTCAAGCCGCTACTAAAGAGAACTGCTAGATGGACAGCAATCTCAATACTAACCCAAAGAACAATATCCAGTCTTTCGGCACCGTTCCCAGACGAGGTTGTTAAAACTTTCATTCTGGTTTTGCGAGGCACCCATCTCGCACTATTTCAGCAGCTCCTCATCGCAGAGTAACTTTGTGACACCTCGTAAATAAGGAGGGATATGGGAGGTGGGTGTGGTGGAGGATTCTCCCCATTCGCGATGGCATGATTGTACTTGCACCAAGAGTCTTTCCTGTCTGGACAAAATCGGTGTTCTGGTTCGCCATCGGTAGAGATCGAGTGGTAGAACACAGCCCAGCAGGCATTCTTCATCGCTTCGACATTCTCCTTGTTGCTACGAATGGCATGTCCGTAGTAACATTGGAGGACCACAACATCGTCATCAGTGATGCCGTGCTTGCCTGACAGCGGCCCCATCTTTTGATGGCGTCTACTTTTATAGGTTGGACATCTTCAATGGGGTTGGGCTTGACAGGACTGATCTTGATTGTCCCCTTCAACCCTGCCGCTACTCTCTCAGCTTTGACTCCGATACACTTTTGTTGAGTTTCCTCTTTAGCCAGATCAAGGGCCGCAGCTTTGAGAGCCATGGTAGCATCTCGGGAAGCCTTGTTTGCAAGGACCTGTTGTAGCAGCCTGGTCCTCAAACCTGGCGCAGAGTTCTTGAGAGGCTTGCGTAGGTGTTTGCCAAGATGCTTCTGAACATGCCCAATACACCTGTATATTTCAATGCAATCCATCAAATAATATATCTGTAAGTAATATATCCAAGTCTTACGCACTCATGCTTGACGATGGCAAAACATGACCCATAGGGCCCCAAGCCTTGGTTCAGAGAGTTGAGGTTGACCACAGTCTTGGTATCACCATCACCGATTACCTGAAATAAACAAAGCCATCTATAAAATCACAATTTTTAAAATATATATAATGTGCTTAACTTTGTGTAGCGGAGATTATTCTTAGAAATGGACTGCAATAAATAAATAAATCCGCTCGTCTCCATGGCAGGCGAGGATCCACTGTAATTTTGGTTAGATGAATCCTTGTGGCCTTCCCACCAGAATGTTTGACAAGAAAGTTTTGTAATGGTGTGTATAAAAAGTATCATTACTTCATAATGGAGTATTGAAATACTCTCAAGCCTGAAACAATGAGAGTTTATGATGTAGCTATAGTTTAAGAGGAAAGAGGAAAGAGGAAAGAAGAAAAAATTGTCCCCCCCCCCATCTTTTACTAAGGAGAGGGACTACTTAACAAACAGAAAAATGCAGAGTGCGAAAAGAGGTGCGTGGGTCACGTGACAACACATTTGTATCAGCGCGCGAAATACGGCATGATAAACACGTGAGCTGAAAGAAGTCGTCTTTTTGCTGACAAGGCGAATATTGGCCAGAAACAAAGACAACCCTCTAAGGAGTGACTTCATTAAAGAAAGTTGAAACCAATGACCCGTCCAGCTAGCTCGGTCGCACAAAGGACCGTTTCGAACTGTTAATTGTTAAGCAGAACTATTGGCTAGCGTACATTTTGGAACTGATAGTGATTGTATATTGATGTATCTACGAGCGAGACATTCAGAAGTACTTTCTCTCAGCCCGGCTAACTAGTTAGCCTGCTATAATTGCTGTAACTACCGTATGTAAAGAGACATCCGTTCATCAATTTTTCCCCACTGCTATCCTCGATAAACTCGACCAAAACTGGATTCTTCAAGGTCAAAGAACGGTATGTCTTCAAATTCGGTTGGAACCAAGAGGCACCATTTGGCGAAACAGGTCCAAGCTTTCAAGATCCAGGCCAAGAAGCTGAAAAAGATCTTCAAAGACACTGTTACTGTTCTCTCTGATTTGCAAGATTTTGATGAGGCCTTGTCTATTGACCAGATTTTGGCAGTGGCTGCGCATAAGTGCATTTCTAACGTGGTTTCTGGGAGAACAGCTTTGGTGATTTTCGGAGATACGAAGCTCAGGGTAACCATTGCCAACGAGATACTAGGTAAGGAGAGAGTTTGGAGGGAGTGATGTTTGTTGGTAGTGAAATATGTCTTTGTTGTTGGTCCTTGTTGTTTAGAAGTTTCACACATTTGGGATATAGTAGTGAAGAGATTTAGATCGCATACAACATCAGGTTTTTGTCGTGTTGTTTTGCAAATTTGTTTGTGACAAATAACTGCCACCTGAATAGGTTTTTGTCGTGTTGTTTTGCAAATTTGTTTGTGACAAATAACTGCCACCTGAATAGAAAGCCGGTGCTTTTTTCATTCAATGGGAAGGGGGGGGAAGCTACAAAATATACGGAAGCCATATTTTCAGGGACATCTTCAAAGTTTTGAGTTGTGTTCTAGATTTGTTAGCTAAGGATATTCAGTTTGAGACAATTAGAGCTTCAGCTATGAAGTATTTTGTGGCTGAGATGGTTGGCACGGTGATTCTCACCAGGAAATGTGGCAACTGCATGCCATAAACTCACGCAATGGAGTAAATCTGTTAATACTTCTCTTTCTGCATTATGTGGACGTGCGATTGCTCCTCGCAAAAGTGTTGTGTGTGGCGTCTGTCGGAGAATGAGTATTATACGAAATTGTTGAGTTTATTAACCTCTTTAGCACCAGTTTTTGCCGGTCATGGCCGCAACCGTTCATCTTTGATCATTGTGCGGGAGGGAAGAAGAGTGTCTGCTTGACATAACCTCTTTAGCACCAGTTTTTGCCGGTCATGGCCGCAACCGTTCATCTTTGATCATTGTGCGGGAGGGAAGAGTGTCTGCTTGACACCCCTTGGTGTCAGTTGATACTGCATGCATAGTTCAGCCTCGTAATGAGTTACAATTTTGTAATCCCATTCACATGACTTTGGTGTAGATAATTGACCACACCCTTCTATGTCGCCGATCAGAAGTCAATAGGTCATGGTTGACCATGCCTTTCCATGCTGGAGGACAGAGGTCGCGTATTATAGAACTCGTGTAGTTCTTTATTTTCGTCTGAATTTTTTTTTCACCAAAACTCGCCCAAAACTCGCCCACTCTAAATGTGTCTGTTGTTTAAACACGCTGCTTGTAACGGCCATAAATAAGTGATAATCGGATGCATGTTGACTTAATAGATGCATATTATGTGTACACAGGACTAGAAAGGTAAAGGCTCTGCCTCAAGCCATCGCACACTCTGCCTGTTCACTTAGTCAAAACTTGAAAGGTGTTACTAGGAATTGAGTGTCTGACTTTGCCAAGTGTACCACAAGCTTGGCTCCTCCCTAGACTTGCAACACGATTGGTGATTGGTGACTGGTGACGATTGGTGATTGGTGACTTGCAGCTGCTTCTTAATCATGATCTCTGCACCAACTGAAAGCTGCACTCTACTCTCACCAGCACGCTCAGCGGTGCCCGTCCCAAAAGCATTACTTTAAGTGTACTGTAGTATAGCAGACACTTGCTGTAGTATACCAGGCACTTGCTGTAGTATACCAGACACTTGCTGTAGTATACCAGACACTTGCTGTAGTATACCAGACACTTGCTGTAGTATACCAGACACTTGCTGTAGTATACCAGACACTTGCTGTAGTATACCAGGCACTTGCTGTAATATACCAGACACTTGCTGTAGTATACCAGACACTTGCTGTAGTATACCAGACACTTGCTGTAGTATACCAGACACTTGCTGTAGTATACCAGACACTTGCTGTAGTATACCAACACTTGCTATAGTATACCAGGCACTTGCTGTAGTATACCAGGCACTTGCTGTAGTATACCAGGCACTTGTTGTAGTATACCAGACACTTGCTGTAGTATACCAGACACTTGCTGTAGTATACCAGACACTTGCTGTTACTAGTATTGTTGTAGTATACCAACACTTGCTATAGTATACCAGGCACTTGTGCCATAGCTCCTCAGTTGGTTGCATAAGCCAGATCATTTGTTAGCTCTCAAGATGAGGTCATGTGTCCTTGCAAGAAGTACCACATGTTCACATTTATTAGCAAAAACGCTCGAGGCTTTGCTTCAGTTAGCACCCTAGGCCTGGCTCTGTTGCATCGTCATTAATTATAAGGTGTCCTTGACAATTTCATGTGATAGGAACCCCCCCCCCCCCACCCACCCCGTTCCAATCGTCATTAAGGTGTCCTTGACAATTTCATGTGATAGGAAGGGAGGGATGCAAATCCCCTCCCCCC